>OX388316.1:15916252-16516252 GCA_947579605.1 Athripsodes cinereus | reverse complement strand
ACGTGGAAATATTATTATAGTAAAGTTATTTGCACTTTATTTGTAATAACGTTGATAATATGAACTACAAAAGTGATTCGATACGTTGATGATATAGCATTCCTTGCAGACACTGAGAATGAACAAAGTCTTATAAACATATATTATTGTCAAAATACAATATGATAATAAATAAAGGCAAAACGAAATGTATAGTCGTTGAAAGAGACGAGGCAGCTGCGAAAATTGCTATAAATGGAGTGAGTTATCAAGCAGGAATGGAATTTGTGTATTTAGGCACTAAAATAAACTAGGATGGACGCCCAAAATCTGAAATAGTAAGCAGAATAAACTAGGCAAGAATTGCTTTTAACAAAAAATATAAAATATTGTAATCCCTTAAAATTAATTTAAACGTGGAAGAACCTGATTAAAACCTTTGTCTAAAGAGTTCTGTTATGTGATTGTAATACCTACGTGAACCATCGAGCAGAGCGGACACTAGGTTGCCTTTGAGATATGGTGCTATAGACGTATGTTGAAGATCTATGGGTCAGAACATGTCGCAACTCGCAAATAACGTGGCGTTGAACATGTTTGGCGAAAAAAGGCAACTGCTTAAAAAAATAGCTTATAGCGAGTAAAATTGATTGGCGGCCGGGTCCGCTCATAATCATTGCAGAAAGCACGTCCGAAGGCAGGAATTGTAGAGGTAGACCAAGAGTTGTCTTCATGTCGTCACACATACAAATATAAATAAAACTATTTTTGTGCCACTATAAAACAGGTATATGATGCATACGATTTGAAATGCCTAGTGCTTTACTAACGAATTGGCATCTTAGGGCCAATGTTGTTTCAGAATATTAACACTGAAATATAGAATTTAATGTATTTCTGATTTTACTATAATTCATTCAGTGCACATTGTTGAAATACACACGTGTTACGCCAATCTCTCTGGTCCACTGAAAATTCAATTACATTCCCGTCACCGTACAGTTGTTTTTATTACAAACAAATAAAGGTAGCGTAGTGTATGCTTTCAGTCAAAGGACATAAATATTGGGAAGGTGGACAAATTTAAATATCTTGGCAGCATGATAACGCAGTTTCTTGACCCGGATACTGAAGTGAAGTGCAGAACTGAGGCAGCTCGTGCTGCATTTAATAAAACGTGAGTAGGTACTCTTCTGCAATGACAACCTTAACCTGAAACTTCGAGTATTACTGTACGGTTCTGAGACCTGGACCCTAAAAATGAATACGACGAATCGCTTAGAAGAATTTGAAATGTGGTTTCATAGAAGAAAGCTTTGTATTCCTTGGACTGATTGAGTAATAAATGTGGATGTGTTAAGAAGAACTGGAATGGATAGAGAATTCTTGTTAGATGTTAAAGTACGTAAGATCTCATATTTGGATCATATATTACGTGGGGAAAAGTACCAACATTCTGAAGTTCGTTCATTTATTCAGGTATTTTTATAGGTACCTATATAATTTTTAAAAATGAAGCAATTGTACAAAAGTTTTTTTCAAAATATTAATACGATGAATTGGATGAAGAAAAGTGCGAATGTGAATATTTTTTTTTGCGTGAAATTTTATCACAGTCACTGGATTCTCCTGATAAATCCTCACTATCCTTCAAAAACATTAAGATTACGAAAAAATCGATGATTAATAAAAAGTTGGAGCAACAATTGCACCCTCTCCTTAGAAAAAGTATAAGTTTTTACCTGGATTCTCTTGACGACTCCTTACCCTTCTTCAGAAACATTGAATATTCATATTTTAGATGTAGTTATTCATAAAAAAATATTTCCACGGTGGTGTCACCTACATATATAGCTATTGTATTAAATTGAATGTAATTATGTGAAGAATTAAATGAATTTGAATAAAAGTACGTTTAGAAAATTCACGTCAAATAAATTATAAACAAAACACTTTTATATTTAGTATTTTCACAGTGACTAGTGAAAGCAAGCCGACTTTTAGGAGCTTCTGCTCTCATCATCAAGCTAATGTAAAGTGAGTTCTTCAAAAATACTTGTAATAAAGTCACTGTGAAAGTACTAAATATAAAAGTGTTTTATTTATAATAACAATAATATTATTAAAAATATTTGAATATTAATGTAGGTATATATCATGCAATATTAACGATATTAATACAATAAATTGTTACAATAACAAACATTTATTGTTATTTAGTGTGAATAAAACTATTTCTCTGTTGTTTAATTGTAATTGCCTGACTATAATCATTCATATTAATAACCTTTATAGGCCATACTAACGTCAACCGCCAACTAACCTATGTAGGGGAATAATAATAAAATAATATGTACCTACATAATTTTTTTTTATTATTATTTAGGCATTCCACCCAATTCTGAGTGATTTTGCACCTACCTACATAATATCCATTAAGTATATTGTGAGGTTTTTTAATGTAAGTCACATGGAATATTGTCACCTTAGTTTACAACTATCGTAATGTTTTATTTTGTCCAGAATTATGAAATTGATTTGATGATTTCATTTAGAGTAGAGTAGGAAATCTATCTTTTTTTTGTTTGTGCCGTACCAAGTTTTCCAAAGTTTATCACAAACATTTGGAGACGTAATAGAAAAATATTGAAATGTATAATTGAAGGTATTAAAGTGATGAGTTTGTCCGATAAAAGAATTACTTGTTATCTGGTAAATTGTAATTGTTGAAATCATTAGAAATGTTCAAGTAGGCAATATTGTGAAACTGCCTTACATCCAAAAAAGTGGTGGGTGGGAAAGGTTTGGTCAGCTTTTATCAATATGTTAAAATATTTCTCAGAAACAAAGATATAGATATTGAAACAACAAATTTTATATACCTATTCGAAGTTTGACTTGTATTGTTATGGCTCCGATGATGTTATATCTACTATTCGATTTATATCAGTATTACATCAGATTCACATTATTTTCATTACTGCAAGTCATATCGTAAAGTATAATTAATGTGACTGCGTTCATAGTCCTTAAGGACTTACTATATCTGTGGTGCTAAATCATATTAGCCTATAAAGGGTGTAGAAGTTACGAAGCATAATAATATGTAATTATTATTATATTCCTCATCTAACTGCTTGCTTCGACTACCATTAGCTTCAGTCTATAACACTTACATACTATGCATGTAGCAAAATATTATAACTTACATAGATAAGTGTAGGATTGATCTCTTTCTGCCTTTAGACCCTTGATCTATTTCAATATTACAAAAATTGATCTTCTTCCTTTCTATTCCGCATGGATATGATTGAGTTTACAAAAAAGATCTGAAATACATGAAAAGGTGAAATTTTAAATATAAGTGTATAAAAATAATAATATGACTATTTACATAGCGCCGTACTGTGATAATATCACTTTATGGGCGCTTTACATTATTTAGGATCGAAATTCACGTCCATTTTTAAATTGCATTGTTTCAATTAAAAACTGTCCCCAGAAAGATAAAAAATCATTAAAAAAAAAATCATAATAATAAAATAATTAAAATACAATAATAACTAATTTGGTTCAGCAGACATTCAGTCTTTGACCAAAAATTTAAAATATTAATATAGTGCGTCATGTATTTTATTTGAACATTTCACAAGTACCTTTTTTCATTTTAACAAGTATATACAAATGTACATTAATTATATTGCTCGATGACCTTGCCTCTCCTCCCCCTCTTATATATTTTGTTGTATTAATAAGTTGCCATTAAGTATTTTTAAGTTATGAAAGAATTTTTCTTTTTATATCTTTATTAACTAAATAAATAAATAAAATGAAAATGTCGCTATTACATTGTATTGCCATTATTATAATTTATTGTATACTTTCTTATTTTATTGTGTATGTATCCGTTTATATATTTTATAAATATTTATGTATGTGTGCAATATTTTATTTTCGTTTATTATATCGGGTTGGTTTTAAGATATCGATTCTGCGAATCTGCGAAACTCGCCCTTTAACAAATATTATTTGCCTGTAGCACCTCATTATGTAATTGTTTTTTTATTGTGCAATAAAGTTTATTATTACTGTTATTACCTGTCACAGAGAGAACAAACCAGAACAGATAAGTAATAGAAACGGGAATGTATATTATGGGAATTGTGGTAATATGGTGGAATGACTCTTAAGTATATTCTGCATTCTCTTTATCAAATTGTGTACTATAGAAAAACGTAGATTTTTTCTTCTTAATCTGTAAATATGTCCCATACCTGTTGAACTTTAAACAAACGGGTGGATAAATTGTATTCTTCCCATTAATATGAGCAAATGTTCACCGGAGTATTATCTTATCGTTGCAGTTTCAATAAAGCTGTGATAATCATTACAAATATAAATGAATGCCAAATGTTATCTGCGTTATGACCTTAGCAAACATATTTCGTAGTGGACCGAAACGATGAATGAGATGAAGTGTATCCTTTTGTCAAAGGTTTACTCATGTTGAGCTTGGAAATGTTCACGGTTTGTAACATTTTCAGTTTGTTTATACTGACAGATTATTATCACGGGTATATCTATCGGATGATTGTGTTACAACAGTTTGAGATAATCCTTTACTATTTTTAAATGTACTTGTATATACTGCATATATTGGGCTTTTTAAGGTATTCTTTTCATGAAATCAAAATGTACCTACATACTTGTGAGAAGTAAATAAAAAAAAAATCATTTAAAAATGGATTTTTTTTATAAGCGGAAATATATCATTTCAAAATGGAATTGAACTTTAGATCGACATAAAAACTATCTACAATGATAGGTTATTTTTTAATATTTTTATGATCTTGCCTGCAATAGTTAAAAACATCATCATCATCATTTCTGTCGGTCCCTCAATCCTGAGGATCGTGACCATCATGCCTCGTTCTGTAGACCATCTGTCTCCATTTTGAGCGATCCTCTGCCATGTGTAAGGCCCCGTGAAGTGAGCTCTGTGTGGCCTCCTTAATTTGGTCGCTCCATCTTATTGGCACTCTGCCTCTTCCCCTCCTCCCTTCTACAACCCCAGTCATAATCACTTTTTCCAGGTTAAGTTAAAAACATAAAATACTAAAATTAAATATGTGGTACATAATGTTTGTTTCTGATCTAGAAAAGTTTTAAATAGTTTAAAAAGTAATTAGGTATTGACCACGATTTTTTCCCCTTTTGTCTATGGAGGATATATATTATATACCTACCTATGCTTTTTGCAGTAGATTTCAATGATTTTATACAAAATTTATGTTTTATAAATAAATTGAGCAAAATATCGAGTAGGTAGATGATAATACAATTGAATTGTGGTGAGTATCTGGTATGAGAGTATCATATCTATGTGGAAGTGTGTAGCATAGAGGGAATATTATAGAGGCAATACACATTGGAGTACTGTGCCTGGTATGGAATGGATGCCTTGGTACATAATATGAGAGTTTACGATCTGTCTACTGAACGTCTGCACCATGTTGTAGTACTGGCTGGAGATGTCGATAAAGATTATATTCTGTTTATTTGAGAGCCATGGCAAATATTTCAATCGCATCTTATTCGTCTTTTTCCTTTATGCGTATATCTTCAACGAGTATTCCAGAGATGAGAGAAATGATATTATATTTTGATATATTTTCATACCTAGGAATTTTGACGTTCCGCAACTCGGAAAATATTTTCAACCATTTGAATAATTAAAACAAAACAATAAAAAAATTACGTGGTTGCCATATAGGATTACAATCGAAACTTTTATATATCTAGTTACTAAACTTTTGTTATTATGATTTTAATATTAAACATTATTTTTTATTTATCAAAAAAACATATTATATATTTTTTCATTCATATCATCACGCCATATTCCACAACTGGGGTAGCCAGTGGATCAACTACACGTTAGAAACATGCAGGTTGTCCTCTCCGTGACAATAGGATGGGTGGCATACCTCGTCGTTGAACCGAGGATGTATGTCTTTAACATGAAGTTTTACTAATAGTTACCTTTTATAGTAAACTCCAAAACTGAAAAGAATGGGAGACCCATCCTTTGCTGGAAAAAATCAAAACAATAAACATTAAATCATGTAATTGTTATTTAAATACCTAATAAAATATTATTAAAGAATACTTACTTACTTATGGAGCCCTTGCTGCATAAGGTCGTTCACGTGGACGGAGCCTATATGCGGCAGTGGGTGCCCCCCCGTGGGTCTTGAACCAGTTCCGACCAGCTCCTCCTGTCAGCCGCAATGCTCTTCGCATCCTCGGGCTTCAATCGTCTGTGGAGAAGGTCGGACTCGATGTGTTTCAGCCATGTTTTTCTCGGAGCTCTTCTATTTGTTTTCCACTCCGGTGGTCTCTGTTTCCAGAGGGCCCGGTATGGCAGTCTTGTAGGGGCCATTCGGCACACGTGTCCAAACCATCTGAGTCTGCGTTTGCAGATCTCCTCTTCCAGTGGTGCTTGGTTATCGCAGCGCACTCTAATTACTTCGTTCCGTATACGGTTGCGTAGGGACACTTTCAGAATTTCTCGTAGGCATCTCATTTGGAACACTTCGTGTTTGTCAATGTCAGTTTTTAGTAAGACCCATGTTTCTGAGCCGTACAACAGTATTGGAAGTATCAGAGTGCGGTATATCTTCATTTTGGTTTTAACACTGATATTGTCCTTTTTCCATATACACCACTTTAAAGAGGAAAATGCACCAGTTGCCAGACCAAGTCTACGTTGTATTTCCAGAGATGCAGCAATCTTACTCTCTTCCACGGTGGAACCAAGATATGCGAATGAATTAACTTGTTCAATACTTTTTGCATCCAGATAGACCGCAACCTTCGAGCCATCAGATGTTAGGACCTTTGTTTTGTCAGTATTTATATTGAGTCCATAATATATGATTTAGATATATCTGATATACTTTGCAAAATACTACTGGCTTCTTGTTCAGTATCGGCGAATATTGCACTATCATCAGCAAACATTAGGTCCGTTATTGTTTTTGAGTTGTCAATTTTCACACCACGTTTATCTTTGAAAGCTTCTCTCATCACTTCATCAATTACTGTGTTGAGGAGGAGTGGGGAGGCAACATCTCCCTGTCTTACTCCTGAGTTAATTTGAAAATATTCTGACACCTCGCCACGGACACGCACACAACTTCTTGATCCATCGTATAGAGTATTCTGACCATTATTAAAGAATAATATTATATATTCGACCACGTTTATTAAAAAAACTTAAGTAGGTAGTAAAGATATGAAAGATTTGACACTATTTCTAGAGGCGTCATAGAATTGTTTTTCATAATGTTTTCCATTTACAGTTAGTTTTTTTTAATCAATCATTACAAAACATTTTTTACAGCAGTAAATATAACAATTTTCACAATTTAAATTCACGTTTTTACACTCAGTACTATTACACTAAATTTTCGCCCGTATCGAGATAATATTTGATGAAACAACAATAATAATAAAAAAAATACAATAAAAATAATAAAATATCTAAACAATCAAAGACAGATGGTGTCATTTGGTTGTATCGCTCCATTCAAATCTACAGTGTTCGGACAGCGGCAGTTTGTGTGGATGGCACCTAGACTATTTAATATCATGCCTCTAAAGATTAGAGAAATCACTGTTTTTGTTGAATTTAAAAGAGCATGTTATGGGTGGGTGTCTGATCTGCCAATGGAGAGATTGCAGGATATCTTAGGATTTGTTCCATGATTTGTTTTGTGTTTTATGTGGAGTGATATACTTGTGTTGTATGTGGTGTGGGATTTGTGATATGTGTGGTTGAGGGATGTGTTGTTTTTTTATTCTGGTTTTATATGGAGAAATGGTTTGTTTGTGTGTTGTTTCATATATGGATGGTTTGCAGCAGTGTTTTTCTTGTTATGAATGTGATTGTGTTAATATAGGAGATGAATGCTTTTTGTGATTGTGTATATGTTTCAGTATGATTGATATGTTTGTGAGATGTTTGCCCTAGAACAGGTTATACCTAGTTGGGCAGCATCAATGAAAATATGTATAAGATTTGTTATTTATTGGTGTAATAAAATAAAATAAAAAAAAAAAAAAAAAAAAAATAAAAAAAAATCTTAGTCTGGTTGAAAGAACGAAACTATTCTTTCAAATAGACGTGAAAACATACAATTTAAATTGTTCAGTACCCACTGTTGGGCATAAACTTTATATCTCCAAAAGTTACGAAACCAGAATAATATGTAGGTATTTGAGTTTATGTTGAAGTTTGAAAACAACATCATTAAAGTGCTTACTTCAATAATAATGTCATGATTCCTTGCATGTTATAATAATATTTTATATGATTTCATTGAAGGCAGACTATATTGGACTGGTTACTATTATGTATTATGATTTTATTTCCACTTGTGCTGTATATCGATACACGA
Source organism: Athripsodes cinereus (assembly GCA_947579605.1). Lineage (NCBI taxonomy): Eukaryota > Metazoa > Arthropoda > Insecta > Trichoptera > Leptoceridae > Athripsodes > Athripsodes cinereus. The sequence continues at coordinate 16,507,811 of OX388316.1, read as the reverse complement.
TCATTTTGTCCTCGGTGATAATATAATAATACACAATGATGATATATTATACTGATATTGATAATAGTTATGTATGGCAAACGATTTCAATGCGTTCCCGACATTATGAGGTTTTTATTATTAAAGTTGTGCTGTGTGGTAGCGATCATACTGGCCAATACACTTCGTGTAGGCGATTCCAGTGAAAATAGAGAATAAGTCTGCCTTGCATAACACTACACTGCACTAGTCGTCACAAATGTAAAATTTTACATTGTTAAATAGTTGTCAAAAATTCACTCCATACAACTAACTATGAAATGTACAACGAAACATTCATATTCCTAAAATAGGAATATTAATTTGTAATATTCCAAGAGACACCAGTAAAGGTTTTTACCAAATTATAGAGTCCGTCGGTAGCCTGGAGATAGAGTATCGGCCTCGTGAACGGGAGGTCCGTGGTTCGATCCCAGATGCCGGCAGATTCCCCTTTCACGAGACAAGCTTTTAGCTTGTTGTGAAAGGTGTATAAGGTTGTGTTTGGGTTTATAACAAAACCCAGATATATCTTTTTAAAAAAATATGTATTTTTGTACACATTTTTTTTAATAGTAAGTAAATTTTTCTTATTATAATTCTGTGATGACTAAGTAAAGGGTGTGAGTCAGTTTTGAGTTATTCCATCCACAAAAATGTAGGTATATGTCATACCTCACAAAAATGTATATTTTTTTAAATCTCCATATATTTAAAGTGTTTAAGGCTAATCCGCAGTAAGTTTTCTATTTACCTGGGTTTTGGGTGAAACTGTTTGAAAATTTAAAAGTTAAAAATAGTATGTATATTCATAAATGCATATATTGTTACTAATTAAAGTTGATATTTTCAACCGACGGTACTTGGTGGAGATTCATGTTTAATTAATTATAAATAAAACACTTATTTATAGTATATCCACAGTGACTTTTTATTGGACGCGAGCCGGCTTTCAAGAGCTTACGCTCTCATCATCAGGCTAGCGAAAAGTAACTTTTACTAAAGTAACTAAAAACTTTTTCTTAAGTAACTAAAAACTTTTCGCTAGCCTGATGATTAGAGCGGAGGCTCTTGAAAGCCGGCTCGCGTCCAATAAAAAGTCACTATGGATATACTATAAATAAGTGTTTTATTTATAATTGTTACTAATTGTCTTGAGATCTCGAGTGTATGAAAACGTTTGCTTGTTGCATAGTTTTCACATTTGTTTTATGTTCGTGTAACACCTCGGGCATGATATTTGTACCCCATTGATCGCCCGCTGGTTAAGTTAGTTTTATGGACCAAGTTCGAAGGAATCGGGTCTTGTTAATGGACGATTTATGATTCCTTTATGTCACATATTTTTCAGGCGTCCATTGCTCGTGTTCTCTTCAAATCTCACTTGGAATATTATTGTCTCATACAGTTAGTGTTAGTGTTAAGTGGAAGTAAGAAAGAATATTGGAACATTTTTGTCTGTTGTTCTGTCATAATTTATTCTTGATTTTATAATTTAAGTCAACAGCTAACATTACGTTTGCTTTGTTATTTCATTATTATTATTATGAAGCATGTTGTCCTGAACGAGTAATATTCGTACACGCCTCATTTTTTAATTCAATTTAGCCCTCAAAGTATTTTACAAATAGCTTTGTTAAGCAAATATTTTATATGGCTTAGTGTAGTTATAAATGATTTGGTTAAATGTATAATATACTTTTAGCGCTTTTGTTTCATAAGACTTTATAATTTGCACTTTTCTGTATCGCAATAAAACAAATATATATCCTAAGTACCTTATAATAACAAATACGGTGTTGACATTACATCTTTATAAGGCTCAGTGGTAGATCGTATCTACCTATCAGCTATCAACTATCAACCACCATAAGATACAAGCGACAATATCGAAACATAACATATTTTCGACGAATCCAAACTGCATATTTTGGTGACAAGCCGAGTCTCAAACCATATGCAAAGGCACGAGCCAAGTCTCTGCTCGACTGTACCCAGTGAAAAGGAGTAAAACCTTCACCTCGTAAGCATATCTAATTTTCGACCGATGAAATGATCATTTGAATAGGGCTATATAGTAACTTTTACATGCTTGGTTTGGAGCCACTCCTATTTTTTTGTAAAAAATCATTGTCTTTTTTTAAGTAACTTCTTTTGTTGTAGTTTTATTTTTTTCTTTGTATTTAAATATTTGGTTTTTTATTATCATTTCAACTTTCTTTTTTACTATGAAAAAACATTCGAATACAAATGTGCAATCTGTAAATGGGTTAATATGTTTGTATATTGTAATAATATATTGTATTTGTGTAAAACCTGTAGATGTGCCAATAAAATAAAATAATAAAAAAAAAATAGTAAAATTTTAATAGCTGTTTTCCCATGAACAATCTTCAGTGCAGTACAATATTTGCAAATTACTTCCTTGCCAAACATGAAGGGTAAAGAAAACGTTTGATTTGTTCAAATAAAGATAGCGTTCAAATGTAGCATTGTGTGAATTTTATGCCGAATGCAAACCACTATTGTGATAATTGTTATTGTTCGTTTTTATGTATAGTTGACAAGAGAATCGTGTCTTCGAGCTCTCCTTATATCGTTTCCATTAAACCATTCATTGAATGCAGTGCCATGCGACGGGCGGCGCGGCGCTCGTGTTGGATGTGTTAATTAATTAATTAATTAATTAATTTACAGTCTACCACGAGAGATGAGAAATCATTCATCTCAGAGCTTCGCTTTCGGTGCACGATATTGCCGCCAACAGTTTGCCACATTTCAACTTCTCGTATTTCAGTATTTTTATTTGCTTAATTACATTCTTAAATAATTGTTTTTTTTTATTTACTTGGACGATTACAAAATATCCTGTGAAGTACCCAGTATAGAATTTCTTACTCTTTTCTGTTGTTTTCGGGTGTTCTGTAAAAGACAGGTATTCGCAATATATCACATTTTACAACATGTAACATCTTCAGTTCGGCGATTGGGTATGCCACCCATCCATAATATCTTTTACTTTTATCGGCACGGAGAGGTTGATTTGCACGTTTATTACATGCGGTTGATTCGCTGGCTACCAAAATTATGTTTACATTACTGTAATACTTCATAGGTGGGTATCTATCTCACTACGAGATAATGTATCGCTAAATAGCTTACATTACAACATTATGTAATCTACGAGATTGTGTATTGCTAAATAGTTTACATTACAACATTATGTAATCTGTATTGGATTATTTGTTTTTATCGTGTGATTTCTTGATGTTATTTACCCCCATCTATCTTGTTGTTGTTTGGTTGGCATCTGAGAAGTAAGAAGTATAGAAGGCGGAGGGTAAACTATATAGTTATGAACAGATTGAAGAATTATAATACATTTTTAGCAGATATTTCCCTAATGTTCCGAAAGATTTCATACAAATCGTTTTTTTAGGAAAATGATATTTGAAGTTTACCCTAAATATATTAAAAAATAATTGGCTATATCAATAAAAATATACAATTTAGGAACAGTATTATCATGGAATTTACATCAGCTTGTCACATCGCTAATGCATGATTGTTATGAATAAATGATCAGTTCCTAGACTTTCTTATAAATGTAGATGTAAATATCCGGTTAAAAATGAAAGTGTGCTTTGTTATTTTTATTTATTTTGAATACTTATGCAGCTAGTCCCGAAAATAATCCTCCCTTTTATTTATACAAGCAGTTTTGTTTTGGGTTTTTTCCAACCGGTCACCAGTGATTATTTGGTTTTACTACTCTTTGCACATCGCATCGGCCAAAAGCTGTAATGATAAAGTAAATTTAAAGAGAATAATAATAATTTGATTTATTTTTTCATAAGTATATTTTACTAGGTTATACCAATTATGAAATTATTTGCAATCAACGGAGAGTAAACAATGACTAAATAAACAAAAAAAAAACTAGTTTCACCAGACCCGTGTACGAGGATTTCTTCCTTTTCTTTTATTTATTTATTTATTTTATGCATTATATGGCTTGCGCCTTTTTACAAATAACATGAACAAAAAATAATACCGTCTTCAATTTCAAACAATAAATCTATCAATACAAAACAAGCAAACATAACTAACAAACAAACATTTTGCCTTAACGTAGTCTCCACTTCTCATCTTTTGTCCATCTCCAATTTATCACACGGTAGAAATCTTAAAATTAATAAAATATTAGTGAATGTGGCCACTGGCCAGTCTCTCCACTATTTACTCTGCCTACCCGGCCAGGTTTTCTCTATCCACCACATATTATCTATCAGCTGTAAGAATATAATATCCGATGGTAACTATATACTCGCCCTCTATCTCTTGTGTGGACTTAACATTGTGTGCTTTGGATGAAAAGTATACTATTACTAAGTGCTCTGTGAAAACGTGACGTTAGCTTTTTGTTCATATAAAAACTATTCAGTAACACTATTCGGCTATTATAAAAGTTTATTTTTATTATAATATTGAGCTTTCTTTCTTTTATGAGCTGATTTTTATAGTATTTATTTATGCATGAATGTTTTTTTTTTGTAATTGTACTTATACCTACACAGTTTCGTATACTTCTATCTATCTATATATCTATCTATCTTTACCCCCACGCCATATCTAAAGTGGGGTAGGTAGAGAGAACGGAAAGCCATAGTAGTCTATCTTTACATACTTTTTTGCTTCTTTCACATTCATGTAATAGGTATCTCATATATGCACGTTTACTATAATACTAGTAGTAAGTTATTTTTTATACGTAATTATGATTGGGGGTTTCTACCACTTAACGTACATTAAAATGGACACTTTTTTAATTAATGAATGAAATTAATATGCAAAGTATAATAATTAATCTATAAAGTAAAATATATCATAAGAAAGAGGAAGGGAGGAATTATATTGTTCACAAGATCATATTTCTAATATTTCTTGCAAATTTAACGGTGACAAAATAATATTTCTGTTATCTTAAGCTACTTCCTTAATCAACAGGTACTCAATGTACCTATATTTTAATATTATTGAAATTACAAAAAAAAAAACTATCACTGTCGGACTGAATGATACTTGAATTTCCGATTGCAATAATTGATTTTCTATACAGAATCGCTTTGGTTAGTGTAAAGTTGGAATGTTGTGTAATTTAGATTCAATTGGTCGGAGTTGTGTTGGTTGGTTATTTATCAGTCATTTGCGGCAGCATTAGTCGTGTCCTGATGGGTATCATTGATCGCATCTACAGGATCAATATAATGATTGGATCCTGAGGTAGGTACATACATGGGTAATAAGAGAGATAGATCGGCAATTTCGTCAAACATGTTCGCACAGCCAACACCCTATCACCACTGGTATGTAGTTACTTTTATTTACAAGACATCATTACCTTCATCTTATTGCCCGTACCGCATTTATATTATCCTCTGTTCTTATTTTATTAAACTATTTTTATTTCATGGGAATGAAATAGTGATCCTATTCTTAGCATTATTAATTTTCTTCTTTTTTGAAGCGTTTGTCTTTTAATCCAAATTTTTGTACAATGGTTACTTTTGGAAAAGTTTGTTGGATTTTTCACGATGCTTGAATATATCAGAAATTTTGAAATTCGTACAAAAATCATGAACACGCCTTTTTATCATGTCAAAGATTATTAAATAGGATTTCAGTATACTCGTACATTATTGATTCAGAGAAATGAAATGTTTTGAATTCCATTCTGAAATTTTCATTGTTGGAAATAATAAATGATTTTTGTATATTTGTTCCCACCATATTCTTAAGTTTTTTCTCCTTATTTAGTTCTGAAATTGAATATAACATTGTCAACTAAATATCCTGATGATCTTATGGGGTACTTTTCACAGGTTTTTAAACGGAATCGGACAGTTAGTATATACGATGTATACGATGTATGTTAATGTATACGATTAGTGGGTTTAATTATTGCACTTTATATATTACCTACTTAATTTTGTTTTATGCGAAGCTTGTTGAACGTACATATGTAGGACGAGTTCCGGGTCGCATGATTGTCTCTGTTTTCATATAACTCTTCTTATCCCAGGACCCCTGCCTCTTGTAATGTTTCCTGCCTACAATCATAAGTTACAGTGATTTATGTCAATGGAGTCCTACTTAAACCACAAAAGAATCTTTGTGTGGGAGGCAATGTTTGTATCCCACCTATGCATTGTTGAAAATACTACTTGTTGTCTTGCGGTGTGGATTTTCTTACGTTGCTCTCATATTGCAACAATAATACAATCAGTGGAACTATGCATGACTTAAAAATATTTAACATGTTTAAAAATAGAACACTTTGTTATTTAAGTTAGTAGTAAAATGTTGAAAATAATTTTGTATGGTTACTGTAAACAATTGTTAAATTATTATATTTTATTACAATGTAAAATAGTTAAAATTTAACAGTAGTTGTTAGTTTTCATGAAAAAAAAAACACATTCTAAATGCAGATACCGCTGTTTGATGATCTCAATGGTAATGAGAAGCAGAAAAATACTGGAAAATATTATTGAACTGCGGCGAAAAACTTCTGAATAAATTTTTTGCTGTATGTGTTTCTATAAGTTTAATTTGCGATCAACAACCTCTTCAACTTCGATGCAGTGACAAGAAGAACGGCATTAATTGGCTAATAGTTAACGTATGTTTCTAATAAGTTGGTATAATTTGTCTCAGTATCAATGGAAATAATAGTCGATCATCAATCTTGGATGTCCGCTGCCTGATATGGGATACTGGAGTCTCGAACCACCCGAGATACTGAGCATTAACCGCGTGGGTGAGATCGCATGTACGCTCTTCACGGTGTTACAATAATTGATTGCATTGCCAGGAGGGATTTTTTAATAATAACAACACTATTTATATTAAACATTTTCTTGTTCTTTTTATTAAACAATGCTATATTTTGTAGTGTCTGGTCTAATTAAAAATAAAGTTTTTTACGTGGTTGTCACGAGTCAGGCAGGACCTTATATATCGATTCTGACAGTAATCAATAATGATTAATTGTAGAATATACTATACTCCTTCATTTATGTAACATGTTAGCAAGTAATAATAATATAATAATATTTAATTACCTATTACACAAAATTAGATTTACCGGTAAATTTATACAGCAAAATTAAAAAAGATCCATCATAAGAAATACTTGTTATATTGTAAAAAAAATACACAATATATGTATTATTATTTCAGTTACAATGTAATATTTAAAACCCGCGTTTTGAGCCTAATTCTTGGATATCCTGGATATCTGGATAGGTGAATTTTTTTCCGGCATGTTTTTGTGTGATCTTGACCGATCATAAGCAGATTTATCTGGTGTGAAGTGTGAATTGCAATTTGCCGCCGCGTATATAAAAATGAAAAGTTGAAACTATTTTGTGAGTAGGTAACTATTATATTATTATGTTCGTATATATTATTAGCATCTCATTGAGTTAATTAGAAATAAACGGAAAAATAGCCACACAATTCTTATGTGTTACATTTCTTAGATTAGACATCAACGCAAGGGTTAGCCTTACAATTATTGTGTGTAAGTTCCTTACAATACGAAAGCTAGCTATTTAATAAATAGGTTAAATATTCGTCCGAGAATCACGTGGATCAAATCCTCAAGTGCGTGCTTGATAAAGTGTATGAATGTAAAAGAAGCTAAAGAAGTATCTAAGGAAAATTTTAACGGCGTTCCATTCTCTCTGCTTACCACACTTGGGACACGTAAATATATGTAGTAGTAATGTATAGGTTTAAATATTGTTTTTTTAATGACCATATCTGTATTTTACTACGCAAGTTCTAACACTTACTATTTTAATAGGATTATATATACTTCAAAATGAAAATGTAACACAAGATTAAGATAAAATTATGAAATGGTGTAATTTAGTAATACAATAATATTACCATAATTGTCGGTATGTGAGATGGTATGTTCAGTCTCCGTATTATGTTAGTTTATGGTGTCGTTCGCAGCGTGTGTCCACAATACAACAGAAATAGAGGCGTTTAATTTTTCTACAATTTACATATTACTGGTAATATAAACTACAATATTTCTCGTATCCTTATTGTTACTTTTGTATATAAATTTTCTATTTTGACACCTACAAGTAGTGACTAGAATTTGTCATGTGGTTTAATGGTTGCACCTACCGTGTTTTTATCAATTTATTGCGTGATCGATATAATCTGTTTCAAAACAGAAATACTGTGTAGTAAGTTTATAAATGTGTAGATAATTTTATTTACGTAAACAAACAAACTGTTTTGAGTTTTACTGTAGGTACCTATTTATTAATAATAATAGTAACCTGGTTTTGACTTACAAAAGTATGACAATCTAATAAACCTGCAAATAACAAAGAGTTTGACAATGACTTTGTAAGTCAAAACCAGGTTACTATTATTATTAATAAATACAGTAAACTTAAAACTGTTCGTTTGCTTCCATCAATTAATATGAAGTTTTACAAAATAAATGTCAACTCAATCAATAAATGTAGATATTTTCTTCGTTTGGTATTCATTGCCATCCCTTAGATTATTATACTAACCAGATTTTATTAAGCACTTCAAAATATATACGAATTCAATGCTTATCAGTGCTTATCAATGCGAGCGCCCTTGAGGTGGATTTTTTTTCACCAAACGGCGCTTTACAAATCATCCAAATAATAATAATAATCAGGTAATCTCTAGTTTTGTTTATATCTATTCTAAACTTATTTGACCATGTTATGTGGAATCGCCTACCGGTGCCATTGAGAGATTGTCAGACTTTCACCAGCTTCAGAAGCAAATTAAAAACTGAACTCTTCACTGGCGCCCTTGAGACGGTCTAGGGACTGTTAAACGGCGTCAAAAAATAAAATCACCCAAAATCATCATCATCATCATCATCATGTAGGTACAAATTATGATCGTAGATTAGAATTTATGTAAAAACAATAAATTTTAAATTAACAATTTTATTTGAGGCTCCTATTTGAAATAATTGGAAAAATCGTATTGAGGTCAGAGAGGGACTATTTCTGATATAGGTATACCTTGTGTAATATTTGTGCAAAAGGAATTGTTTATTTAAATATTTATATATATAATCTGCTGTGCATTATGCGACAGTTTATTCACTAACCGGTTCGTTAAAATTATTTATAGAAACAAGCACTGGGTTTTCTTGCAATAAAATAACATTATCTTTGTTAATCTCTGAGTAAATTCGATGACATACTTAGATTGTGTTTTATCGTGATCACGAAGGATATGAAACAGCTAGTTAGCTGGTAATTTTTCATAATTAAATAACACTTTTATATACTAATTTGTCATTGCGATTTGCTATCGATTTATTTATACATTTTTGACTGTCTAAACGTTGTAATTACTTTAATAGCACAAACAAATATAGGCGTTAATTAAGACATGTAAATTATTTATCGTTTTATCGCCCATAGCGAAAATATAACAAACCCAACACGTGACTCATTAACAACTATCTATAGATTGAGGTCTGTGTCACTTAGATATAAATATGCCTAAATGCATCTAGTAATATGTAAACACATTTAATTAGAGAATAATAACATTTATTTCTTATTGAAATAGTAAAATTATGTTATTTTCTATTATGTTCATAACAAGACCCAAACATAATAATAATAATAATAATAAAAAATCTTTATTGCACAAAAAAACAAACATTATTGAAACACAAACATTGCAGAACCAGACAAATAAATTTGTGCAATGGGCGAGTTTATCGCAGAAGCGCGATATCTTCCAACTAACCCATACATACATAGATAAAAAGGAATGAATTTGAGGAAATTTCCTTTCGTTAATTTATTGTTATGGAATAACAATTCTGTGTACTGTATGTTGCAAGAAGTATTGAATTTGGAGTATGTATAAGGTAAGTTATTATTGTAGTCAATGTTGTCCGACTGACGGTATTTGGTGGAAGTTCATGTTAAATTATTATAAATAAAACACTTTTCACTTAACGTTAGCATGATAATGCAAGCCGGCGGGGCGGGATCAATGAAGTCACTGTGGTACTTCTGTAACTTGATATTTATTTTATTTTTTATTTATTTATTTATTTATAATTTTTTTAAAACATATTTACATAGTTAACAAATACATATAAATAAAACATGACTCAACTTCAAAAAGAGAAAAATCTCGTGTTTTGAAGTGAGTTACATTGTTACAATATTACAAAACAATAAAAAAGTAAATAAAAAGAAAACACTATCAAAAACATAACCAGAATAAATCCTGAAACTTTCCATAAACTTGAAAAGAAAAAAAAACATATCGTACAAAAATAAACATGTTAATATAAATGAAATAACAATAAGGTACAATATTTTCAATCAACAATCTATACCCAAAGAAAAGAAAAATCTACTTCATTAACTTTTTTAAAGTTAACTTAAACTTAGCTATACCAATACATATTTGCTAGATCCTTGCAATCGGCAAACACCGGCAAAGCATTGTACCACTTCACTCCTAGGTAGGAGAAGTGGTTTTGCGCAAACGTTGTGTTTTTTTTTGGTATTTTTATTAGACCACCTAGACGAGGCAATGTGCTAATGCACTCCACCGGGTGGATCGGATCAGTTATGTATTCCTTACAAATACGCAGTCCAGCTTGTCTCCTATATATTGTGTCCAATCTTAATACTCTAAAGTCAGAAAACAGTTGGTCAGATGGATAATCACTCGGCTTATGCAATATAATCTTAATAATTTTTCGCTGTATGATGTAAAGTGGCTTCAAGCTGGTAGAATATATTCCTCCCCATCCTATTATTCCATACTGCATAACCGACTGCGCAAGAGCATAGTAAACCATTTTTAACACGTTCATACATAGAAAACTTCTGAGACGATAAAAGACATAAAATATTTTTCTCAATCTCTCGACAGTCATAAACAATTGATCTCTCCATTTTAATTCCGAATCAACCAGCACACCCAAATACCTAACCGAACTATGAATTTTCAATCTAACACATTCAGTTCCTTCACCATAACATTTCATATCACAATCATAGCGGTGGATTCTAACATCCAAATTTTTAGGTACATTTTTTTCATTAATAGAGAAAGGTAGCACAGCAGTCTTTCGAGCATTCAGTGTTAACAAATTTAGGTCGAACCATGATCTTAGAACACCCATCTCCACACTAGCCACTTCAACAACCTCATCCCATGTGTCACCCACAGATAACATCACCGTATCATCTGCGAAAGAAACAATTTCAGATCGAATATTTATATCAAACAGATTATTTACATATATTAAAAACATTATAGGCCCCAAGACTGTGCCTTGTGGTATGCCATAAGTGGAACAAGCATGGTCGCTCAACACATCTCTCAAAGGTTTCTTAAAGGTTCCTTAGAAACATTTAGGTTCCTTAGAAACATTGTAATGGGAGACTGGAACGCAGTAGTAGGGGAAGAAAGGGAGCGATCAGTCCTAGGAGCATATGGGTTGGGCACTAGAAATGATAGAGGTAACCGTCTCATTGAATTTTGCGCCAAAAATAAAATGTTTGTAGCCAACACGTGGTTTCAACACCACTATAGACATCGATATATATGTAAATCTCCCGGAGACAGATTTCGATTACAGATTGATTACATTCTTACGCGCCAACGATACAGGAATCAAATTAAAGATTGCAGGAGCTGTGCAGGTCCGGACATTGATAGCGATCATAATATGGTTGTGGCGGAAACCATACTGAAATTTAAAAGGCTCGAGAAGAGAACCACAAAAAGATGGGACCTAAAGCTGCTAAAAATAAAAGAAGTAAAAGAGAAATACGACGAAAAAACTAAAGATATGCGATTTTGAGAGTAATGAAAATGTAGATAAAGTATGGGGGAAAATTAAAGAGAAAATAACCGCAGCGGCAGACGAGGTTTTAGAGAAAAGAAAGCCGCAAGCTAGGAAAGAATGGATCACAGATGACATTTTAAAATTGATCGAGGAAAGAAGGAAATTAAAGAACTCTAAAACAGAAGAAGGGAAAAAGGAATATAAAATCCTTAGAAATAAAATTAACAGAGAATCCAAGCTGAGAAAAGAATGTTATTTGCAAGAAAAATGCAAAAATATCAACAGAAATATAAAACAAAGGAAATTCGAAACCGCATACTCTGAAGTAAAGAATTTCTTCAATGACAAAACACAGCCACGATGTGCTATACAAGATAAAAACGGCAAACTGCTGTTTGAGGACGAATTGATCGTAAATTGTACAAAGGAAAGAACTTAGTCCAGGAAAGCAAAGCACTAGAAGCAGAATATGACGTAGAAAATAATGGAGATGACATCTTAAGAAGTGAATTTGATATTGCATTAGCAAAGTTGAAAGACGGCAAAGCACCAGGTATCGACCTGATTCCATCAGAGCTGCTTAAATGCGCGGGAAAAGGCATGCTTGATACATTGTATAAGCTTGTCTGCAAAATATACGACACAGGAGAGATACCTGAGGACTTTGCCAAATGTCTAATACGAGCGCTTCCTAAGAAAGCAGGCACCACAAAGTGAGAACAACACAGAACCTTAAGCGTGATATCACACGCTTCTAAGATACTCACCAACATTATAATGAAAAGAGCGGAAAATAAAAAAAACGACATACTTTCAGAAGATCAATTTGGATTCCGCAGTGAGACAGGTACAAGAGATGCAATCCTGAGTCTCAGACTTATTCTAGAAAAGAGAATAACAATAAATAAAAACACATATATAGCATTCATCGACCTAGAAAAAGCATTCGATAAAGTAGAATGGGAACAACTTTTTAACACTCTAAACCAGATAGGAATGAGTTATAAAGACAGAAGAGCAATCTGGAGCTTATACAAGAACGAAATGGCTGTGATTAAAAGCGGAGAGAGCTGCGCAGAAGCAGGGGTCGAACAAGGTGTAAGACAAGGATGCTCAATGTCGCCAGCTCTCTTTAACTGTTATATACAGCGAGCCATGAACTGAGAGAAGAAATGAAGAACTGGACAGGAGTAAAAATAAATGGGAAAAAGGTCGACATGATTAGATATGCTGACGACATAGCACTGCTCGCAGACTCCGAGATGGAGCTGAACGAAGCCTTAGGAAAAATGGAAAGTATACTGTTGTCAAAGTACAACATGAAAATAAATAAAGAAAAAACAAAATGTATGGTCGTAGGAAGAGAGGAAGCGACTGCGAACATTGCCATAAATGGAGTGAGCATCAAACAAGTAAGAGAATTCGTGTACTTGGGCAGCAGAATAAACCAGGATGGACGCTCCAAATCGGAAATTGTGAGCAGAATAAACCAGGCAAGGAATGCCTTTAACAAAAAATCGAAAATATTGGAATCCCCGAATATTGATTTATGCGTAAGGAAGAACCTTACTAAAGCTTTTGTATGGAGCATTCTGCTTTATGGTTGTGAGACGTGGACCATCAGCAAGAGTGAAAGCGGACGGTTGGCGGCCTTTGAGATGTGGTGCTACAGACGCATGCTTAAGATCCATTGGTCGGAACACCTCGAAAACGAAGAAGTATTAACCAGGGTAGGCGAAAAAAGGCAACTTCTTAAGAGAATCGGCCAACAACGAGCTAACTGGATTGGCAACAACATCAGGCACCCAGGACTACTCATCGCCATCGCGGAGGGTAAGACCGAGGGGACAAATGGCAGAGGCCGACCAAGAGACGCATATATGGGTTGTTGGAAGAAATCGCGCCTCTGCGATAAACTCGCCCTCTGTATATTGATTGTATGATTGTCTTTGTTTGAAATGTATTTTTGTGTAAATTTGCTTGTTATCAATGTACAGTAAAGAATAAATAAATAAATAAAAAAATATATGGACCAACTGAAGAGGGACATGAACTGTGGCTCATACGTGGAGCTGAAAAGACTGGCTGAGAATAGAGACGAATGGAGAGGAAAGACCAAACTCGTTGCAGACCAATCCAATGGATTGTAACTCTTTATATAAATATAGAAACATTTAATATCTGCTCCTCATGAATTATTTCAGTAATAGGACTAAATTTCTTTCTTTTATTTATTGCTTCATTTATTGTATCCCATACTTTCTTTGCACTTTGTCCAGCAAGTTCAACCTTTTTAGCAAAATATTTGTTCTTTGCTTGTCGAATAAGATTAGTCAGCATATTCCTATATTGCTTGAATATGGTCCTTGTCGCAATATCGTTCGGATATTGCAAAGTCCTTCTATATAATTTTTCCTTGTTTCTTATAGAAACAATTCCATGAGTAATCCATGGCTCAATACGCCTATATTTAGATTTCATATTGCTCTTAACTTCAACAAGGGACGTTGCATCTTTAATATGTTTACCAAGAATCTCATGGAAAGCCAAAGCACTATCCTCCGCACCACCGCAATCATATAACCGAGACCAATTTTTAGACAATAACAAACTCTTTAAATGTTCCATATTCAACCTTGCACACTGTAAAGTCATCGGTGTTCGCTCATAGTTTGTTCTATTTACTAATATTTTTTTCACAAGTATCGTTGTATGATGATCTGTAATAGAATTCTTCCATATTAGCGCTGTAATATTTTCTAGTCCTTCTATCGGTTCGTTTATCCAAAAATGATCAATACATGATGGTGTCTGTCCCAGAACTTGACGGGTGTATTTTCTTATGCAAAGCTTAAAATTATGATCACTTAGTCGGTCGATGTACTCGGCCTTGTCAGCTCCATCATAGTCATCGGAAACATTTATGTTTATATCACCAATTGATATAAACATATTGATTGCCAATTGTCATTTTATGTGTTATAGTTTCTACTCCCTTTGAGGAGGCTTTTTTATTGTAACTAATTAAAATTAATATTATTTTGATCATAGCTAGAGTCGCTTGTTCATTCTGATTCTGATACGGTTATGTCAAGGATATTATATTATATAATGTATCTGCCAAATGACAATTGTAAACTGTGATTTCATTTCAATTACTATATAGCCAACCTACGCACTGTCTTAATGTAAATTTATATTTAAATTACTATTGTATTATTATTATTTCGTATCAGATTCTATAATGATAATATTTAAGATTAGTACAATCATCCACTTGGTATAACATGGCTGTTACGTATTTTCTTTATTGTATTGAGATATCTTCTCATTTACTTCACAATACTGCATCAGTACTATAATAATGTAACGTAAATCGTTTTTCTATAACTTGTGTCAGGGAAAATAAAGTCTGAATTCAATTAAAAGGATGACATCTTGAAAATTAACAATTTATTTAAACGTTTTTATTTATTTACAATTATTATTTATTTAAAATACATATTACAACATCTATTATTTATATATACGTCACATATTATTACAGTTCACACAGATTTCTTATATACACATTATATAACATCTTTCTTCCAGCCTATCTAGATCTTTCTTTTTATCAAAACCAAAACAACCACCTGTCATTATTTTCCAAACATTCCATAACCAAAAATAATATAAAAATTCAAATTCATTAAACTTCCAAACTTAAGTACCCTCCTAATGGTGATTACGTAACATTGCCTCCCTCTTAATTTAGTTCGTCCCGAACGAATTCTCTGGATGAAGATAGGAGCATCCTGAATCCTCTCTGCAATGTGAAGTCTTGAAGAAATAACAAGGTACAGACTTCTTGATGTTCTCACTATACCCTGGATTAAAACAACAAACTAAAACATTAATTCCAGTATTACAGAAGATCTCTTCTATCATATTTCGAACAACTTTCCAATCCATATTGCCACTTATCCTTGGTATGCCGAGCTTCGTAAGATTCATTTGTAACATTTGATCCCGCAAACTTTGTAAACAGTGCCACATCTGAACATACTCTGTTTGTTCTTCAGGGATTGCTTTATTTACCATGTAAAATATATGTCGTTCCCCATGCTGTAGATGGACCGCTTCTCCAATTTTCAAACTCTTGGCCTTAATCTCTTCCAATATCCCGTACTTCTTCTTGAAAACTTTGGCTATGCCATTAGTAAATTTTGCATTCTGAGCCAAGCAATGAGCCAAAACATAATCCTCTGGAGTGTCAAAAAGATCTTGCTCAACTTCGATAGTGACACCATGATGAATTCTTCGTTGAGGCGTCTTCATAAATTCTTCAAAACTCTTCTCTTCACTTAAGACTTTACAGACTTGAACAATCGGGTTGTTTCCTTCACTTTTATTGTCTCCTAAAAACGGTGCTAAGCGATTGAAATGTACCACCCTCGGCTTGCCATTTGATTTTCGTCGTATTCGATAAATAACGTCATTTATTCTTTTAATCACCTCGTACGGTCCTTCCCAGGATTTTTGAAGCTTCGGTGAATAGCCTCGTCTCCGTTGAGGATTGAACAACCAAACTAAATCTCCAGCTTGATACCCTCCTTCCACAGCTTTGACATCATATCTTTCCTTCATCCTGTCACTAGCGACTTGAATATTAGCCCGCACACGTTCATGGATGTCGTTCATCTTTCTTCGAAGTTCCGATACATAATCTTCTCCAACAAGATCCTCTCCAGGCTTAGATCCATACTGCAAGTCGCAAGGTAACCGTAGTTCACGGCCAAAAATCACACTCGCTGGTGTTTGTCCCGTTGTCTCATGAATTGCCGAACGATAGGCCAATAAGAACAAGTGGATGTATTCGTCCCAATCCTTCTGATGATCAGACACCGCCTTCGACAGATATTTTCCACATGTTCGATTCATTCGCTCCACCATTCCATCCGACTGTGGATGCAAAGCAGTTGTTCTCGTTTTTCGAATTCCCAATATCTCACATACTTGCTGAAATACGGCTGACTCAAAATTTCTTCCTTGATCCGAATGAAGCTCCAACGGTACTCCAAAACGACTTATCAGCTCTCTTACCAAGATTTCAGCAACAGTGGTAGCCTCTTGATTTGGTAATGCATAGGCTTCTGTCCATTTACTAAAATAGTCCATTGCTACTAAAATATACTTGTTCCCTCTTTCAGTTGTGGGAAACGGTCCTGCTATGTCGATGGCTATTCTTTCAAATGGACTACCTACATTGTACTGTCTCATTGGCGCACGCCTCTGTTTTTGAGGTCCGTTCGAAGTAGCACAAGTCACACATCTTCTACACCAATCTTTTACATCTTCAGTGTAACGGACCCAATAAAATCTCTGACGAATCTTTTCTGTAGTCTTTTTAACTCCCAAGTGTCCACCAGACACATCATCGTGAAGCAGCTTAAGGACATCAGGAACTCTCTTCCTTGGAACCAATAGCTGTTGTTTCTGCTGTGTTCCATCTTCACTTTCCAGAATACGTTTCAACAACCCGTTTTCCACAACTATGGATTGCCATTGTGCCCAATATGATTTAACATTTGGTGAACATGAAGCTATTTCTTCCCATGAAGGTTTTCGATCATTTTCTTTCCACTGCATCAAAAGTCCAAGGTCAGGATCTTCCAACTGGTGCGCTCGAATTTCATCATCTTGCCAAAAATTATCGATGACTGTAGTTCTACGAATCATGACGAACCTTTCCTCCGCTTTATTACAATGCTGGCAATCCTCTGGACATGGACGCCTTGACAGTGCATCAGCATTTTTATGACGAAGTCCAGCTCGATGCTCAGAATCATAGTCATATTCTTGCAATCTTTCTATCCATCTTGCAACCTGACCTTCAGGATTCTTGAATCGTAACAGCCATACAAGCGCCGAATGATCTGTCCTTAAAAGAAATTTCCGTCCATATAGGTATTTGCGGAAGTGCTCAACTGACTTGATTACAGCAAGTAACTCTCTTCGCGTTACACAATAGTTGCGTTCCGGCCTTGACAAAACTTTACTGAAGTACGCAATTACGCGTTCTTGACCATCCTGAACCTGAGATAGTACACTTCCAATGCCGACGTTGCTTGCATCCGTATCCAGAATAAAATTCCCTTCGGCTCGAGGATAACTTAGAATCGGGGAATTAATCAATACCTTCTTCAATTCTTCAAACGCGCATTGGCATTTTGAATCCCATATAAATTCATTACTTTCTTCTGTGAGTTTTGTCAATGGTTTAGCGATATCAGCGAAGCCCAAAACAAATCGCCGATAGTAAGTGCTTAAGCCTAAAAAGCTTCTTACTTCATGCTTGTCTTTAGGTGTAGGCCAGTCTTGAACAGCTCTAATCTTCTCAGGATCCACCGCCACTCCTTCCTCAGAGACAACATGACCCAGATAGTTGACTTGTCTTCGGAACAATGTACATTTCTTAACATTGAGTTTCAAGTTGGCCGCTCTCAATCGTGAAAACACTTGTTCCAAATTTCGTAAGTGCTCCTCAAAACATTTTCCAAGCACGATGATGTCATCCAGGTACACTAAACAGGTCTCCCACGACAATCCTCTCAGCACGCTTTCCATTAAACGCTCAAAAGTAGCCGGAGCGTTACAAAGTCCAAACGGCATAACAATGAACTGCCATAATCCACTTCCAATAGAGAATGCTGTTTTCTCTCTATCCTTAGGTTCCAGTCCAACCTGCCAATATCCACTCTTCAAATCCAACGTTGAAAAGATTTTACAGCCAGCCAATGTGTCCAACGTATCATCAATACGAGGCAAAGGGTAACTGTCCTTCTTAGTAACATTATTAAGTTGGCGAAAATCAACACAGAACCGAGTTGAGCCATCCTTCTTCCTAACCAGCACTACAGGTGAACACCATGGACTGCTTGACGGTTCTATTACCTTGTCCCGTTCCATATCTTGAATAATTTGATCTGCTTCCGCCCGTTTTGCTAAAGGTAATCTTCTGGGTACTTGACGAATGGGTCTTGCATCACCTGTGTCTATTCGATGACTAACAACACTTGTTCTTCCTTTGGGTTGACTTGGGTTCTCGAAGACATCCTGATTTCTAGCGATGAAGGATCTAATCTGTTTGCTCTGTTCCTTGGTAAGTTCCTTACAAGCCTCCTTCACTAAGTCGTCAAGGTGTTTTGGTACCTCCTCTGAAGAAACTTGGCCACCGCTCACTCTACATGTTACTGACGAAACCGATGAACACATACTTAAATAAACTCCTTCTTTGATAGTCACTGGATAGTCATTGATATTCATTAGCCTGACCAAAATATCCTTTTTAGCTTGAATCAGGACTCTCGCAATCAACACTCCTTTTCCAGCTTCAGTATTAGCGTTGGACTCCACTACTAAAACATGTCCATTTGGAATGTCACAATCTAAGTAGGCTCGTACTAACATTTCACTTTGTTTTGGAATAGTAACAATTTCTGCCGCAAGCACACGTGTAGCGAATTCTTCATGCTCTTGTATAAGAATATCTTCATCCCCAATTTTCAGAGTTCGCCTCTTCAGATCCAGTTTGAATCCATACTTCGCCATTACATCCATTCCAAGAATAACTTCCTCCTCTATCTCAGCCACCAACACCTGATGATCGAAGATGGTGCTTCCAATGTGAAAGTTGGCAACTGTCTCACCGCATACAGACGCCGACACTCCAGTTGCCGTCCGTAATGTCCATTTAGTTGATTTTATTTGTTTTTTTTCGCAAACTAAATCAGGTCTCATGATTGTCTTTGTTGCTCCAGTGTCCAACAAAAGTTTCAAATTCTTTCCATTTACTTTGCCATTTATAAACATGCTGCTGACTTGTCCGCTGAACGACGCAACATCTGCATATCTCTTCGAGGCATTGGCAATGCGGGTCGACAGTTGCACCTTTCCATCAACCCTTTTTAGTTTTCCTGGACACCGATTACGCAGGTGTCCAATTTGTCCACAGTCCCAGCAACGTAGTTGTCTCTTCTTTCCTTTCAAGGCCTCCAAAACCTTCTTAACTACGTCTTCTATTGAAAGTGGTTGATTTTCTTGTACAGCTTCCATCACACAGGATTGAGCGTGACCTCGTACGGATTGTCTTACAGCTTCAAATTCGAGTGTTTGGGTTAAAGCATCCCTAAGAGTTTGTGGTCTAGCCAGTTTTATAGCTTGTTGTGTCTCACTTGCTCGTAGTCCATCCAAAAACTTGTCTACTGCAAGACTTTCACATACATCATCAGAAACTGTAGGGTATGCACATCTCACTAGACGCGCTACATCCGCCTCGAATTCCTGTAGAGTTTCATTGGGCCTCTGCACACGATTCTTCAACTGTGACCTATAAACTTGTTCCATATGCTTTTGTCCAAATCGCATCTCCAGTCTCTCAACCAAAGATTTAAAGTTTTGTCTGTCCGCAAGCGGAATCATCTGAAGGACTCTTAAAGCATCTCCTCGTAAAGATATACTCAATACTGATGCTTTTCTTGTCATCGACCAGCCATTTATCATAGCTACTGTTTCGAACAAAGTTAAGTACTCTTCCCAAGAGTTCTTTCCATCAAAAGTTGGCATATCACTACGCACATGCTCCACCATTGAAGTTGCACCACTCTCTACACACTTGAACTCTGTGTCCACCGTTGTGTTCTGCTCAAAATCCGTTCTTGCTGTTGAAGAAAGCGCCTGATTCTCCAAAACTTTCACCTGCTTTGTTAACTCGCTAATCCTTTCATCAAAGGACACAGAATATTCTTGAAACTTCCTTTCAATTTCTTCTTTCGTTCCTCTAGAATCTTCTCGAAGCCTTTCTATTTCTTCTTTCATAGCTGTAGCATTTTCTTGAAGCTTCTTTTCGATTTCTTTATAAAGCTCACTGGTGGTTATAGGCAACTCGAAGATATATGTTTCCGGATCTTCACCTGCTTCTTCCATCACCTTTCTTAGTCGAAGTTGGAGCACACCCTTCGTTCCAGATGTATCCGCGTCTCTTTCTTCTAGTTCGCGCTTCAGATCCACCACTTTCAAGTCAAGTAGAGTTAATTTTTTTGATGACATATTTTACACAGTCTTTATTTCCACTAAGCACTTAAATATCTGATTCACAACCCCACACCTGACACCAATGTAACGTAAATCGTTTTTCTATAACTTGTGTCAGGGAAAATAAAGTCTGAATTCAATTAAAAGGATGACATCTTGAAAATTAACAATTTATTTAAACGTTTTTATTTATTTACAATTATTATTTATTTAAAATACATATTACAACATCTATTATTTATATATACGTCACATATTATTACAGTTCACACAGATTTCTTATATACACATTATATAACATCTTTCTTCCAGCCTATCTAGATCTTTCTTTTTATCAAAACCAAAACAACCACCTGTCATTATTTTCCAAACATTCCATAACCAAAAATAATATAAAAATTCAAATTCATTAAACTTCCAAACTTAAGTACCCTCCTAATGGTGATTACGTAACAATAATATATCTTTATTCGTATTTGATATTTATAGAATTCTTGATTTTGCTGTGTTCTTTTCTATTCATACGCAAACTAAAATATAAAATTGTATGAATATTTGCTTTGCGGAATACATATGACAATATTTTTCATCTAAACAATTTACTACAAGTTTTATTAATCTTTGGACTTGATCTTCATATTGGAAGCAGAAAATTACCGATGAGTCTTGTAATATACCTTCTTACTTAAAAAATACATTAAATTTATTATCAACTTATATGATGTTTCATGTACTGTCAAGAGCTGTACTTAAAAAGTTTCGTGATTACTATTTCCTTCCAGATATGTCTTTTATTTTGTTGGCCCTGTTTAAAAACTTGAATGTTTCGTGTATTTGAGTACCTTTGAAATGATCGCCACTTTTCATTTGGTTTAAATTCGTCAATGAATTATCGCGTGTGCTTTAAGCTTTACTTGTCCCATTATTCTTCCCGTCCCGAGTTATGTTAATAATCCCTTGTTCTGAATGCAGAGCGCAGGTCGGACCAGCTCCATGTCATCATGACTCAATTTGATTGTATTTATAATGAAATAAAACCATATCAAGCCATGCGTGCTTTGTTTTAAAAATGAATAATATTTATTATATAATTTCATATGAAGTTTTTGTATCCTATTGTATGTTACGACTGCATTATTTGTTAATCATCGGAATGCACTGTTATTTACTGCTACTTTTGTTATTGCCTAGTGTTTTGCTTCAAAATATTATCACATATTCTCGAATAAAGAATTACATCTGTTAAAGATTTGCGATATAAATAAAATAGATAATATTATTTACACTGGTTTGGAAAAAAAAAATCGTTATAAAAATAATATACATCCTAGTAGGTATGTATTTGATTTTCTTAATAAAAATAATGTAATTTTTAATACTGGTTTGAGTATTTTCTGTTCTATATGCTGTAATTTCTTTGCTTTATGATACGAATTAATATATATAATAGGTTGCGATTGATCCTACGCATTTTTTGATTGAGGAGAAGTATAATTATATTATGCACCTATTAACATTCCTACATACATAATGTATTATGATATAGAAATGATTATTGTGATCATTTCACCAAACCGGTTACATGATACAAGCAACGAAAATGGTATCTGATAATGCGAAAACCATGTTCGAAATCATCGCACATCACGGGAAGGTAAAACATAACCTAAATGGTCACATTATCAGGGGTTCTTTATCGTCAATTTTATTTTGTGTGCCATAAATAATTCGGGGTGCTCTTACACGTATACCTTATGGCGCTGTATCAGTTTGAAAAATGAAAAATGTAAGTAGTCTTTGCATTACACATTCTGCCGTATTATTCTGCCATTCAAATAAATACAATCTCATATAATATGTCCTCTTCTTGTAGCTACGTACGTAATAAAATAAACAATTATATATACGAATATCATTCGTCGACTACTTTTTATATTTTTTTTGGAAAAGAAAGTGCTCTAACTTCGTTATACCTATTTTTTAGTTTACGTCTTTTGTTTATGTCATAAATATTATTTGCGTGGGTGTATTAGTTTATTTGCAAAAAATGTGTAGATACGTACTTACGTTTTACTACAAATTAAGTTAGGTGCCTTTAATTCTTGAAATTGAATGTGCTCGAGCGATAAAATGAGTAATATTTTTTTTATACTATGATTTCTGTATAAAAATTATGTCAGTGTTTATAGTACTATGTAAGTGCTAATAGAGATAGGTCTAAAACTATGCAATGACGACTTCCTAATATAAATAACATCCAAAAGGCGTACCTCAACTTTTGTTTGTCAGAACTAATGTGATGTTGACGTGTGCTGTCATAAAACGTTCATAGGCGGAGACTTACTTCGGAAATCGATAGAGATCTATAGCTTTTAAATAGAATACTATTTTTATAGCGTTAATATTGATACAAGCAACACCGAGTTCACTTATGTTGCCACAGCAGGGAGCAATGTTGCCAAAAGGATTAGAATGCAATTCATAATATTTTGTTGTATTTTTTTTCATCATTCATGTGATTTTATCAATGTTGTATAATTTAAATTAATTATTCAACTATTATATAATATATTTTCATCTATTCCGGTTGTAATATCATTTTTATAACAAGCTACGACTAGTTTATAGTTGTGTACTTTTATTAGTTGTGTTGCTCCCTCAGGGTATCATCCCGTTGTCAGCTTTATTGTATTAAGTACATACTAATATTAATAACCGTTCTAGATTTCTTAATTGAATGTTGTTAATATTATGTTTTATGACTGTTAAACTAATTGAACCAAAATAATATGCTCGTTGATAAATCTAATATTTTATCTATAACCATTTTGTAAATAAAATTGATGTTAAAAGATACTGTACGTCAATGCGCGTGTTGTCTGGTTTAATTTCTTATTTTAAATATTTTACAAGTTAACGCATCGTGTAAACGAAAAGTGTAGGTAAAAAACGTTGTTTTAAAGCCCACTCGCAATGAGTAATGAGATTTTGAATTCACATCCATTTTGATATTTCATTGGGTTCATCACTTAAGACTTGTCGACAAGCAATACCAATCTGGTGGATCTCAGATATATTAAATGTAGTATCAACACATATTTTTTAAATGTTCCAAAATATTTGAAATTGGATTATCAATATCATATGATATCAGAATTTGGTCGATTATCACAAAATCATTCAGTAAATTATATTGTATCGGCACTACGGTATTTAACAGCAGCGTTTCTGATGTAGTTATAAAACTGTAAAATTTATAATCGATCATCACATTTAATGTGATGATCGATTATAACTATTACCAAACTCCATGTACTCCCTCTTCACAGTTAATTTATTCTTCTTCCTCTAAGTATACATTATTCTAGCGCACTGAGAAAAATTATATTATTACAAAAAGTTTGTACTTTTTTATGTTCCATTAAAATTAAAAGACATACGTAGTAGTCATGTCAAATCCTTGTGAACTTTATTACAAAATATTCGTTTAACAATGCATATATTTTTTAATTAGAATAAAAATCACCATGTGAACACGGAGTGTTTAAGATTTCCTTTTGCATTACATTATCTTTGTATTATTTAATTAATGTATGGAAGTAGTATTCGTCCGTATAA
Organism: Athripsodes cinereus; assembly: GCA_947579605.1. Classification (NCBI taxonomy): domain Eukaryota; kingdom Metazoa; phylum Arthropoda; class Insecta; order Trichoptera; family Leptoceridae; genus Athripsodes; species Athripsodes cinereus. The sequence continues at coordinate 16,483,189 of OX388316.1, read as the reverse complement.
AATATGTTTAATAAATGTGGAATAATATAAGAATATCTTTGTAAATGTTTACATTACGACTGGTTGAATGATCAATAATTTTTATCAAATCGTTGTGATATTAGGAAGGTTTATATAATACTGTATTATTCTCGGTCAGGAAACATAACTTTTATTTTAATCGGTCCGCGTACGTGAAAATGTGTGCAAATGTTTAATTTAACAATTTATATGATGGTATTAATGAGATATTATATAATGAGTTACAATCCATTGGATTGGTCTGCAACGAGTTTGGTTTTTCTTCTCCATTCGTCCCTATTCTCCGCCAGTCTTTTCAGCTCTACGTATCATAGCATATCAGCCACAGTTCATATCACTCTTCAGTTGGTCCATATATACGTCTCTTGGTCGGCCTCTGCCATTTGTCCCCTCGGTCTTACCCTCCGCGATGGCTATGAGTAGTCCTGGGTGATGAGATATTATTCCTAATTATTTACACATGTGCCCGTATATTTCGAATGAATTCTCAAAATTATATATATTTACTTATATATAAGTACACAAAATAAATAATCGTACCTGGAAATTACAAGAACTGTTTTGCATAAAATAAAGAACGATAAACCCAATACAGTAATGCAATATAGTATACTGTCTCAAAATGGTTCTGGAAATAAAGTTGCTTTCGCATTTTAATAATATTACATATTTGAGTGACTGAAAGAATTTACTTCAAAATACTTAATCTATGCAGATGACACACTACTGATATACAGTGGCAGTGATAAAAATCAAATAGAATCTATGATAAACAATGACTTAGAATTATATACTGCATGGCTAAAATATAAATGTCTCACCATTAATTTAAATAAAACAAGTTATATGATTTTTAGGCAAAAAAACAAAGAGAAAATTGTATTAAATATAAAAGTGGACCATACAAAAATTAAACAAGTTGATAATACAAAGTATTTGGGAATGGAAATAGATGAAAAACTAGACTGGTCGGTCCACGTTAAGAAAAAAATAAATAAAATATCTCCATTAGCCGGGATCTTAAAAAGAGCTGATGTATTCGATCTAAGAACAAAACATATGATGTACCATTAGAGGGTTATTCCCGGGAATTCCAGCCCGGGAAATCCCGGGAAACCCCTCTTTTTTTTATTTCCCGTTTCCCGGGAAAAAATCGAATCATTTCCCGGGAAAAAACACAAATTATTAGAAACCTCGATTGGAGAACCATGTCTACACAATGCAACATTGTGTAGAATCTAATCGGAAGAAGTGAGAAAGGTGTCCCAACGCTTACGAATTGGCTCTAGGCTGGCTTAAGTGATCACTTTCAGTGTCCACGTACAACGTTCACCAATTCCACCATTCTCACTGTCACAATTTAAGGTCCACCAATCGAGAGACGCTTTATGCCAACCTTAGAAGCAACCATCTTTTTGGGATCTCATTTTTTAGATCTCAAATTGATCGCAATCTCCCGTCTAAATGGCGCTGGAACAATTAAGTTCAATACTTTATCGGCTGCTAGTTCGACCAGTCAGCAACAAATGTTTAGAATATTTACTAATTTTTTTATTGTTTAACCGGATTTGGGTGCAGATGACAAAACCAATCAGAAACCTCGATTGGAGAACCATGTCTACACAATGCAACATTGTGCAGAATCTAATCGGAAGATTTAGTTAGTATTTATTTAATAATAATAATAAACACTTTATTGTCAAATATACAAATATTTTACAAAAGGCGTACATATTGCCTTGAGGCAATGTCTTCCAGTAAACCTACTACAATGTTTGAGAACTGTTTATTTATTTATTTATTTATTTCAATTTTACAGGATACATACAGTTGATACAAAAAATACAATGGTCTATAACATATTTAGCAATAAGCAAACCAGTGAAGATCCCTATATTACCCTTATGTGCTCTACAAAACATACATAACTAAACACAACAGATAAATCAACAAACAACAATTACAATAGAATAGAGTAAAGTTTTACTATAAAGTGAGTTTAGATCAAAAGATGAACAGAAAATGAAATATATAATACAAAACAAGAATACCTATATAAATATAAAGAAAAAAATAAAAGATAAAAATGTAAGCATTCACAACCATAAACCTATATATTATATATGTATGTATCTAAGTGAGAACTATCTACTATTGATGAGACGGTGGGTTGTTTATGAGGGATTTTACTTTATGTTTGAATGAGCCTATTCTTACGATTATTTTGGGACCTTTATTTACAAATTATTTACAAATTATTAGTCTTCTTTGTTTAGTTAACTGTAATAGTCGTAATAAACTTGTTGAATCTGACGAACATTTTGATGTGATAACTATGATAAATATGAAAACTAATATTTATTACCAATATTAGTGCTTTACTTTAAAATAAAACTAAATTATATAGCTTCAATATATTCATTTGAAAAAAGCATAATATTCTAAACATCGAAATCGGAGGTGTGTTTGGCCGACAATGTACAAGAATCCTACGATTTTTCATGTTTTTTTTTAATATTTTGAAAAGTTAGATAGTTTTCGAAAATATTAGTGCAGCAAACTGTCATTTTCTTGTTTTATTCATGGATATTAACCGATTTAAAAAATCATTTTTTTGTTAAAATTTCTCATTTTTTGAAGTCAAAAATCACCAAATGAACTCGATTTTTGTTTATTAAAAAAGCTTTGCCAAAATCCATAATATTTTTTTTTTATTTAATGAAAATAATACGTTGAATAATAAATATAATAATAAATAATACATTGAATGATTGTGTGACGTTATAAAGTTTATCTGTATACTTGTAAAGGCAATTGCCGTATATTGTGTTAAAATAAAATAAAATGAAATATACATCTTAGGATAATGAGTCACGCCAAATCTAAAAGATTTGTCGGCGTGTTCTCTTATAACATACTATATACATATATTAACCTAATACGACATTAACCTAAATACAAAAATAATTATTAGTTATATATAAATCCACACTTTATTAACCATTCCTTGACTAATTTTTTTGCAATATTTTTACTTAATTTATAGGATGAATAAAAATTAAAAGTATATATATTTTGTAAACAATTTGTATTTTGATATAACAAAGAGTACCTAAATAAATCTCGTCAGTCGGCTATTTAGTTTTTTTAAGCAAATAACTTCTATTGGTAAGAAAAATTTGATATTTTTTTATCAAATCAAAATGTTTGCAAGGGCAAACATGTTTTGAGAGTTTTTCTACCAAATTTGTTTTAAATTGAATATTAATAAATATCATTATGAATTTCCCGGGATTCCCGGGAATCCCGGGAAATTCATTTTTAAATTTCCCATTTCCCGGGAACGAAAATAATCCGGGAAAAATAACCCTCTATGTACCATGCTTTCATCATACCTCATATCACATATGGGTTGGTGGCCTGGTCTCATTGTAGTCTGAGAGTCAGAGAATCAATACAGAGGACAATGAATAAGGCATTGAAAAACGTACATGGATTAAATAGATTAACTAAAACTATTGATTTATATAAAGTGACAGGAGAAATGACTCTCAACCAATTAATAACTTCTGAAAAGGCCAAGACTATACATAGGATAAAAACGGACATATGAAATCAAACTTGAGCTTGACGACTAACAGTAGTGTACATGAACACAACACGCGGACTTCAAACCATATAAGAAACATTATACCCAGAACAAATAAAGTTCGAGATGGTTTCTTGTACTCTGCTGTTATATTTTATAACAGTTTGCCTGACCAATTGAAGACATGTAAAAGTACTAAGGAGTTTGGAAGGAGGATTCCAGAGTTGGTAATGACTTCTCAATGTTCGTAATGGTGTCTGGTGTTTTGTGTTGGTGTCTTTTTTGTTTTCAATAGTGTTAATGTTCTGTGATGTTTTGCTCTGGTGTCATAATGTTTTGCTATAATATCAAATAATTAATTTATGAATTGTTTTGCCAGATTTGTAATACTGCACGCCTCTGACACCAGCAACCTTAGTTGCTGTTTTGAGGTATTTGTTTACGAGTATTATTGAATAAATTGAATAATTGAAAATTGAACTTAAATATAAAACACGACGCATAATTTACCAATAATAGTGAAATTTATATCTAGTGTGATAATTTAGTATTGTGTTTTTTAAAGATATAATCCCATGAGGAAGTATTCTTTTGAGTATTTGAAACATTATTTAAAACAAATTTTATTTCTCTCTGAGTAATTGTATGCCTATGGATATTAATATTTTTTATGAGGAGATATTATTTCAGGCGAATCTCAACGTGTAATACTTAATTATGCGTTCAATATATAAATATGTTTCTTTATACTATATTGAAATTATGTAGGTTCGATTTGTTAATATGAGATGCTGTTACATATTCGTCTATTCATGTTGGGTAACTTTATTATTGTACCTATCTATTTAAATATTTTTATTTTATATTCGTAGGAATTCTCTGTAAAGCGGACACAATACATCTACTCGTGTGAATATCTTTTAATTCTATATACGTATATATGTATATTGACAATTTTGATATCTATTCAATCGACTTTAATTGGAGGTTGTATAATTTTCGTGCCATATAATTCGATATTTATATTTTTGTATAAATAAATTGGAGTGTTTTATGAGAGCAATAGAATAAATTTGTAATGAAAACTTATGTCTTATGGTATTTTATATTTTGTTTTCGAATCTACAATAATTTATCGTCTTTGAAATAATATTGTAAAGAGCATTGTATTATTATGTGACCGCGTTTCATAAGTTTTTATTGCTTTGTGGGATGTTGTTTTGTCATATATATATATACAGTAGATATGTTTTTATTGTGATAGAAACAAATAGCTAAGACATTTGTCAAGAAAATAATAAACGTATTAAAATTATTAAATGACCCTCTGTATGTTAAATTCCTTGCGTAATATGAAATCCGTCACCTTTATCAAATATTGGTTGTATTATGTAAATAATAAATACAGTTTTAACGATGGATTAAATAGTTGATGAATTATTTAATTTTTGATATTTTGGGTAGCGCATTAAAAACTTATATATTGTTTTCGGATGCTTAGGTTATTTAGTGAATATAATTAGCAACTGTTTCGTAATTTAAACACGAATTACCTGCGTAAAATTTTGCCTAAAAATTAAACTTCCACAGAATTTTCATATCACTTGAATGACGTGTGAGAGATTCCTGTTTTCCAATTTTTAGGGACTCATTTAATTCTGTATTACTGTAGGTATTTATTAGAATTCTGCCGTATTATATTCCTAATATATTCGAGTATATTATATTCCTAATAATTATGTCCCTGACTGTTGTGTATATTAAAATTTAGTGATCGCATTTACTGACTCCCGGCCCCCATTATTATGCCTCATGTTCATTCGTTGTTACTGGTCCCAGTGGTTCCCGGTACTTTCACATTATAACTTTTATTTTTTGCCTTAATACCTAATGACAGAACTCCTTCGCTTGAACATAATGCATACTGACCGTCATATATTATGTCTTGTTGCCAAAACCACCGCAGAATTTCATATCAACGCATACTTAACTTGGACACAGGGTCGATAAGAATTATAACTGAGTAAAAATGCCGAGGATTATTGCTTTTATTGTTTTCTCTTTTAGTCATTAAAAAATATGAATCTAACTGACATAATAAAAAAATATCACGCGATAACCAGTAACCTAAATGAATTAGAAATATATCTCAAATTTACTGTCAAACCCCTTAGTGTATCGAATATGTGATAACGGATTCAAATGGGTTTAATTTTAATTTACTGATTTTTCATACCTCGTTGCTGTGGAAAATGCGCGGAGTTTTTAGCTGCGAACTTCATATAAGCTTATACTGTTCTTGCGTATTATATAAGTTAGTGTGTTATGTACATTAACATATTGTCGTGTAAATTTATTGCGAAGTATTTCCTTTCGGTGGCATTTACTTTAATCAGTTTTGTCTTTTGATCCGGACTTATAAAAATAACTCGCGAATCCCGCGGTGTTTGTGTAATGCATTTTTTGAATTCCGTTTTAAGTAGTAACAAGAAACTGCATTTACTCTTTGGTATATTATTATGAGAATCTACTTGACTAGATTACTGATCATTCCTCCAAATGTAATGTTGTTGACCGACGGTGTTTGGTGGAAGTTCATGTTAATTTTTGATTTTTCACAAAATTGCGCAATACAAAGAATTTTATTATTATAAATTATTAAAAATAAAATGCTTTTATTTAGTACTTTTACAGTGACAGTTGATCGCTAGCTGGTTTTCAAGAGCTTCGCCTCTCATCATCAGACTAACACAAAGAAATTATCCTTAGTTTTTATGTTGAACAAGGTATATTATTATTTTTATCCTTGGAGTCCTCGGCGACGAATAGGTCTCCCACTCTTTTTAGTAAGTTAATCTAACGCTAGCCTGATGATGACAGCGGAAGATCTTGAAAGCTGTCTCGCAATTTAAAGTCATTGTGAAAGTACTAAATAAAGGTGTCTTATTTCAATAATTTAAATATAATGTAAGTCATATATTACACATTAGTATCTTGAAGTATTTCAGATATTCGTAATCTACTTTGTGCCTTGGAATAGACCTTTATTAGTTAGAATTCCATTATATTAGCTTTCAATACTATTAATCTATATAAATATATTCATGTTTATATTTTGTTTATTAGTTTTATATAATTTTATAATAATTACTACTGTCAGCGATCTTCTAATGACTAGTTATTACATGCCTTAATTCGATGTGTATAAATCACGCATTTAAATTGTTCACTTAATACAGACATACAATGTTAATACGCGACAAATTATCCTGAGAATCCACTGAGTATATCTTCATACTCTGTCGGTTCCCTTAAATGGTTTAAACGATTCCTGGAGTTATGATTTATTGAACATTCTCCTTCTTCTGTCATCTCTACCGTGTGTAAACTCCATAACTCATATTTTAATATCGTATCAAAAGGTTTTAATTTCATTGACGTAACAGTATTATTTTATATTTACCAATACAAATTTTGATAATTATATTAAAAGATGTCTTTCCATATTCTATTTAATACATACATATTTCATAGCGAATTCTTACATTCTAAATAAAATTATTTATCACAGTTTTCTGACTTTAAATCACCAGTGGTATTACTATGTAAATATCTTATTAATTTTAATTTCTTTCTTTAAACTATTCATGTTGTCGTATATTACTGGATTAATAATTATAATTCAGCTACGAACCTCAGCATTATCATAATCACGTCGCTTTCCTTGGGGTAGATAGAAAGAATCGAGAGATCCATATACTACTATCTGTGCATATCTAAACATATAGGTAGCTTCCGTAACTATAATGCATGTTCTTCTATTCAGTGTGCTCAACGTGTCCGTCCTGTAGGATCTGGTTTATATGATCTTGCCATTTGATTGTCATTTCTGAGAACCATTCCTCTTAGCCACGTATATTCTCTTTCCTCGTCCATTCTTTTCTCTAAACCACCATAGGTTATTCACTTTCATTATTTTCTGAACTTTCTTGTCATGAAGTCAAATTATTTCACAATAGATACATTTATCAATCTATAATTATAACAAAAGTTTGTTTGAATAACTTCCACTTTGTGACTTTTAAATTCCACTTGGTACTTTAGCGACAAAGAGATGTTTCTTTCCTCGCATAAAACACTATTTTTTACTAATTGACTCTTGCAAGTCACAAAGACATTTTCACGTTCCTAGGTGCAAACTATTGTACCTACTGCGGCTCGTATATTGTTTGGAATATCAACAACGTCCTTTTTTGCGCTGTGAATTTACTACACTGCTCTCGGTTCTTTAGTTCATCTACCACAAATGCAATTAAACGGACATTTTGCTTATTTATGACTGTTGCGAACTTGTCCTTGCTATTTATCATTGTACAAACTTTTTGCTGGTGTTTTATTTTCACACATAGTAATCCATTTAAGTTGTCTTCGCTGGTCCATTAAATTACTATAGATATGTATAGATATATACATATAGGTACTTTCATCGTATAAATTTACTCATATTTTGTATAATTTCTGTTCGTAAAAATAAACATGCAATTCCATATTATATTTATCAAATACGACGCCAGTTTAAAGTGGTAGTAATTATCATAATTTTCTCGATATGCTTTTAATTATTATTAATATAATTGCTTTTGGTTTTATTCCTGTCTAGATATTTTTTGTTTCAAGATTTTCAATAAAAGTGCATACTGTTTGCAGTTTACAAAGTATGTCAGTAATTTTATATAACATTTTGGCAGATGATTGTAGATATTGAATATTTATTTATAAATGAATGAACTACAATATAATATAGTATGGTATCGGACTCAAAGATTAGATATTTGTAATAAAACATAAAAAATAAATTCTTTCCTCTCTTCTGTCATCAAAATCTTAAACAATCTCGTCTTGTATAATCATCAAAATACTAATTAGTTTCATTTTCCCGAATTATTACTCTGAACAATGTACCACTACTACTATAACATCACGGCATATCCCACAAGCGCGCAAGCCAGCACACTAGCTGCATGTAATAATCATAAGCCAAAAAAATTAAGACATTCAGGATGGGTCTTAAATTGAGCAATGCCAAACCTCATTGCTCAATTTAAGACGTATTTTTTTTTAATTTTTACACCTCTGCATAAAATACGTTTCAATCTTACGAATATGAGTATCCAATTTTGTTCTGATTTATTTCTGTGTGTTTACTATTTATTTGTCAGCGGCTTGTCTAGAGTTTTCATACTGGGTAAGCCCATCCGTATAGAATACACCAAAATGTGTAATAAAATTTCTGTATATAATTTCACGATAATAAATATTACTCCAATACGTTCCTATGGTATAAAGCGCTTAAGCCAGCCTAAGCCGATTCGAAAGTAGATATAAAAATAACTAGTTGAATACGAAAAATCTTATATATAAATACTATAACTAATCTTTAAATACTTGCATACTGTTCTTGTGCCAATAAAGTTTTATTTATTTCATTAATTGTATCGGCATTTACTTTGTAACACTTCATTTTAAATTATCAAATAAAATAAAATAAATATTTATTTTATTTTATAATTTTATTTATTTATTTATCATTTTCATTCATAATATTATTATGCTCGGTCGTTTCATGCAATATCACCGTTCAAATGGATTTATTGTTGTATTAGGATGCATAATCCTATTATTTATACTTGCAATAATCCTTGTACTGTTTCCAAAGTATCACATTAATGGTATGAAATTCTATCTATCTCTCACCTCTATTATCGTAATATCTCATAGCATATTCTGTGCTTACAGTTTATCGTATCTTACTACTATTAAAAAGTGCAATTCATGGTCATAATGTTTCTGGTGAATTCTTAGATCTGTAAATATTAGGTGTAACTAAGTAGACTCTTAATACGTGTAATATATGAAAAACTAATTACATTTCGATATGTGAATCGATATCATGATTGTTTCGTACATTATGTATACATAATATTTTACTGTTGTCAAACCACGCACATAAATATGCTATACTCACAAAGTTTTTATTAAATTAATAGCTATATCGAATTTGTTTCTTAAAATGAGCTTTGTATGATTTTGATGAACTGAGATCTTATGACATTGTATGATTATTAAAATATGTATGATGTGTATGAACGTCATTCATTAATGGGTAAGAGTGGATACTTTACTAGTTTATTTGTCGCTCATTGTGTACACTTGAGACATTTTTTGTGTAAACTGACTGTATCCTTATTTTGACGAATAAAAAATAAAAAAAAACGCTAAAATTTATTTCAGTTAACGTACTTGAATTTGAACGTGGTTAGTATTAGATGATAAACGGTTTAAAACAAGTATGTATAATTTGATGTAATGTTTATAATTGTGTCATTTTAGTATACATAAAGTCAACGAAGATAGTTCATTCAGAGTTTCGTGTTTCCGGTAGCTAGCAGTGCATTTATCAGAGACAAATTTGCGTGTAGGCGATGTAATTTAGAAATGAAATGTGTAGGAGACTTAAATCCCACGGGAACATGTTAAAGATATTTAACTTACAAATGAACATCTGACTGTGGTCTTGTGTTCTAGTATCTATGCATAATAATTGATGCTATTAATGGATCTATGGGACATGGTATCAAATTAGAACTTCTGGTGTATTTATTAAATTCTGTCATATTGAAATTTCGTTATTCCTTTTATGAAAGGTAGTCGCATTAGACTTGACATAAATACACGATATTTATGTCAAGTCTAATGTATTTACTAATATAAAAGCAAAAAAATGTGGTGATGATCGACAACTTAATGTTGGATGTTCGAAATCTCAATTGAGAGGCATTGGGTTCAAATTCCGCTGTTGATCCACTTCTTAATAATGGATGTATTTGGATTTGTAACGTGATGTGCAAATATAAAGGCGTTTTTGTTGTTGTTTCTTAAGATGTGTAAAATAGATCACATTTTATAAAATATTTCGATAAATTCGCGACATGTAATGTTAATGTATTTATTCACTAACTATGACACTTCGTACATAATAGGTATACACTGATATAATTTGATTTACTAATAACAGTATTCAGTATCGGATTGATTAATAGAACAACATTGTTTAAATGCAAATCAGCTTTATTGCATATTTATCACAGTTATATTATTATTATTGTTTATTGGAATGTTGTGATAAATTGTATTGACAGTATGTGAGGGATGTCGTACTTATTTCAATTATTGTTCTCTCAAACTAAGTTGTCGATATATTGCTGTAGCACAGTGCGTTCAGTTTTACATAAATATATTACTAATTAATTTTGAAATGATTATGCCATAATTTCGGAACTTTTTTTACTTTTTATAATCTGTTATTTATTTCGGTGATGAAAGTTCTCGGGTATTATCAAATTTAATTCCATTCAGGTGAATAATATTTTCGTTCAAAAATATCGAGAAACTTTTGTTAGGTACCTACTTGCTATATGTAGAAAAACGTAAAATTGGTAGATAAACGAACATTTAAGACGTACGAGTACATAAATCGATTTGCGTGAATTTCTGAAATATTGCTTTTGCCTTCATAATGTCTTGTCTACAAGTTAAGATTAATTGCTCAACTATTGAAACAAACTAATATGAACGTCATGTAATATAACGTTTGGCTTACACTTATTTATTTCTACACCATGCATTATCGATTCTTAAAATCTCTCCCATCTTTTATGCGTTTTCCATGTTGCCGTCAGATATTATGATTAAATTTGCAATGAGATTGGATTAATATAATAATTACAAATCACATTAGCGTGATGTGGTCGTCCATAACCCTGGTTTCGCATTAAGTACATATAATAATATTGTATGTTTTATTATATTACATACAGTATTTAGTTTGCAGGAATACAATATATTATCTCATCTAGTTAACATTTACGTATTATTCACTTGATAATCTGCAGTGTTAGGTGGGAAAGAAATAAATTTTGATATTCGTATTTTATTTGTGAAATCTATTTATGATATAAGAAACACCAAATCTTTAGAGGCATTGTGATTAAATATTTCAACACGTCCGAATTTGGTCGTATTATAAAAATCTAATCCATAATATATTATATGATACTGGGTGTCGCGTAACAATACTAGGTTCCTAAAGGCCTTACTACACGCACAAGTATCATCACAGTTCTGTTTGCGCAAGCTTCTCGCACGAAAACACGGAACACGGACGTAGCTACCACACGATACAGTTAAGTACGCGCAAGCCTCATTCTACCCGCAAACGTGAAGCGAGACCTATGGTCATTCTGCTTCAAACTGTTGGCGTCAAAACGATGTTTCGTCGAAACGATAAAAGAAAGCGCGGCATGAACACTGAACACCCAACCACACGTGCAGGTAAGTACGCGCAGGCAAAATTTCAAGCAAGTCGAAAAGTCCGCAAGCCGCGCTGTAGGGTTTGCGTGGGATACAGTTTTACCAACTACACGCACGGTGTTCCGTGTACAAGTCGGCCTGCGCAGGCAAAACTGTGGTGATACTTGTGCGTGTAGTAGGCGCCTAACAAAATATTTATTGAAACAAAAATAAAAAGAAACAATATATTTAGTAATTCCACTGTTGACTTTATTAATTTGCGAACCGGCTTTCGAAAGCTTCACTTTACAGTTGCCTGACGATGAAAGCGGAAGCTTTCGCAAGCCGGCTTAATTCAATATTTAAATGTACCAGTGGCGTACTTTCCATGTGTACAAAAAAGCATCGCTTGTGTACAATGGCGGGCTTTTATATCATGCAAAATACATTCCGCAAAATGCATACATCAACAATTGCATGCCTTAATGCAACATTTCTTGAACTCTTGAACGTTGTGCTCAATGGTATTTCAGAACAACATGCACTGGGTAAAGACGTAATCTATTTCAGGACAACCAGAGCATGTTGCTCAATATCTTAGATTTTTTACATACTTTGTCTGCTAAATACCTGATTTGAGTGATAAAAAATGATGCATGTTTGAGACTTTCAAACATGTATTATTTTTTTATTTTTCCTCGGATATTTTTAGCCGAACATTTTTCTATCGAATGTGTATTTGGAAATAAAACTATTTTTTTTAGATAAAATTTGAGTTACGAAGAGTTTAGTTACATCATCAGATACATTTTATTATAATATATGACAAAAGTTGTCTGTAAAGTTTATCATAATATATGACAAAAGTTCTCTGTAAAGTTTATTATAATATATGACAAAAGTTGTCTGTAAAGTTTTTGAGAGGGTAAACGACATTGATTTTTTTATATAATGTAATTAAGAATACAATTGATGTGATTAAATAATTAAGTAACTCAATATTGCATAACTCTCGTTACATGGAGTACAGGTGAGTACATCTAGATAGGTAGGTAGAATAATGACAATAAATTATGGTTTGGAAATTATTCTTGACATTGCGCGTCAGTTGGTGTTCAATTATTTAGAACTGCAGACTGATTAATCATTAATACCGGGCGCCCACGCGATCCGATATTGGATATTAACATGCGATTGGAGAAATTTCATTTGCAAATTTAAATAACGCTATTTTATTTAAATATATAATAAGTAGTAGACTAACTAGACTGTTATTAGTAATCGATATCCTGATTAAGCAATTCGTCGATAATGATAGCTTATCTACCAACTTTTTACAAGGCGATCTAGATTTTATGTAATGCGTCTAATCAAAGTGTTAACATATAATTTGTAATAAAAACGTGTACTTTATTATTATTTTTTAACAAGTCTTGGGAGTAATTTATAATTTGACGTTAATTGTACCTTGTTTGCTTTATACACAGTACTAAATATCTTATTAATTCTGTAAAATTGGCGGCCTTTGATTATTATTTATCGATGCCTGCAAAGTTTATTTTACATCCGTGTAATACTATAACCAATTAGTTTGTAAAATGAACGGCATCATAATTTTGCCGTGAAAGATTGTGCAGTGGGTTTGTAACTACGAAACACATTATTCTAGTATATACGACATTTTGCGAGTATATGTATGTTTTGAAAAATATCTTAGTGCAATGTGCCTCATTGTCTAGCTCAGAATATCCTCAAGAGATTTCAACTTTACTGCTGCATGCGTTCACAAAGTTTGTTTTCTCAACTGCATAGAAGATGATAGTCTTATTTGCTTTATACAGCATTTCCCACATGGCTTATATTTTATTTCATCCTTGGAGATAGCTTGTGCATCCAACGCGATATTGCTTTTCTTTCTTATACCTATATTGTGTGAAATATTATTTATTATAAGTTATTTATTCTCTATGTATCTTTACTACAATAACTGATATGTTTGCCGTCGATACATAGGATGAGTTTTGGAAACATCTCATTACTGGCGTTTCAAAATTCTCGTATAATAGATTTCTAATTTATTTAGTATACCTAGTCGTAATAACTTATACATTACTAAGTGAAGAATATGTTATAAAGAAACAACGACTAGATATACTCATGCCTGCGACTTCGTGTCAAAACTTTATCGTAAAGTTCGTTTATATCACACGTGAAAGTACAATATTATTATATTGTGTATGACCGATCACACATTACTTGCCACGGACAAAGTACGCTGTAATAGACGAAGAGGAATTAAGAGAAATATAACGGTTAGATATCATACTAGTGAGATGACAACAATTGAGTTAATTTAATATTCCGCAGTTTGTAGGTATATACTGTTGGTGTTCCATGCTGTGTATTATATGTATCGCGCCTTATTAGGCTTACAATACTTTTATTATTTAGCAACTCGTATGGGATACCAGTCAAGTGATCACATGGTACACCTGGCATACGTATTCAAACTATAATAACCTTTTATTATTATACTATGAAATAGATTTGTATGTGAGATATTTGCGAGATCTTTGAACAGTTCTATTTCATCGATAGTTACGCAGACTGTTCCTTGTCCATGTGAACTTAATGACTACCAATATTTTTATCGGTGAATTTGAGCAATCGATTATCGGTTTTGCTTAAAATTTTGTTTTATGGAAAGTTATAATATAAGAAAGCGATCTTATAAAATTTCCTTACCTCATTTGTAGTTTCTTTATTACATGCATACACGAGCATCTTGAAATTTCATGAATGTGATGTTAAACGTTTTGGTTAATATTCAGCGTAAATCCAATATACATTGACTTCTGTTTTCTTTTAGATTCAACTTTAGACCATTATTTGCAGTCTGACTAAAAAAAATGGAATAAATTATTGATGAATTAAAATTTGACCTGTCTGGCAACACTGAAGTATAGGTATGATTATTTATTCTGTCATTCATTATGTACTTGTATTATATTGGAGTGGTTTATTGGCGTCTAAAGTATTTAAATCGGTATTATTTTAAAATTTGAGTATTTTTTTTAAATACTGTTAAAAAAGAAGTAACAAAACAGTCCGAAGTGGAGCAAGATATTTTAGATCTTTAGTTTTTGCATAGTATACACGTACACAAAAAATATATTTTTAAAAAAATACACAAACGAATATAATACGACGCGAATAAACCACTAACATATTAGTGACGTAATTCACAGAACAAATAATCATATAACTATTTAGCCTGTTAATTATAATTTGCCGGTTATCTTGCTTTACTTTATAAATGTAGAGTAATTATTAAATGCTGCAATATAAACGACAGCAGCGCGTTTATTTATTTACTAATCTATTTAGCCAGCTTGTATATGTATTTAGCCAGCCTGTACATGTATAAAATGCGCTTGTGTATATTTTTGAATATTATTAAAATGCTTGTCACATCATGCCACTGACACTGAGGTATGTTCTCATAGAGCACATCTCAAGAAGTTTGTTGTGTCCTCAATAGAGATGTCACAAGGACTGATAGACAGTTAAGTTGTCTTGTCTATTTCTTATGTGTGTATGTACTAACGTCGGTTCTATTGCTTTGTCTTCAAATCAGTTGGCATAATACTTTACAGTATTATGAACATTTACAGTAGATACGTCTATGAGATTTTCAAATATTTCACGTCTTCCATTTGAAATTTGAAACAATACGTTGATCATCCGGTACTCTTCATAGTAAAACCGCTTTGTGTAAGTAGTGTAATTATTTTTACACCGTTATTTTCTAAAAATCGTAAACCCATCTTGATTTCCAAATACAGTAGGTACTAGAATTTTATATTTATCGTCGTGCATTTTGAGTGTTTTCAAATGCCCTTTAGTCCTCTCTATGGCATGAATGTAAATGAAAATTGTCTTGTTATTTTTTTATAAATATTACAGTGGGTAAGAACAAATATTTGAAGACTCAACCGGGTAGACATATGTCTAAGTTTTTTAGAACTATATTTATATGTGGACAATGTTTGATCTATTTCGTGTAATTTAACACTTGTAGAGTGCGGGCTACGTGGGAACTTCACGGCAATTTGACATGAGAGTGGTAGGTAGATAGGTGCACCGCTTTTTTGTCAATCACTCGAATAAATAGCAGGTGTGTTATGCTACCCTCCTATTGTTTTAATTTTATATTTATTTACTTAGTAATCGGAAGTTAATGGTTTCTTGTTCTTCCAATCCATATTACTAGTCTTCGGTGTTAAAGTAAATATAAAAACAAATTATCTAATAATTTGAAGTCACGTTTTATAGTAAGTATTTACCGTAGAATATGATTTGTTATGTTTCTCTTACTCATAATAATTCCTTGTGTACAATTTGTGCAATGTTTGTTTGTTTCTGACAACAATAATATTATATGTTTGTCTAAGATGGTGTAATTTAGTCGCAATGGCTATGGGATACTTTGAAAAGGTTTAATGTGAACTTGTGTGATGTAGTGCCGAATAAGTCTGGAAATCTCTCCAGTTAATAACTATTTAAAATATATGAAGAACATTTAATGTCATGTTTGATTGCTTTCACGAATACTCCATATTCCAGTGTTTTCAACCTGTTATTTACGATTATTGCTCGCACGGCGCGCTCCTTTGGTTCGGGACTCTAATCGCCTGAGCTGTGAAAGTGAATGAAATTTATCGCATTTCCCCGATGTTTACTATCTCTTTTTAGCGGCTCCGTGTTCATGACTTCGTGCTCACATTTCCTTCGTATAAATCTTCTCTCTCAGTATCGTTTCCAGTCCATAAGCTGCCCGCCTATTGAAGTATTACCAATCCTATTGGCAGTTCATATTCCTTATGGTCTCGTGTTCTGTAAGCATCTGGTTATTTTTATTGTATTGTGTCTGCAACTTCACTAACTCCGCACAATGTGTTAACATTTTACGTTATTTTATGCAACGACAACGTGTGTTATTCCACATTAACGGAGAACGTAAATATTTTTATTCTTACCTAGAGTTTATGATTTAACAAACATTACTCAACTTTAAAAAATCTACAACGTGTCGGATCTGACGTTTACAGCACGGCTATTCCGTGTTATTGTTCTTGTCCCAGTCCTGTGAACATTTGTTATGAAATATAGTACTTAGATGCTAAACAAATAATACCCAATTCACAGACCAGAAATTACTATTAAAACGGCTATACTTGTTTATGATTTGACACATTAATCAAGATGATTGTCCACTTGAATGTATTAAGAGTGTAATTTTACTACTATTGCCGGCCTAGCTATAATGATATTTTTTAGAATGTCTGATGTGTTGATATTTTTTATAATGTTAAGTTACCTATTTCTGTGTGGAAATATCTTAATATTTTTTTATAACCTAGACTCTAGAGTTACCTACCTATTTTTTTGTACTTTTGATAAAACAAAATACTAAGTAGGTATTCTCTATCTCGATTTCTCATTTAGTTTTACGGGGATAAGATATTGTAATGTTACCTTGCATCGAGTGATCGTTGATTACAATTTTATTGTTTGAAATTTCTATACTACTGAATCGCCTTCAAGTACCAGAACTTAAAAATTATCTTTCAATTGGCACCGTGTCAATAAATTTTTATCTACATATATTATATAGAATAGTTTAATTTGTAACTAGTATTTACTATGTACCCAATGTTAATAAAACGAAAAATATATGGATTCTTAAAGACTGGAGAAATTTATTGCGTACGAGTTTATAAGAATTATTAGAAATGTTTTGTACCTTATGATAAATAAATAAATAAACATGACGTTAATTAATGAGAATCAATACTTCATGCAAGGAGAGAGCTATTGCATGTGCATTTAACACAAAGTAGTAAGATTTTTTGTCAACTCAATTTCGAGATAATTGACCATAATTTGTATTGCTGGAATGGGACAGTTCACCGCTACAAAATGTCAGTATGATTTTCACGGTGCTTGAAGTTCGATCATTCTTTCTCTTTCTCGACTCAATAAATAAAACGGTAGGAATGTTGATTCGTTAGGACCGTGTTCATGTCTGATGAGAAGCTTTTATTTTATTATATGACTACTTAAAAAACTTGCACAACCACGCGTTTTTCATTCTGCATTGGCCCTCCATATTGCGTGCAACATTCAGCGATATAATCGTTTGTTTGCTTTATGATGAATTTGGTTTGTGTTCGATGTTGCTCATAAGTATATTATAATATGTGGATGCCTGACTGTAAGGTTCGGGTCGTATAATTTACTTAATAAGCGATATATTCAAGATTCTTAGCATTGGCGTGTTTCCCATAAAAACCCATAAGCCCAAAACCTTATATTCTTGAAACAGCCTCCAAAGGACAAAATATTATTTCCAGATGCAGTCTCTGAACCCGTACCGCTACCGTATCCCATTCTTCTTCTTCCTTATTATTTTTAATTATATGTAGGTAGGTATACACGCATATGAATTTATTTATGAATATGTGTTAATGTGTAGGTATATATACAAATGGCTGTCTATTTTCAAATTGCATGTTTTTTTTATTCGACAAGTCATTATGGGTTAGTTGGAAGAAATTGTGTGTTTGTGATAAACTGCCCCTCTTTATAATGATTATATCTAATGTGTGGAGCTGGACAAGGCAGATTTTTGAGGTGTTATGAGAATCGTTTTTCTTTTTTACAAAATTGATACGCTAAGGAATAGGAGAATACTTGCTGACCTCACTGTCTTCTCAAATTTGTTAACAGTAATGTAGATATGCTGTCCACCAGTTTATTTAACTCTTATTTATTTGTTCACAAGCACAAAACATACAATAACTACACATTTAAGTACAGAAAAAAGGTTATTCTTTTAAACATAAGCTATCATCCAATGCCATGCACCACAATTAAATCAAAGATATAGGTACCTATCATTCCGGTTGTTTTAACATGCTTGCATTCACACAGTCTCTTAGGTGATCCCAAGTTTCTGTGAGAGCAATATGTGTAGTCTTGTGCCAGAAGATTGTTATGAAATTCATGAATCTTTGTGTTTGGTCATCATACATTGAAGATAATAATAATCTCCTGACAAAACCTTGAAAATTCAGCATTGAGATCTCATTTCATTGCCAGAATCTTGATAGATCAACTAGAAAATCTATCTTCAAACATCCATCACTCAGCTCTCGAAGTGGACCGCACCACTAGAGGCATATGTTTCGCTTTACAAGCAAATATTGGGGACGGTCAGTACTTCAATGGGTGATCGTTAAAATAATGTACTAACATGGAGTTCAACTGTGTACAGATATTATTGTTTTGCATTATTTTTATAATTAAATTAGGTTTTTGTAATGTTATTCAAGTAGTAGTAATTTATTATCATCAAATTAAATATATATTTTTCATGTACTTTAATTTCACGTATTTACTTTTTTACATAATTTTTCGCTGTCATTTTTTTAATAAACTTGTATTGAGGGTGGGCTTGCTCAGTATGAAAATTCTAGACACGCCGCTGATTCTTAGTATGATTTAGTGATGCCTCTATATCGTGCACGGCGATGGCTTCATTCTATAGTGATTTATACTTTTAAGTTTTTAGATCGTCTAATTTATTACGTTTTCATTTTAAATAAGTTTACAATTTAGTCAAGTCATGATTTTTCTGTAAGATCTGGAAGATTTTATTAAAATGGCATAAAATCATACCTATTTGTTTTATCTTGAGCGAGTTGTAAAATTGTATATTTTCCGTAAATTCCGTAATTATTATTTTTTGTAAAAAATAGCTGCGCAGGATCCATTTACATACTCCTGTTGAAGTTTTTTTTTATGTCAAATAATAAATGTTTTCAGCATTATCGTGAAATATGTTAACGAATATCATATATTGCAAATGAAAAATCTATTTTTTTTCAGTCGAATACAGCAGACGGTCAGTTAACCCTAACTAGTAGATAATTATAACAAAATGGAAATAATACTAAGTATCATCTATTGACTTTACGAGTGGTATCTTGTTATTATGCACATCCACCGAGAACCGTCGGGCGATAAGTTGAACTTTAGTAAAAGTTGATTTTTGGCTAACGTAGGTTCCCGAGCAAACAAGAAGAGGAATAGGTTATAGTATGTAGTATGTAGATATTATTACTATGTTCGTATGATAATAATCTTCTCTGTGGTGCCATATGAATCACGTGTGAAACTCATTTTATGACTTCTTTACAATAAATCCACAATACTGGAATAGTAAAATGTTTTATACGTTTTAGATGGTCGTTTTTTGACACACCAATAAAATTAAGAACTATGAATATGTAAATTGTTGCAAATGTACAAAAACTATTTTGAATATTTATTTATATTGTTAGCTGTAAAAATTCGATCATTGTAAATCATTTAAATAGATTTATTTTGTTTAGTAACAGTTTCTTATGACTACATATTTAGATTAAAAATTGTTGTAAGTTGTTACTGATAAATTCGCTTATTTTAATTCGAGGATTTACTACGTAATTTTTAGGAGGACTTACACAAAGCTGATATTGAATCTTACCACAATCAAAAAATTTCTTACGAACTAAAAATAAATAATTGTTTTACATTATTGTTATATCAGTTGTTATTTTTCTTTGTGGCTGTACTAGGTTATTCTATACCTGGTTTTATCGATTTCACCTTTTGCTAGACAATTTACACCCTGTTTTCAGCGTCTTCAGTTAAATAGTATTTTAGATTGCAGCTCCTTTATTCTATCTTGCCTTCAGGGTAAGATGTCGAGTGGAGTTATCTAATAAACGAGTATAATCACAAGATCAGTATTCTGCATATTGGATATTAAGATCCAGATCTTGTTATTATTTAAGCACGAAGCCTGCAAATCGGGTTTATCCGTACAAGGAAATATGTAATATTCAATATATCATTCACCATTTTATTTCATTTCAAATATTTTCTCTGGTTTATTGGCGCGTTGAAATATGATTATATTTTGTTGAAAGCAAATTAAAGTGAAGTATGTTTTACATACTACAATGTTGCTTTTGAAAAATATTTCGTATTGTGCATTTCATTTGTTTTCTTAGCCTTTTGCATATTAAATTATTTTCAATATGTCTTATTCCTGCATAGGTATACTTAGTACTTATTGCCAATATTATCTAATTTTGTTTGTTGTACTTAATCTGCTATTCCGCTATACTATATTTAGTGTGTGTTGAATTAATTGATCATGTTATTTCATATCACACTGGAAATAGAATATTTAAATAAAAATAACCTTACATATTATTAGTTAATTAATTATAAAAAAAATTCAATCGTTCAATTTGTAATAATAACTAATTAATTACAAATTTCGTTATTATAGTAGGTACATAAAAAAAGTTTTTCCACGAGCAGTTGATTTAGACAAATATGATTTTGTAGTTTTAAGGTTTGTAGCTACGTGCGTATAAATCACGGGCAATTTGTTAAAATTGCTGCTAATAAGTATAATTTCGTACATGTTGTTGTGGCCGCTTATTTTCTTATAAACATATACTACACATACACAACTTGATGCATTCTACCAAAGATATGTACTACTTTATATGTATATGCATACTTAATGGTTTATACATATGTATGTTCAGTAATAACAACGTGTGTATTTTATTCAATATGCAAACTGTCGTGTTAGCTAGTGGCTAGTGTAATTATCACATTGATAACTAGTTCTCTATAATTCATTCCATTGATGTACAGCTACCACTTGTCTTGTTGACATTGATACATATTATCACATACATATTATCTTATAAAGGGTGAGTGCTAACTAGATACATGACTTCCTTTGCACCTAGTTAGAATTTGAGGGAAGCTTTTTATTTTTGTGAACTTTTTTGGTCCTTGAAGTTCACTATTACCTTTTTGATGATAATTAATATGTAATTTTATACATTTCCATAATTTTATATATTTTACGATTTATACATACACCTAATTTTATACATGATAAGATTTATGTTTTTTTTTTCTGTAGAACTGGAATAACTTGCTTTGTGGCTGGTAAATTTTCTAGCCATTTTGACTCTACAGTGTACTATTTACCATTAAAAACATTTCTAGTAATAATTAAGAATTTTGGATTGCAAAGATTAAACAATCAGACACGATAATGTGAAGAATGAATTTTGTTCAACATTTTCATAATATTCGTCTTTCGTTACGTCTTTTTCAGTTTATTTAATGAAGTATCAGTTTTGATTTTATAGATAATTTAAGAGTCGTACTGTATAAAAGCTTGCCGAAATCCCTTCGCTATTAAATAATCGCGTGTCGTCACATTGACGGATGCTCGGGATGCTGAGGTACCTGAATAAATTACATGAAACCTTCATTACGCCTCATGACTAGTAGGTTCAGTTATAAATATGTAGATATTATTTATAAACAATTTATATTTATTAATAAAGTATGTCCATATTCTATTTTTATATCACATTGTTTTATTATTTTTGTGTATAGATATGTAGGTGATTGGGCTTATGTTTTATTGAAAAGGTATAACTGTGTTTGGGTATTTTTGTTTTTGATAAGTTATATATTTTTATATTACTTTAGATCGGCGGTTTTTAAAGTGGGGGGCGCAGAGACCGTCAAAGGGGGGCGCGGGCCATCTGTAGTGGACCTTATTTAGAGATAAAGTGGGATACTCACACACCTAAACAACGTTCGTAGGTAGGTACTGTTCTAGTCTCGTAATCGCTATCTCGTAATTCTAGACATTGGTAGTGATTTGCGCTGTGCAATTTCTGTGGTAAAGCCGAGAATCGGAAACCTCGTCAAATCGATGCAAGCACATCCATCACATTCCAATACTTAAGTAGGTATTATTAAATTAATTTGTATAATTATTGATTTTTGTGTAACTTTAATAAGCAATAAAAATGCTTAATTTGTTATAACAGTTTTTTTCTGACCCGATAAACCTAAAAAAAAATCGAGGGGGGGGCGGAAATATGTTTTGGTAGGAAAGGGGACGCGGCCCAAATAAGTTAGGAAGCTTTAGATAAAGATAAAAGAAAAATATCAAAAAAAGTATTTCGATTATGTCTGATTGTATTGTTTCATCTGTAGAAAATCTTGATTTTAAATTGATATTTTGTGGATTTTAGTTTCACTTCACGGAATCATCGATTTATATTTTGTTTTGTTAAAAAAATATCGTTTTTGTAATGGAAAAAAACACGCGTTAATATTAAATTAGTTTTGTTATCATCACGCTTGTATATTTCTATACCTACTCATCTACATCAAAATTTATTGTTTTAAAACATCAAGAACTGATCACTCGTAAACGAGTGGGTGGCCTTTGAAAATATAATAGAAAACATCAAGAAATGTTTTAAAACAAAAATAATACTAAATGTAGTAGCAACGTTTTATAAAAAGGTTTTAAGTATAAATAAATATGATACTTCAACTTCTTATTTATGTTCCTTGTACAATTTATATTTTGTGAAAGTTTTTAAAATTATTATGCGTTAACTGCGCAAAAGTTAATTGTTTCCAAGTCACAGGTGTTATGACGTGTACGATGTTATGGAATGTGGGTAGCTTGTAGAATGCAGTAGTAACTCTCTTACATTGCGAGAGATGTTCTCATTCTATTCTGCACACGTACAATTAATATATTATATTATATTGATTTTATTCAATAAAATAGTATTTTAAATCAAACAATACTTCTTTTCATAAAGCATTATGTACATTATATTAAGTCATTATTTCATTACATAAAATTGTCTTGACGTGAAATCATGTCAGTTATGCATAGGCACCCGTTGTTATAATTATGTTATTTATATAAAATATGAACATTACATTTGATTGCCTTTAAAGCTCATGTTTGTACAAACGACATAATCTATTTATCTTCTCATAACAAGCCTGTTATGTGAATGCAAAAACGGTCAAACTCCAAACGACGAGTCTATCCCTTAAAAGTTCGTACAATATTAATAATATGTCATGTATTTGTCTCTACACTAATGGATATGATCTATGATTTTTTACGCCTTCTTATCAAATGTATTTTATATATTTAACATGGATCTGTCAATGTTCGTGATTACTACGAAAAAATGTTCTGCACAATCGTTATAGTACAATTCATCCATTTCCTTTGTTTTATCTACAAAGCAGTGAATACATCTGCTTATTTTTGGTCGTTTTTTATTATTGCAATCTTTTTGTTAAATAAATATAATTTTAATACCAAACAAATTATCTTTCAATGTTTTTGATCATTTTTACAACTCTCATGGTACATTGCGCCGCCACTAGCGAAACTCAGGGGAAGTTATTAAAATGAGACGCCTGTTCCGAGTTAACTGTGTGTGAACTTCGTTTTTGTTTCATACTTAATGACTTGAATGTTGATGTGTGTGGTATTTATTTATTATGTAGTTCGTATATTTGCTTATTGTTGTATAATATTTTGTTAATTTGTATAGCCCATTGTCCCGGAATAGAATTGCTCTCACACTCCTTTTTGTAAGTTTTCGACTGTTTCCTAAAAGGCAGGTATTTGTAAAACATGAATTCAACATCTTCAATTCACAGATGAGAGATGACACTTATCTTAAATGTCTAATTTTTAAGATGACGGAAACGCCGTGATGATATAAATAGTGAGAAAACATACTTTGACAATGATAGACTGAAATAAAATCTGTGTATTCAGAGCAAATTCAAGAAAATTCTTTCGCATTCGAAATACGTTGATTCTGACATTAATTTCGGTATTTTTTTTTTGTAGCTGTATATTATTTTTATACAATTATAATAATATCAGAAGCGTATTATTGTTTTTTTTTTGTTGCCAGATGTCACTCGTTATAAAATAATAAAAAAAAACTTTGTTTTTTAAAGCATTATTGACCCCAACGGTTTTTGTAAAGGAACCCCTCTATCAAGTTTTTATGTTGAGTGATGAAGTTGATCGCATGACTTGTAAATAAAACCCTCTACTTTGTGGAAGTAATATTCCTATTTTTTTAATACTGATACATTTTAATCATTAATGAATGTGTTTTCAATGATCTTTAATATGTGTTTCTGACAATGTGTTGTTATAGTATTCATTATGTACGTTTTTCAACAAAGTCATGTGGGTGCTTATATTTTTACCCATTATTACTATTTTGAATTAAATTATAATTTGTTGTTTCAAGTATTTTTTACCAAATTTTCTGCTAAGTCTAATGCTTATTGCAGTAATTTGGTTATTGGAGCAAAAAGGCGAGAATATTAAAATGATTATTGTATTATACTATGTTATTTAATTATATAAAAACATAACATATAGATCGCGCTAGTCTCTAACGAATATGTAACTCTTATATTGCGGCGATACACATGTTAAATGTATTAAATACATATGAAAGTAATAACCAGACCCAGGATGATGTTCAGAAGGTCATTCTTTAATTTGCCCTGGCTGAGTTCGAATCCGGGACCTCCTGACTTAGATGCAAGAGCGTTACCTTTCTGCCACACCGGCTGTCTTATTTATTTATCATGTCATTTTATTTTTCACCGTACATTACTTAGATTATCAATTGTCACATATTATCAATTATATAATTCAATGAACAGAAGGCTAGTTAAACGCGAAATTTTTCATTTGAACCGGGGTCTATGTGTACAGTTTATTTTAATTATCAAAAACTAATCATGGTTAAATTTTGTTGAAATCTTTCGGACAGTCATCTTAATATTTTCACACACTTGTAACGATACTGAGCAGACAGTGATAGATAGAAGAGAGTTGTAGAAATTCGTGAGTAACAATTGTAAACGGTTCTCATCGCTGGTTGTGTAATACAATAGTTACACTAAAAAATAATTGATTGGTCGCGCATGCTTCATCTGCCGGCGCGGCGACCTAATCAATCCACTTTATATATTTGTCATCTGATCTGTTTTTTCCTATCTACGCGCATTAGAATACGCATTTTAAAAAGAAGGTCTGTTTTTGTCTGACAATAGATTTAAGTTGTGTGAAAGCTTTTGTGTTTTCTCTTCTGTTATTATTTGAAATTATGGTGCATTTGTACGTGATAATTTTATGAATTCTTCTTTTAAATATATACTCATGCATTGTATTTCCTCTTTTCCTTGTTTTATCGTGGATTATAATTTTATTTTTGTATTTTAATTCCTGGTTAAGCCATGCAAATATGCTTTTTGATTTTCGTATCCGCATTTAACTATGATTGATTAGATTACATTATTGATATTTTCAACATAACATACATTGACTTTATCGCCAGGATAGACTCTCCTTTGATTCTGTTGTTTCTTTTTTATGGTATCTCTTTTCTGATTTTTTCTGACTTGCTTTTGTTTCGGATTTTGCCTTGTTTTTTTTCCTACTGAGATCGCCTTGGCCAAAAGCTGTTACGTTCACATTGCAGGGTGACATTTTTAAGATAAAAATAATAATAAAATATCGTGTAATAGTTTTTCTAACTTATTATTCCTCTGAAATAATTTTCTATATTTGACGTGTTTCCATCTACGAGTATGTTGTGAATGATTCGAGTATTGATGTTTGAGTTCTAATGTTGTGTGGGAAATATGTGGACTAGCATGTAATATGATTATGTTTGTTTGTATGTGTTTTAGTGCAGACAGATATCTATTGCTTTTCATTATCTCCAGTTATTATTTTCTAACCAACATTTACTACATATCAGCTAGAAAATTGATATTTCACGGTAATACGTCTTCCGCAGCACACACTTCGTGGTTTGAGATTAGTGATAACAATTTCTCATGTCGATACTATGCACGCTAGGCTAGGTGTATCATGGTCTGCTTTAATATGTACTTATTTGTGTTTATTTTTAATAACTCATATTTTTATTCCCTTGTCATCTTCCGTTACGATATTTCATAAGGAATGTTTCTTTTGAGTATTTAAGTACCAGACAATTATGTTTTATTACAATTTTAAACAAATCAATTATACTTTGAAGCTTTGGTGTTTATAGATATCACTTTCTGAAATATAAATATGTTATGTATCATTTTAGGTTGACGACCGACGTCAATAGTAGAAAAGTTTTCTTCTGGACTGAGTGTCTATAGTCACGAGAGCAATTTTCAACGTTGGGTTACAAGCTGCCCTTGAGACCACGGCCACCCTGACCAGAAGAAAACGGGTTTAATATAAATTCTATAGATCGACCACTGCGTATTTCATACTTTCGATTACTTATTTTCATCTTCAAACCGTTTGGTACGATGTTACGGAAGGCTTTCTTAGTAAATTTTTCATGAGAATACGATATAGAATACGATAACGTTTGCTATGTTTCGAAAAAAAGTAACTCATTATGACTCGGTATGACAGCTTTTTTCCAAAAATGGTTTGTAATACTTAGAGTTCCCAAAGAAATATTTATTCATCAAAAATGTACACTAATCTTTAGTTTCTCATTCCGACTTCACATGTAATTTTTTTAAAGAATGTCATGTGAGAAGGTATTACTCTTTTATTGTATTCTCAATACTTGTATGGACGATAGTGTCAGTACTCATATGGTAGTTCATACATGCATAACATTATTACATATTCCTTGACATCTCTTGGACATTTTTCACGCTGATTTGTTCACGTTCGTTCACCTTTCATCTCATTGTGGACGTGTCATTTTCTAACAACAATTGCATTAGATATAGAATATTCCTAGGTACTGTTTTGCTTTCTTATTCCGATTTCATATCACGTGACATATTATTTTTACTATGCTTTTGTAATTGTTTCATTATGTAGATATATATTTCATTGCTACGAAAGCTTCGTAATGAATAGGATCAATGGATTTGTAGAGCTTTTTGTAATGGGCATTGTCAGTGGCGTTCATGGCTTTAACGGGGCCTCTTACTACTACTTGGTAAAGCAATTTGACAAAATTCAGGATCTCCTCATTTATGTGCAGGAATTTTGATAGAGAAGATAATATTAGATGTTCCAACGCTTACAAATCGGCCTAAGCTGGCTTAAGCGCTTTATATCATGGTAACGTTCACCAATTCCACCCATTTCTCTTCATGTTTTTTCATATTTAGAGAACATAATCGATCGATCGATCTTTTCAGAGCTGATGACTGTACTCATTGCTGTATAGCAACTTCGCTCAGCTAACTGCACATCATCTCAAGTATGAAACTTTCAAAGAAAATTCCACATCTTCACCGGGTATTGAACCCAGGAGGTCTGCGTCAGACTGCCTTGGTACGGGCTAGTTAGAGCTTATGATATACTATGTTCTCTAAATATTTGTAAATTTTAATGTATTAGTAAATGAAAATCAATTCTAATTGTTTTTGTTATAGGGGGCAAATTACCCTCTCGTGATTTTTCTCGACACGTATCATTTTTTTTGCAACTTTTTAGTTACTTTTTATCACAGGATCCTACCTTGTGACCTTCTAACTCACTATTCATGACTGTAATGTTATGTAAAATATCCGGTTTATACGTATAACAAACACACACACACACACATATATATATATATACACTTACGAGCAGAATCAATATTCTTACAGAGTCACCAAATCAATAGCAATAGCAAAGGCTATTTGATTATTGTCAATCTAGGTTTGCTGGGAGAAAATTATGTAATAATGATGTGCAAAAAGAATAAATAAATAAATAAATAAAATTATGCGTGTATACAACTTTATGTGACAAAACCATAATAATATTTATTTTATAATTTAATTTAATTTTTAGTCATTGTAGTCAAAGTTTTTTTAGTCATTGTAGTCATTAAGTTTTCATTGTTTTGTATCTTGTAATTGTCCACTTGTAATATTTTTTTGTAATCAAAGGCAATAATGCCGTAAATAAATAAATAAATAAATAATAAATAAATATATCTACCTATAAAAGTATGTAACTGTAGTTTCATATTCACTTTATGATTTCCGACAGTTTAATATTAACGTTTCAAGTCTTATGTCTTCTTTATTAAATTCTTGTTCTCATGAATTAATATTGATTATTCTGGGATATGATAATAGTTACAAATTATTATCTGTTAACTTAAAGCAAGTTATTAATTATACGACACTGAATACATTTTTTATCGAACAATGTAAGCGGAGGCACGACGTACTCAGAATTATGTATTATAATACATATTGTTATTATTAATTCCCCGCGCGAAGCGGCAAGGAGTCTATTGAAGAAGTGATTTTATTACCGCGTTAAGCAGGTACTCACAACTGGGGCTGTGTGTGTCTTGTAGTTATTGTGTGCACGAAGAATGGGAATGTAGCAAATGATTATGGACCTTCCTGTCCACAGATCTGATTGTATCGAGAGTCTTAAGTCAATTTATCAGTATTTGTTTCAATTTTCAAGTTTCCCATTGTCGCGCTAAATAATGATCATTTCATCTACCGCGTCGCATTAAAGATACTTAATATAACTACATACTACACTTCTTATGTAGGTACGTACTGTAATATAATAATATGTAAAATGATTGTAACCAGGGAAGATATATTATTACGAACGTATTGTATTATGGTATTCCTGTTTTTCCATTGTTCCGTGATTAACTGCTGATTTCATATGCACGTACCCAGATGTTATTATTTAGTACTAAGTATTATTATTACGAAATATTATTTTAGCAACTACTTGGTTGTTATTAACATTATGAATGCGAGCTCTCGCTAAATCGTCGTTGATGTCATTATTTTGTGGCAGCGTGAATAAAAATAAATATAGTTTTATTATTATAGCATTGCTACTTTATTTGGCACGGAGAGGACAGCTTGCATGTTTCTTACATGCAGTTGGTCTGCTGGCTACCCCACTTGTGGGATATGCCGTGATGGTATAGTAGTAGTACTTTATTTATTGTATTTGTAGTCCAATGGATGCAGACGGTACAGGATCGTATGGCATGGGAGGAAATGGAGGAGGTCTTCGTCCAGGAGTGAACGAGAGTGGGCTGATAATACGAAGAAGAAGAAAACATTGAAAATAAAACTAAATACAATAATTATTATTGTATTTAGTTTTACTTTCAATGTTTTCTTTAGAATAATTTACACGTGTAAATAAAATTTAATGCGGTATTTCTCAAATATTCTGTTTGCAGTATTTTTACAACTTTTTCTCATTTCTTAAGTCTTTCTTTTGATTTTATTATTATCTTTTGAAACTTGACCATCGATAATAATGTTAACAGCTCTTACTTAGCACATCGTGTATTTAGTACGAAGGTATAGGCATTATTATTATTACTATTATGCGACATTGAATAATTTATTTACTAACGTGGAGTCATAAACCAAAAGATTACACTTCATTGGCTTTTTAGCATAAATCATTAAAACATTGTTACATTTGAGAATCTTTTCGTTGGAATATTTTCATTATGCAAGGTGTGATTTCATTAGCATATTGTTTGTGGTAAAAGGCGTAGGTATATTAATAGCAGTAACTAAGTATAGGTATCACGAGAAATAATTACAATTATTTTATAATAGTTTATACAGGTGATTTCAATAGTATGACAGGTTATTGAAATAATAAACACGATTTAGAGCAAAATAATAATATATAATAGATAAATTGCCAATTTACATAGTTTATAATTAGTAGGTATCTATCGCGAAATGTAATTGTTCAATGGGTGTGCATTTTGATTAATAATTTCAACACCTACCTACCATTGCATATCGCTTTATGATTAATAAATAATAATTACTATCTTTGTTGTTTCATTTTAATTATATCCGGTGCGTAGTTAAAATTATCACGCATAATACAATTTTATGTAATTTTGAATTTCCACACAATAATTTTCGCTTAATTGAATTTTATTAATAAATAATTACATCTCTGGGAAGGAAGTATTAAATTCAGTTTGGCTCTGCCGCAATACGTGATTAATTAATAAACTCGGGTGTAAATAATTGTACGTTTTGTATTGAAATACCTTTTAACACCTCCCATTACTGTAGTGTCACATTTTTGTGCAATCTGTTCGAGCATTGTTCAAACTTATTGTAAAGACTTTTTATAAAGAATTCGTATCCTATATTTTTTATTTATTCATTCATACCATCACAATATGTGTGGGGTAGCCAGCGAACCAACTGCATGTAACATACATACATTTAAGTCGTCCTCTCCGTGCCCATAATGAGACTCAATACATTCAGAATGGGTGGAATACCTCGTCGCTGAACTGAAGATTTTAAATGTTTCATTCGTAATGTCTTACGAACACTTGCCTTTTACAGGATTCTGAAAACTTACAGAAAAGAGTGGGATACCTATTCTTTGCCGGGACTTTAATGGTCAATATTACATACTAAATATGTAATATTTTTTAGGTGATGATCATTTTTTAATTCCACTTTTTTTTTTGTTTATATATCACAATGTCTTTCGCAAATGGAGCAGCCAGTAGGTTATTTTGAAAAAGGTAGTTCTGTTCCTATTAAATTATCTGGTATTGCTGTTAATTCATTTATATGACCAGCTTTAAAAAAAAAATTGTTTAAACTTAATATGTTCAACGATTGTGCTTAAAAGCATTAGATTTATTTATTTTCATGTAGATTGTATCTAATTTATAATAAAATGTTACACCTATCGTTTTAAAGCACTGATCTCTAGGTCTGAATTTTAATACGCAGTATGTTTATTCTGCAAAAGTATGTATATTAGTTAATGTTCCATGCACTTGTGTCACGCAGACGGTAAAAGGCACCTAACCACCGTAATAATATATTATGTAGCCCGCTGTAACATGTTACTATAGATCGTTAGTTAAGTTCCCTTAACTATATCCTTGTTATTGTTTATCTCGTGTTGTACTGAAATATTGTACTAAATAGGTACCTACCTGAAAACTCCATGCAGCCTAGAGCAAATAATTAAAATACCATTGGCATAAAAAGTGAAGTTACGGAGGCAATGCATGCCGGATTAGTTTGTACTCTACTTATGTGTTACTCAACAGACTTGGCATATAAAACATATCGACACATCCAATATGTTGTAAGATCATGTGTCCAATTTTTTTCTTTTGTCCAGTTATTTGGCCGGTCGATTTTGCTGTACAACAGGAATGAGTGTAGTCACCAGCTCTGAAAGGAACGCAACGATACACAATGCACTAAACATATACGTGTAACACCCAGACCCAGGACAACTTTCAGATTTCCTGGGCGAGAACCGAACCCGGGACCTCGTGACTCAACGGCAAGGGCGTTATTTCCACGTCACACCGCCCCCCACGTATTTTGCTCGAATTTAGTCACGCAGACTTTCGCTGCGCAGAGACTCCCGTTGCTCGCCATCATAGGTGCGTATTGTAAGCCAATAGCGATGGTTTTCTTGTTATCGCTGGTGTACTATTCGCTGATTTGAAAGTTTTAGTTTGGCTAGGCGTAGCAACAAAGCGGACGGTAGGGTCGAATATCTTGGTATTTCTGTTCAGATAGAACCCAGAAGGAGGGAAATCAGAGAGAACCTTGGAAGTGTAGCAAGAAAGGAGGGACCGGGGGAAAACCCCTAGGCTTTTCTACGATTCTCTTCTGGTTGTAAAGGAAAGGATTAAAAGGCGTTTTCTGTCATTTAATTACCTTCCCATGCAGTTGGCAATGAATGGACTACGGGTAACTAAAGATTAAACTCGTGGAATCCCAAGCGACGACTGGAGGATTCCACTCTCGTATATCATTATGACAAATGACGGTAACGGTTAGTTGGGTGAAATTCTTCTTGCAGTGAGTCCAGTCACTCTTTGCGAATACAAAAAAATAATATATGAGAGACTAATAATGAGTGCGGTGGAAATTGGTGAACGTTTCTAGAGTAAAGCATACCTAAACCAGCCAAAGCCAATTCGTAAGCATTGAAAACATCCAATACTCTTTCTTTCTCTACCTTTTAAGGGATTCGTTTTCAAATATTAGGTATGCGATCCCAGTATGTCTATTAAAAAATCTTATATTTAAACAAGCGCATGTACCAAATCCGGGTAATGCGAGAGTAATATACCTACTCATACGAGTATATATATACATTGTTTCCATTACTATCAGAATAGTTCAAAATGAATATATTTTATCATCATCTGTTAAGATATAATTATAAAAAATAGGAATAAATTAACAATTAGTATTTTGAAGAGATTCGCATATGTATTTTGAAATGAGACTTAAGATCTTGTCGAGCAGAGACTAGGCCGAGCAGCGGCCTTCTTTATCGGTCAGATCAGTTTTCATTTAAGTACACATTAGTTTACATCACGATTTATAGCGACCATACACTTTTCCACTGCACTGCTAAATACTTCAGCCTTTGGAAACCTAACCGGGCGATCAGTACTTACTGCGTTCTAGACCTCAGGGCTAGATACCTAGTATCTATAAGGATATTAAATTCAAAGACAGAAAAACTGTCCAAGTGTCTTACTCAACTTTGTCCGAGAGTTTTTACCTCTTGTAATTTGAATAAAGCAAAGCAAAACATATAATTATTATACTTACATAATATTTGTACAATGCAGATTTATTTGCAAGATTATTTTGATCTACATATTATCTGTGATATACGTATAAACTCTCGATCTATGGTTAAAATTAAAGTTTGTTACAAAAAAATATTTTAAATTGGAGTGTAATAAAACACTATTCGCATACCATGCGGTTTTACTACTAGATGTAAAAATGAATTTTTCGAATGTGTATAATGGTTCTATGAACATCTCACTCGTAGGTAGCTTAAATTAATTTTATCATTATTTAAGATTCATCATCGCCGTGTTGTATCTTCAACATTCATTTCAAAAAATATGTTTTCACATGATGTTACACACAGTTGAATAATCCGTTAAGGTTTCTTAAGTACCATACGTTGATGGAATTCATTATTGCTTTCCGCCCTAGTGATAAAATTAAATAATTCTAACTAAAACTAATTATTTAGTTTTAGTTAGAATTATTTGTTAATAAATAATAAACTTTCAATTGAAATTGATGAGTAAGGATATACTTTACTTAGAATTCCTGTTTGAAATCTTCCAACATCTGTATGGGACGTATAAGTAGAAATTCAAATTTATCGCTGATTATTATGGTATCATAGTTAAGTACAATAATATTCTTACTGTTATAAAATTGTGTTTATCAATTTATATTTACATGAATTTATTCTGTAGTAATCTAATGCGTGCATTAATAATTATTTATTTTCTTACTAAATTGTAAACTATCAGTAAGTAGATTAATATACTATTATTAAAGATAGCTCAAGGTACCGTCAGGTGATCATATTTATAATATATCTTTCAAGATATTATTCTTATTAATATTATCAGTGCTTCTGCACATAAGCTAATATGACGAAATAACTTTATATTATTATGTAATGTTAGCACTCAATGTTCTATACATAATACTGTATCAGAAGTCGGGCTACTTGCTGGGAACATCTGAAGAGGTTATACAAACTTGAAGGATATACCTATTTACATAACTGAGAGTCGAGAGTGCATTCAAAGTTTTTAACAAAATATTTATTTAGAATGCTTTTTTGATATAGTGATGTTTACATAATATTATAATCACAAATGTAGGTTTCTATCGCTAAACATACGATTTGTTACAAATTGACTTCAACGCGGTGTAGTGACATTGCGCCCTATAAGTATGGAATAATTTATATGAATGGAATGTAGGGAATCAAAAATAGCTGTGTTGTTTTTTCGTTATCACCTCTCTTCATGTGAGTGCGTTAATGAAAAATATAAACAGTTCCATCTCTGTAGTCAAATTGATGTAATGTAAAGATAATATTATATAGTAAGACGGAATAACAAGAATGTTATAAGTAGTGATATAAATAAGGCACTCCACAAGAATATGGACTACAACGTACCAGATTCGAGTAGGCAGCAGTAATAAGGAAAGCAATGCATGTTAATATCGTATACGTCATGAGTTGTGCGAATTTCAATTATGATTTGACATCAAATCCACGTCGGCCGCAAGACAGGATCCGTGCATGAAATGTGTATTGGAACAGGACTAACTACCACGGACAGATGATTTTCTTGTACTTGTGTCCATCGTGAAGTAATGTGAAACATTTGAAACGTGGAAGGTACATGTAAATAATAATTATCTACTTATGTTCTTCCTTTTTAATTCCAATAAATAAAACGAGTATTTATGCATCGCCTGTGAAGGTAGTGAACCAGCTGTACAAATATAGGTTCAGTCGTATACTTAAACATGCCGGTACCTCGTAATTCTTTTAAATTATTATTGAAATCTGGCAAAGATATTAACAACGTTAATTAAAATATTCACGAATTATAATAATGTATACACATGCTTTTAGAATTTTCAGAATGTTACACCGATTTAGATTGCGTTATTGTAATCTTAATCATAACAAACATTAAACAAAACTTGTACTAGGAAGCAGATGAGTGTACCTTAATATTTATAACCAGTGATGATCGATCGCCAATCCTGTAGTTGTATTCGACTTATCCACACTCTTGTAACACTTCTCATGAGTTTAGATGGTACCTACCTATTATCGGAATATTGCGATTGCTGCGTAGAGCGAGCTCTAACCTTCCCTGTAGTCTTTTTATCATTTCACACTATCAAAACACACAGCACCACTTATCACGGTTCTATGAGTGGTAGGATCTTCACGTTTTACGCCGGTCAGTTGTTATGTAACAATATCTATTTATTCTGAGAACCGTGTTAGATTCGTTTTAGATATGAAGGAGTAACATAAGGAGGAAATCAATTCTGATAATGTGTTTGTACTTTGTTATTTGTTTATATTGTTTTCTGATAGTGTTCGTATTCCCTATGTATCTTAGAATTTAATATTGAATGGGTTTGTGAAAAAAATAACACGAGCTTAGTATTATTCAGTCTTTTTTCAGATATTTGGATACCTTTTCAACATGAAATTAATGATCCTATTGTTCATGATAGTTAAAACTCCTAAAATCTCCTTATACAACGGTTTGTCAAAAAATTGACGCATTTAAAGCTATTTATCTTTTGATGTCTTATTTTTGATCACTTAACTTTATTACAATATACTCGTAGTGTAAGTAATTCTAGATGTTTTGGTTTTACTGAGAAGCTAAAACGAATACATTTTGAATGCTTTATTGAACGTTTTAAAAGGTGTTAAATAGGGTTTATTTTTGTGCGTGCAACTTACTAGGTATGTAGGTACCTACGTATTGAATATAAATGTATTGTGTTTTATTTGAAGAAACGCTGATTCAGCGTGACCTTCCAATACGGGGTTGGTTGGATGTGCGACGTTGCGGGGGATCAGTATCCGTCTGTGATAATTTGTTTTAACATTTATAATTGGATAGTTGAGGAACAAGCCAACTCGTCACGACCCCCGGGCGATATTAGAACATCTACTTAACTATTTAACCAGCATCCTAAACAGGGTGCGCTGTAGCTTTAACAATAATTTTATAGATACATATTTATATCTTTATATATCGCACCAAACAATATTCTTTCGTTTTCAATATGTTAACATAATTTTATCGTAGGTTTTATGGTTATTTTTGTGAAACTTAATTGTATTAGTAAAAGAATATGTATAAAAAAACACCCACGTATTTTTTTATAAAACCCTTGGGACTACCTTCTCATCTTCATTAACCCCTGATACCAATTATTAAGATTACATAAGTGTAAACTACTTATGGCCGGTTTCAATAATCTATCTATCCGCTCTTGTCGATTGAAATCTATTGTGTTCTATATTTTAAATCATACATTTCAATCGACAGTCACGGATAGATAGGTTATTGAAACCGGCCATTAGTACTAAGAATTACTGAAGATGATTTTGAGACCAAAAACTTGATAACCTTTGTTGAATTTCATGTGGAATAAGAAGTGTATTTTTTTTAATATAAGTATATTGTTTCAGTATAAAAAATACAATTGATTTAATTCGTGGTTTATGATAAATATTGTATATCGTGAATACAGATACATATTCGTGAATAAATAAAATAGATAAATAAATATCCATAATTAAAAATAACTCGCCATATTTTACACCCTGTATACTGTAGATTTGTTGCACATGTTATATACATATAGTACATAATATTATTTAGGTGTAGGTAGATGTGTTTTCCTTATTTCTTTATTCTACTATATGTTAACTAATATAATGGCTCACTTACATGTATCGAAAAACATTTAAAGAGCAAATAATACCAAGGTATTTGTACATCGAATGTTTGAATGTTTTCTGTGCTATGTAGCAGTCTAATTTATTATAAAATATCATTTTTGTCTTGAGCAACAAGATGCCTTCACATAATAGAACATTTTAAATACTACCAAACTGTGTAAACTTAAAGTATGTAGAATATTTGTACATCTGTTAAAAAAAATGTTCCATTACTATTTTATTCATTCAATTTTCATAAATCCCACTCGTTGATTTCTTTTGTAGCATTTTAGAAACGAATTATTACTGTACTAATCTACTTATTGTGAGAAAATAATATATAGGTACATATTTCAACTCTAAAAGACCGAGTGCTTACTAGTGCAATTCGTGATGATTGTGGAATGAAAGGTGGAGTAAGAACATGAATGAAAGTGAACAGACCACGGTGGTTTGGACACGTGGAAAGAATTAATGAAGCCAAAATGACGAAGAAAATATATATGGCTGAGAAGAATAATGCTAAGAAACGTGCTCGTCCGACTACATCACATCACATTCTCCTGAACGGGCATGTGTTGCATAAGTTGATTAGGAGAGCATGCACGAGAAAGTGTATGACATTGACAGAAGCGAAAAGCGTATGCAAGGATAGGAGTCTCTCTATCTTTTCTGCCTACACCATGCTTGTCTAAAGTGCGGCCCAAACGCAAATTATGAAAATATTTAAATTTGCTTATTTCTACTAAAAAAATTAATGTTTGCAATATTTTTCATTTTTGCAAAATATTGAACCCAATATCGATTTGCTTGTTCAACAAAAGCTACTACTACTACTACTATAATATATACATTTTTATATACTTATATGTTCATTTATAATTTTATACATATATATCTAATTCAAATAAAATAAATAAAATGAAAAGAAATTATTTTATTTTAATAGAACTACATATAGGTATATAGTAAATTTTATTTCCATTTATTTATGTGCGGCCCAGTATATTTTTTCTTCTGCAATGTGGCCCTCGTATGGTCAAAGTTTAGACACCCATGGCCTACACCGAAAGGGAAGCGGCTTGATGGTGTGTTCTGTTTATGGAGATAGGTTCATGTTGCTTTATTATCCTCTTAAAACTGTACCGAGGTTTCTCGACACTTTGCACTCTGCAAACTCATTGTTTAAATATGTTTTATTTTTAGGACTTTGAGTTCAATGTTCTTGTTTGTTAATAAGTTCTAATAGAAACTATTGTTTTTGAACGTTTGTATTATTTACCGTACGATATGTGTTTGCATTTTTATTAGATACTTTATGTTATGTACTGAGGGCCGTGAGTAATATCGGTGAATCTAGATTTACTCACGTGAGTTTAAAATATATTGAAATAACATTTTGTTAATCGTCTTACGTGATATGGTCTCTTCATCTTATACAATTTTATTTAAGTCGTAGATTTATATTATCTTTAAAAACACAACAGAAAGTGAAATATACTATATAAAAATCGCACTGTTAAAAATATAAGTTGTCAATATTCCATTCAATAGTTTCTTCTTCTTCTTCTCTACGTGTCTTGTCGGGTCCCCCGACGTTGACGACCACTTGGGAGAAATCCTTCCTGTTCCGGACAGCACGAAACAGCTCCTCCACACCTCTCATCCCGGTCCACTCCTGAATGTTCTGGAGCCAGGAAAGCCGCCTTCTTCCAACCTCTCTACGGCCCTCAATCTTCCCTTCTATGATTAGTTTTAGGATGTCATATTTTTCTCCTCTCATTATATGACCAAAATATGAAGTTTTACGGAGCTTGATTGTTGTGAACAATTCTCTATGAGCATTTGCTCTACGTGATACTTCAACGTTACTTGTCATTCAATAGTTTAATACTTCGAAATATTTATTTGTGGAACTGAAAATAGGTACCTACAATATAATTTTCCATAACTAAATATTTAATATATAAAGGAACTGTGTATTTTTTGCTTATGTAATTTTATATGTAAAATTGTAAATTGAAAAAGAGCGAAGTTTCTAAAATGTTTTTAAAATTATTAGATCAAAAATAAATTCTATAAGTACAATTTCCGATAATACTTGTAATGTGTCGGATTTATTTATTGCTTAATGGCAATCTCTTTCACCCAGCCTCTTATCATGTGGTGCAGTTACATCACTGCAAATATTGAGATTTCAATTTCATACATGTCAGGTGTTGCCTTGTGTGGAGAGGACGTGGTTTCCCATATCACAATGACTTGTTAATTAAACACTCGGTTTTTCTTCATTACCCCATTGACATGCGCATTAATCAACTGCTCGTGATGATTTCGGCTCACGCGCATGTAGATACTTCTACCTGTTATTTACAAATACCTTTGATTTATCGAAGACACTTGCTTGGAAATTATTAATGTTGTGCTTATTCTGACAGTTTCCACTCTTCTTTTAGATTTGATTATTGTACTGCTGACAAAGTGATGCATATTCTATCGTAGTATTTTTTAAGTGTTCCATATTATTTTATTAAAATTGTTATTTTCTACATGCGTTAATATGCGATGATCGATTTTATTTTTGTATGATGTAGGGTTAGTGTGTTCACATTGTGAAAATACATTTTTAACATATTTGATATTAACAAAACACTGTTTACTTTTTATAATTGTTTTTATTATTCGAGCACTTTCGTCAAGTTAGCTTTACATTTTCAAGAGAACTGAAAATGTTTTAATTGTCAATCAATAGACTTTAATTTTACTTGTCCGAACTTCAAATCCTTCTAGTATGAATGTATTCAAATACAACCAGAAAATAGAAAAATCGTTGCTTGATTTTTTTACCTTTACCAATTAATTTCCTGATATGTTGAGACTTTCAAACATATACGATTTCTTTTACTCCCGGAATTTTGCTGTCGTGCTACGGTCATTTTCAATATTTGATTATAAAAATGATTGTTTTTTTTTTCATTTATTAACATATTGTGATAATTTTAATAAATATATATTTACTAGTTTAAAAAATATTTTTAATCATTGATATCGAACAATTTGCTGATTATTTCTAAAAGTTAAAATTCTAAAATTTCTCTTTCTCGCATCATTATTTCAGAAAAAAATACGACAAATATCACCATTGAAATTTTTTATTTACAAAAAGAAATTATGAAAGTAAAATAAAAAAATTGAAAGTATCAACATATTAGCCTATTAGCAGACAAAATATGAAAAAAATCTAAGACATTGAGTAGGTACCATATTCCTGTTTTCCTGAAATGGATTACGTCTCAATCAAAAGCATTTGTTTCTGCTTTTCATTTGTATTGTTAAGTTTTTTTTATTTCACATATTCATTTATCTCAAATGTGTAATAAGTAGGTACACCGCTGATGATTTTTACCTGACCTTAATAAGTTTTGTATCGTAAATGAAATGTTAAGATTCCGATGAACTTTTATAGCTTACATATTCTTTGGACACAGTAAATCTTTAAGTTCTTATTACGTGACCTTTGTTTTGCACTTCGATAATCGTATGCCGATTTAAAAGTAAGTCATAAATTCATGCTCATTAAGTATTTTTATGCGGTGTGTCAGAGTGTATTGCTTGTTTCGTACTTCACTTAGTGTATCGCATTAAAACGATTTCACTAAGACGAAAAGTAATTGAAAATTCCTTTATTGATTTACTTTTTCATACACTTGCGTACTCGCACATGTGTGTTTTGTATTCCAGATGCCAAAGTATTAGCATGTGTTAAATTCCGATTTTTTCAATTCACGTGCAGTTGTGAATCTACAAATTGTGGGATGTAATTCATAATACTGCATCTATTTATATAAATAAATAAACTTTATTGGTCGTAAATACATAACAAAAAACAAATGCAACAAAATATCAGAAAGTAGGTTTATTGTTTACTCAAATTCCGACATATGTATCTCATACGTAGGATAGCCAGAGGATTACTTAATTGTGTTTTTTGTGTGAATTACCTTCTAGAAAACATATATCATGATATTGTGTTACGATTTTGCCCTATTCATCCATTGTTTGAGCAATATAATTTTATTTCAATAATGTGGTTGTCGTTAACAATTAATGGTTTGATGACATCGACGAATTATTATTTTTCTTAATATTGATTATATTGGCCCTTGTTTAAATAATAATAAATCAATACAAAACCCTATGTCCACAATTGGGGAACTCATTGCCTTTTGGCAATATCTTCCAGTTAACCAGTTGAATTTAATTTAAATTGTGGATATAAAAATTGAAAGGCGGAGATGATTTATTTCTATTTTCAAGTCAGACGTTCGTAATTCACTTGTCTCGTTTGAGAGTGGAACCATAATTGTTTATTGTTTTATTCTTCGGTTTAAGCAAAGGTGTGTATGGCCTCCCCAGGGCGTCTCAAATCCTTGATAACATCATCAATTTCGTGATTCCCGCTCGGTGTGCAATGTCTTCAATAAGTAGATAATAATTATTTCCATCCCAAATCAGCTCGTAAAAACGATATTTCCTTAACGAATCAACCTGCTGCAAACCTGCGTGGCGTGTGATTACACTCTACATTTTAAAGAATATAAACATACTCCCTCACTTGCTGTCAAATCATTTATGATATCCTTTTTAACTTTATGATTATATCGCCTTATGCGTGATTAGCCTAACGTTGTAGAATTTGTGATAATCAATTTAATTTTTCTGTCTCCAGATTAGAAATTCGTTGGTGTAACATAAATTGTTAGGTTTAGGATGTTAATGGAATTCATCAACATCAATAATAAAATGAGTAAATTAATAATATATTCACTGTGACTCTGTTTAGGTAAAACAGAAGTTTTCTTCTACTACATATGTTGATTTTTATTGAAAGAGACTCTTTTCAATGACAGCCAATATCTTTGATTGACAATGTTCTTGAAATACAAAATACGTCTCTCAATAAAAATCAATATAGTAGAGGAAAATATTTGCTTTTAATTTCAACATAAATAATACATTTAACATATGCAATTAAAGTGTGTTGATGTTTGTTTGTGGGTTATCTATGTATCTCTCGACTATGTAATTATTGTATTCATATAAAAATAACCCAATTGATATCGACAGTAGATTTGTATATATGTCTATAATATTATTTGCTTCGTACGTATGTCTGTACTGCCAAATAATGATATATTATTACTTTGTGCATTGCAATCATGTTTGTCAAGAGAGTATTACTCTCTGCATATATATAAAGTTTTATAATAAAGTGAAGGTGCACGTATAATACTTCACATTTGTGTTTATTCTTTTATGTACAATTGTACATACACGGATGCTGGTATGCACTAACATGTTATTTGAATAGATTTCATAAAGCGTATTACATACGGGCTGTGTAATTAGTTGCCTTGAGTTTTTCTATAACACGTTATAATTATTGTAATAATAATATAATGGGTTCGAATTGCTTTTATTATGAAAGGTGTAGTTTGTTTGAATATTATTAAAAAGTTTACTGCGATATCACGTAGGTACAGTTTGATCTTATTACAGGTGTGAACGTGAAAGTGTGATATTAAGATCGGCAAAAAATGGCCGAATTTCATTCATTCTACTGTATATTTATTAAACATCAATTAAAAGTTTATGAGCTACGTAGTATTGATATTATTAAATAGCATGTCGAGCTTCAGATGTTTTCATTATGGGTGCCTTCAGTACTATTACTAAACTTTCGACTTAAATCTTTTTGTATTGAAAAATACATATGAAACGACAGACGCAATATTACTACTACTTTTTGAGTAAAAAAGGTCACGATGTGAAGGCAAATGTTTTTTACTGCTTGATTGTTTACTGTCAAACAGTTAACATCCTTTGCCTTCCACTCTCTTGAGCTTTCTTTTGTTATTTGTCAATGTAACCCGATTACGTCATGAAATCTTTCACTCCATATTTGATGTTTGTTTCATCCCTTTAACAATAAATATGATTGATTGGAGAAGTAAATTATAATCTGTCATTTATTTAGAATTAAAAGAGATTATTACCTACACTATACAACTGTTTGTAGTTATTTATTTATTAATTTATTTGATCAATAAACGGCAATTTGCCTTTTACAATAGGTTTAATACATATGTATGACAAATCAATAATACAACAGTCGATAAATATAAATAAAAAATGCTCTAATACATTCAAATAGAAAAGAAACTAAACCAATAACAGAAATTTAATCGCACGGGTAACAATAATTACGTTTGTTTTATCATGTTCTCGAGAGTATTATAATTGCATAGGGCCCATGTTTTATGAAGATGTTAATTTCTACTTATGTGCTTTCTATATTCTAAATTTATTTTCATAAATAAATTCC
The DNA here is from genome assembly GCA_947579605.1 of Athripsodes cinereus. Taxonomy (NCBI): domain Eukaryota; kingdom Metazoa; phylum Arthropoda; class Insecta; order Trichoptera; family Leptoceridae; genus Athripsodes; species Athripsodes cinereus. The sequence continues at coordinate 16,439,524 of OX388316.1, read as the reverse complement.
TCACGGATTGTAAATTCATATTAATGTTCCATTATTATAATATTAAGGACACGGGTTTCCAGTTGAAAGTATTTTTTAACTGCAGTTTAATAATAATAATTAATATAAAATATATTTCTGCATGGGCGCATTCTCTCTTGTTTATTTTTTGTACCTTTGATATCTTGATCTGAATTTAATTTTGAACATGCACCCATGTTTTGAAGTTCCGCGAATTGGTTGGACAGGGGCGCGCATGGTATGTTGTTTTCTTTTTTGATGAGTTTATTTTTTGTTTAAATATTGATAATATGATCCATAAACTATAAAATTTTGTGCGGCCTTATTTTATTTTACATATATTTATGTTATATATTTTGTATTCGACAGATTGGTAAAAAGGTTATAAATTTTTCTCGATATAAATTGACTGTGGTCACGTAGAACTTCAAAAATAATTAGAAATTTCATTATTTTATCTTTTTATTATCATATATGTGTCACTTTTGTATTTAATGTAAATAAAGTGAAATATTCAACAATTTATAAAATTACGTCTCGTTTACTGAACACCCTAAACATTTGATCTGCAAAATTCAATTTAATTTTGATTTGTAAGATTTCAATATTGTAGTAGGTAGGGTGTGTTGATTATTTATATCTCTGTAGGTACATTGTAATCCTGTCTGATAGTGGATTGGAATTATTAAATTCTTTGTTTATCAAACGTGAATTATAATAACTCAGCTCCCTAGAGGGACGAATCGTCAGTCCTTCACTCGTGGTAAGTGGTGTGGGCGAATATAATTAAATTGAACTCTTTCAAAACTTGCACATCCACCGAGCATGTCCGATTAACGTCTCGATCGATATTTCACATGCTCCCTGTTGAAATATTGTGCGACTTTTTGTCCGATTGTCATCAATAAATGTTTTATTAGCGCTAATATCACGTCACATGACGAATACGGATTAGATTAATTATTTTATACTTTATATTGATTACAATATTGACAATCACCTTTTAATCATATGACCAATAAAATAAATTGTGCGAATTAATCATCCAATGTGTCCCGTGCTTCTCTCAAAGTATATAGGTATATATTGTGCTGTATCAACGTGTAATTCGAGATCCGAATAAATGAATTGAACAAAGTAAAATAAATATCAGGAAAATTAGTGAACAGTTTCGTGACTTTGGTTTTATCATAAACAGATCTTCCGACTGTCAAAGCGACCTGCTTACATCTGAGATATTCAATTAAAATTTGTCACACATACCTATGTAAATTCATGTTCATGTCCATTTAGAACGTGCGTTGTCAGTTTCTTCGTTGCCAATATGTAAACTAACAAGCAGAGAAACAGAGTTATGGCGTATATACGGAAGACGCAAGTTAAATTTCCTTCTTCCTAAGTTGGTGGTTGTTAAAGCGTAAAGTGGAATAGTTGCAACGATAAAAACAAAAAAATCTGAATATTTTACATTTGGCTGAGAGATGCGCAGTGCAGTCTCATCTACATACTTGTCTTCTTTCAACGCATATCATTTACTTTTCATCAACTTTACGGATATTTAGGACATATTGCCGAATACCATCCGATCTAAAATACTTTCATAATAGTTAGTTTATGAATAGTTTCATAATGAGTGCCTCAATATCAAATGGTTTCATTCCATTTAGTATTGCAAATGGTGAGTAATTTTTAATTAGATGCAAATGTAGTATTGCTATTACCTCGAGGGTATGCTTTTGCACAAAGTTATACAATAAGTTTTATTGTATAAATATTATTTGTTACAATAGTTAGTGTAACTCTATATGACATAAATCATAAGAATTTCCATTAAGCAATGCAGCAGACACGAATATCAAATAAACAACATATAAAACACGGCGTAGAACAACAACAGCAATAATAATAAAATAAAATGAGACAACAATAAAATATTTTCTTTCAATAGCAGAACTTTGTCGGCGATCAGTCCCTGTAGGCATTCCCTAGCATCTACAGCCACATGGTCCCTGTCTAAGGACCCCTTGCGAGTAGTATGCTGATTTATCCGCGACAGATCTTGCCATGACTTTGATATGAAACTGTTGGGAATCCGTACACAAGCATTCACTCCATCACTCCATAGGTGTCCACAAGATATGCAACCATTGTGCTCGTATTATTACAACACAAACACGTTGCTGTACCGATCGATACTTGCGTTCTATATGTTCTAATAATAGACACCCTTCTTCCTACAATTCCCTACTTGTACCATCTACCTCACTTTTTTTCTGTTACAAACTATTTTTCCTATTATAATATTGTTGTAATTATTCTATTGCACTTTGTTTTTGGGAATTTTGAGATTTAATGTCGTTTCAATAAGCGTAATGTAATTTTATTGTTTTTAGACGTGAGATTATAATAATTATTTATATTATACAGAAAACCATTCCCTTAAATTATTTAAGGGAATGGTCTTCTGGGCGTCTTGTACGCCATTATTCTTTGAAGCTGTATATTAACTTCTTGTTTGGTTCTCATGTTTTTTTAAATTATTTTTTGTTGTTTTAAAATCATTTGAATAAATTGGCATGCATGTATAAATTGTTTATAGTTCATCAAGACATTGAAATATCAGATATTTATTTTCACACATCACCATGATGAATCACGTAGAACATGTAAGTATGGATGAGTGTCTATTTTAGAGCAGCCGTAGATTCGTTTTGGATAGGGATGGCTATAACACCTATCCCGCTGAGAATAATTTCTCGGTTTCATGTTTTCTTTGATGTCGATCCAATGATATGTGTACGTACATAATACAATACATATTTTCTCCCTATGCATAGATAGAAAAACAACATTTATTTTACTCGTTTTGTTATTTAAATAAATACTGTTTTGTTTGGCGACAGAATTTATATAATATTATAGGGCATCACTTTATTAAAAAGATAATTCAATGACCTATAATTACTAACGTTAATAATTTTATTAGCTACTTTAATGGTGAAAGATGGAAATAAGAGATTATAGGTCTTTTGTTTTTAATACTAATATGCATTTTTTAAATCTGGGGACATATCCTATTACTGGGATAGTCATCAGACTAACTACTGCATTTACTTAACATGGAGCATGTCCTCCCCGTGCCAATAAAAATTAGACATTCAGAATAGGTAACATACCTTGAATATTGTTGATGTTAATTTAATAGTATCTGAAATAAGAGGTTTTACATGCAGCTGTTTTATACAGGACATTCCAAAACTTACCGAAAAGCGTGGGAGACCTATTCTGCGTCAAGGACGCCACTGAGTAGAGAAGAAGTGGAGAACAAATATAATTATTGTTTAATGTTTATTCTCTTCTTCTCAAGGCCATTCACTCGTTTGCGAGTGTTTTAGATTATTTAATGCAATGTAGGCTGTTGGGTGAATTGGCATGTATAAGACATACGAATAAAACACTCATCATTATATTGTCATTGTGCTAGTGGAATGCTCGGTCATCCGGTATGCAGGATGCGAGCCTGCTGTTTTGATTTGTGACGGATGGTGGATAGCTATCCAGTGGATAGCTATCCACCAGTCTTAAATGTTGGCTACACTGAAATCGCATGTTTTGTCTATGGTTTTAGCTTGATCTTCGTTTGGCACAATTTTGCTCCCACTCTAGCGTATATTTCGTAATAAATATTTATTATTTGCAAATCAAAAGAGATTTTAATATAATAATAAATTTATATAATTGTAAAATATGCTTCCAGGTAAAGAAAAAATATTGTTAAATATATTTTTACACATATTACGAAATACTTTGCGTGAAAACAACACTCATAGCTCTAAACATTATATAAGGATTTTACTTTTGTTATTTTTCAGTTAAAATTCCGTTTTGAGTAATTTTTTGTTGTTTATTAACACATTCTACCACATTTTGAATACATACATTTTTATACAAAATACGAGGCATGTTTTTTAAGTAAGTACCGCTTTTTGCGATTCCGCCGCCGCAGCGCTACGGTCGGCGTTCCGCGCATGCTCGCTGGTTACCTACATCTCTTGTCTACGCACTGACTTCATTACAGTCTGATTCTTCATTGTATACGTTGTTTAATGAGTGTTTAAGATGCCTCCAACAATCGTGAGTCCCGCCGATTGTGAAGTACGGGCTGTTTTACGATTTCTTAGTGCTAAAGGCGTAAAACCGATCGATATTCATCGTGAGATCTGTGAAGTTTACTGACAAAACATTATGAGTGATGGAATGGTAAGGAAATGGGTGAGAGCATTTAAAGATGGCCGCACAAATGTGCATGATGAAGAACGGAGTGGGCGCCCGTCCACATGTGGCTAATCGGACCAAAGATCTCATCAAATCTTTTAAATTGGAAACTCTACATCATCCTCCATACAGCCCTGATCTGGCGCCCAGCGACTACCATTTGTTCCTGCACTTGAAGAAACACCTGGGTGGTCAGCGTCTTCAAGACGATAACGAAGTCAAAACAGTTGTGATACAGTGGTTAACAAGTCAGGCGGCAGAATTTTATGAGGAGGGTATTCAAAAACTGGTGCAACGTTATGACAAGTGCCTCAATATTCACGGAAATTATGTAGAAAAGTAGATTAAGGTACAGGCTGTCGCGTTATTCTTATGTAACACTTATTCCATATTTATATTTAATTAACACTTCTATCCCTCTATATTTCCCTCCAATTCTTTCTACGACTCAAGTCCAGTTTTTCATACATTGTCCAGCTAAATCAGTCGGGAGAGCTTGAGTCTCAAGTCAGGGAAAATTGTAGAGTTGCATAGATTGGTTTCACAAATTAAAAAACAGAAGTTAAGTTAAACGAGGAACATTTATTGATGGTTTAGTTTTACAATGTCTGGCTCAGACACACACACACACACACAATAGCTATTTATACTTTCACAATTAACTTATTAACTACACAACAGGATCTACTTAAATTAATCAATATACAAGTTTATTTAGTCACTGTTTATTATTTAGATTGCAACGGTTTCGATTATCTTTTAAACACTTTATTAACACAAAAGTTTTATTATTTTTTTGGGGCTCGCCGACGTGAAGCACGTCAGCGAGCCCGCTAGGCCAGAGAAAAGAGAGTGAATGAAGTTGGCTGCAGGTGGTCAACCAAGAGAATTTTTTAACAGAAGTCAAAACAAAGTTTAAATTAATTTTAGCGGGATTCTTTCCTTCAAAGAGTCAAATTGTAACTATGTAAATTTAATACGGAAATACCCTAATATTTATGTACTGTTATTTTTAACTACGACAAGGCTTTCATGTAAAAATAAAATTATTGCGATATCTTTGTACGTCTTTTTTTAATTCCAAAACGGTACTTACTTAAAAAACATGCCTCGTATCATGCATTTTTGTAGTTGATAAAATATGCATATAATCTGATAATGCCATCTACCGTATATAGCTAAAAGTATTACGTGAATCGATTCTACGAAAACAAAAATGGCGGTTATGTCATCTATCCTTCAAAGAAATCACCGCGTTATTTGTAGAATATTTTCTTTGAGATGGTTGAAACAATGATTTAACAAAATTTTTAAACATAATACGACATTGTTGAACATCAAAAAATACTCATACTCGATGTATGAAGCAAAAACAACACATAACGCATCCTTCACAGCTGTTCACAAACGACGCCATTTTGATAATTGGGACGATTTATCCTAAGGATAAATTTTATCCACCACTTTAAGATGTAGTTAAAAATGGCGTCGTTTATCCTAGGGATAGGCCGTATCTTTACATTGATGCGGCAAATATCCTAGAGATAGGCTTATCCTCAGGATAAATTTATCTATCTACAGATTGAAGCGTTGGGCCTTAGTCAGTCATCTCTCCACTGCTGGATATAGGCCTCTTCCAAACTCTTCCAATCGTCGCGGTCCTGTGCCCTCTGTATCCATTTCCTTCCCGCGATTGGTCCCGCGATTGGAGTAATGTCGTCAGTCCATCTCTTTTGCGGTCTGCCGATGCTTCTTTTGCTACTCCATGGTCGCCATTTGAGGATTCTAGAAGTCCATCTACCGTATAATGATATTACTTTATCATTAAAAAAAAATACGTATTCAGAAGTTCAAATACTTTGTTTATCTATATAATAGTTATCTAATCCATTTATTGTACATGAAATGATAACATAATATAGAATGAAGTTGGATTTCTATTTAGTTGGAATTTTTTTTCCATTTTTACAACATAAAAGAAAACACTAATGTTCTAATGTTTCCATGTGATTGCCTGAGAAGGCATATAATATGTGAGTTAGTGATGGGCGATAGTATAATATTTTACAATCGAAATAATCGAAGTCGTTCACAATTCACAATCGATATAAATAATCGACTTCGCTTGTAAAAAATAATCGATATATCGAAGTAGTATCGATTATTTGTAGCGCGATATGAATAACACAAACATCGATTATTTTGAAGTCGGTTATTTTCGTATTATATTCGGAAAAACGAAGTACAAAACTATCGTCAACGATTCAACGAAACGTACGCATCTATTCCCCTCTCACTTCCTCACCAGTGTGACCAGATTTGGTAGTTTCCTACTTTTTTGGTAGTTTTTGAGGCATTGGCAAAAATGTTTAGTAGTTTTTTTTTCTTTGGTAGTTTTTAGTAGTTTTTGGTAGTTTTTTAGTAGTTTTTGGTAGTTTTTTGGTAGTTTTTGGGTAGTTTTTGTATTCAGTCGGTAATTGGTAGATAAATTATCGGGTACTTGGGAAAATACCCGATACTTATTGATTCAAAAATAATTGTCGGTACAAGTAACGAGTACATTTTAGAAAAAGGTACTGCGTGAAAATATTGTTGAAGAAAACCGAGGAGTTTTTGAAATACTTCAAATTCCTATACCATTTTGAAAATTCGGCGACGGGGGGGTAGAAATCTTCGTGAAAAGAAAAGTATCCGATATTGATCATCGTCGGTACAAATACCGGGTACATTTTAGAAAAAGGTACTGCTTGAAAATATTGTTGAAGAAAACCGAGGAGTTTTTGAAATACTTCAAATTCCTATACCATTTTGAAAATTCGGCGACGGGGGGGTAGAAATCTTCGTGAAAAGAAAAGTATCCGATATTGATCATCGTCGGTACAAATACCGGGTACATTTTAGAAAAAGGTACTGCTTGAAAATATTGTTGAAGAAAACCGAGGAGTTTTTGAAATACTTCAAATTCCTATACCATTTTGAAAATTCGGCGACGGGGGGGTAGAAATCTTCGTGAAAAGAAAAGTATCCGATATTGATCATCGTCGGTACAAATACCCAGTACATTTTAGAAAAAGGTACTGCAAGAAAATATTGTTTAAGAAAACCGAGGAGTTCTTGAAATACTTCAAATTCCTATACCATTTTAAGAATTTAGTAGTTTTTGGTAGTTTTTGACTTCGCCATTTAGTAGTTTTTGAAAATAAAATCTGGTCACACTGTTCCTCACGCTTTATTTCAGTTTGTTTTTATGCGTTGAAGGATGCGGTTGTGAAATGTGAATGCTCACGTTCTCATATTATTGCCTACAAAATTGTTCAGGTAACTACGCGAGTAGTGTCTCTCTTTTTACTAAGAGATCTTCTACTTGTAGACAGCTTAATAGTAAAACCTAGTAACGCTCTTTAAAAGATATTACATATAATCTAACGAAGAAATTTATTAATCAAGTAAAGCAAAGTATTTTCGGAGAATAAGCAGACAATGTACCTACTTCTACTCGTCAACTTATTTGTACGTGAACTACTTAAATACCTTACCGTACAATAAATAGACATCACTTACATCTGCTAAACAATAAAAATATGTAGGTATAGTAATTTTGTATTTATTATAATTAATACTTGTATTTGTTGCTATCCACTCATTTTCATTAGCTTAGTAATATAGCGGAAATTATATTTCAATCCATGTTCGGGAGTATTTTAGGACCTAGGTTATATGATTTTATATTATGAAACATTGTAATGCATGTATTTTTTATGTAATTATTGTTCCTTATTAAAATAAAAATACTTATTGAATGTATACCTTTTATGTAATTGTTTGTAATCAATGTACAGTTAAGAATGAATGAATAAATAAATAAAAATAAAATCTTCCACAAAATTTTATCTTAGAAGTTTAAATTATTCCTAAATTATTATTTTCTGGCAGTTACTTGGTTTTCTTATTAGGTTATAAAAATTGCAAGGAATGGAGCGATCACTAATCATTTGACTGACTGCATCATCGTTGTGGTGTTGTCCGGCACGGCGTCGTGTATGAATATAATATTGTATTATACTTATAGGTAGGTAGGTACCTAAATGCATATTGGCCATGGTTCATCCGTATATATCCAACTATACTTTTAGTAGCAAGTATCAACTTGTATTGAAATCGAATTCTAAGAACTGACTAACACGAGTCGAAGTCGAATTATTGAAGGGGTAGATCAAAAGTCGAACATTTATAATCGACTTGTGCAAGTCGATATATTATATCGATGTTATAATCGACTTATAATAATCGATGTTATAATCGACTTATAATAATCGATGTTATAATCGACTTATAATAATCGATTAAAATAATCGACTTGCTCCGATACTATCGAATAATCGCATTGTTCTGAACTATCGATATAATCGAATCGTATATCGATATATCGCCCATCACTAATGTGAGTTTATATTTTCGTATTGAATATGCTCTATTCAAAAGCGACAATATAATATGAAAATTATTTATATTATTAAAACTATCATAGGAAAACGTTATACTTGTTCTGTTTCTACGATACGATAGATGGCGTACGTGTTTGTTTGGCAATCTGTAAGCATAAACACTGGTAGGTATATCGCATTTTCATAAAATCGAAACTCTAATGACTGGATGATGTGACAAAGGGGTTCAGATAATAGATGACGTATTCTAGGATGAAAATGTATGATGTCCGTGACAATAATTGCTGGAAGAGGTCAAAACCTAAACGACCTGTGGAGCTACTGATGTTGATGATTATTAAATTGATATGGCAGATTAATTTGATGACAGCTTTTTATGTAGGTATTATGTATTTTGCGAAAACGCTTTTACGTAAAACTTTTATTAGCAATACATTTAGATATATCTATTGCGATCATTATAATTGGACTAACTAATCAAATAAAAACTTTGTTATGAGTACGATAAATTGGAATCATTTACGGACGTGGTATGCGGTTGTGTTGTTTTATTGTAACAAGTTCCTCGTTATATAAATTATAATTTCTCACACGTACTAGTATTTCCATTCCGTATATATCGGCTGATATAATCTGTAAACATGCAATGGTTTCATCGGATAATTGACGTGGATATGTGCGTATTGTCTCCTTCTCCTTATAATACATAGAATACCACAGGTGTTTGCGTGCGCCGCGCCAGTCGCTACATAACCAACTCTCATCTCCTACAATAATAAGAATGGGTATTTTACATTGTTTAACTTACACACATTCCTGATTGCCCTATTTATAAAATATCCTCTTACTAACATGAGCGCATCCATAAATGTTATTGTTGGTTTGAATAGATCACTTTATTAACATTTTTGTTTAGATTATATATTTTGACTATTTAATACACTTTTTACACCTACCTATTTCGATAAGTTCTCTTTGGACATACTGTATAAACCTATATTAAACTGTTGTAAGATCTATCATAGATGGTAATTATTGTTTGGGTACATGTTTTAATAAAATGTTTTTTAGGTTTTATCCATTCATAAGAATTGATAACTTCAGTTGGGCCTTCCAAGTGAAGTGTCAAAAGTTCCTAAAAATCAATGTCCATATCATGTCTAATAAAATAATTCGAATGCCGCTGAGGGCAGGTGATGTGGTGACTTTGGTCTCGCATCATTGCACTCCATTAACTCTTTTATTCCCGGGCTGATGTTTCACTTGATCGGATTTCATTTTATCTCTTAGGATCGACATCAATTTATTTCTAATACAAAAAATCAATTATCTCACCGCTTTGTTGATTTGCTTCTTGCGTTATGTCAATTTAGTTGAATTTAATTTTGTATAATATTCTTATTTCGTAGAATATCCCAAGAGCAGGTGAACTTATTGTTTTGTTTTAATCCTACGCATATTGCATACTCCGTATGTGTTAGCGAAACTACACTTCGTCGAACTTTGGCCAACGTGACTTATAAACAGAGTTTTGTTGGCCATGTTAACCTAGCTCTAAAAGCTATTATATTTTGTAAAATCCAACGATAAAAAATGTTATCAAACTTTTCTTCAAGCAAAACCACGCCATTTTTTCGTGATATTGTTGTTTTTGTTTTTGACATTTAATATTTATATCATTTCAATTTTAGAATTATTTTTTGAAATTAATTTCTTGACCAAATTTCTTTTTTAATGTTTTTAAATTGAGTCAACGTTACTCTATTATTACATTGTATTCTTGTTTTGTGTCTAAATAATTGTTTTGTGTTTTTTTTTAAAGAAAAATACTTTTTGTATGCATGTATTGTATGTATACTAATTTTTTTTTCATGTAAAAGGCTTCGGCCGTGAATATCTGAATAAATAAATAAATATAAATCACTCAGTTATTATTGGTTTGTTATCGTTTTTTGTTATTAGGATTGTAGACATCAATGTTATTTTATACGTCTTTTGAAGCATAAAGTCTATACGGGTCAAATTACATATAATTCGATTATTGGTCATCTTCATCGCATGTGTTCTTATCCTGATCATTATAATGCCCGGAGCGCCGTCACACCCGCTACTGTCCCTTGCTACTTCTAAAAATTACAAATCGATAAATTCAAATTAAGCTGCCCTTTGGCTGGCTGTAGATGAGTTTATACGCACGCAAGGATACGTCGTATTTGTGAAGATTTAGCTGAATAAACAAGTAGTCTCTACTTTCGTGTTTCGTATCCAAAATATCAACATCTGGAAAATTTGTATGATTTTATGAGTATGATATAAATTCACAATGATTATCAGAAGAGATCTTTGCGAAAGAAATACATATAGGTATTATATAATACTTTATTGTAATTATGTTTATTGACGGGTTTCACAGTTAGGTACCTTTGTAGAAGTAATACATTCCTCCAGTGGCGTAGCTAGGGTCATCTGCGCCCGGGGACATGGCACAAAGTCTGCGCCCCTTTCTCGGTGCCCCCAAGAAATTTTTGAAATTTTACGGTTTATATGGTTCATTTTCGAAGCATCAATCTGGTATTTTAATGAAATAGAATACCCGAGTAATAATTCTCTTTACGATTGTAAACAATTTATTTGAATAAAAATAAAACTATTATTTAACTATTTATTAACAATATAAAAACAGCTTTCGCCTTTACAAACATGCAAAATAAAAGGAAACACAATAAATGTAAAATACTCAAACAAAACTTAGTGTACATAAAATGATGCAAAAGAAAAATATTTAGAATTCACAACATGTGAATCAAGTTGCCTGATATGTTGAGACTTTCAAACAAGTAAAATTTTTTTTTACTCTTGAACTTTTTTTTTAGATGGCCATTTTTCTAACGTGCCGTGGGTGATTTTTAATGAAAATAGATCTTCAGAAAAATTATTGTATCTTTTTTATTTATTAACATATCGAGATAATTTAAAAAAATATATTTTAAGTACAAAATTTCCTAGTTTAAAAAATATTTTAGATCATCAGTTTATTATCTTTATTTTTTATTTATTATATAAAACTGCTACACGTTTTTATCATATTTCGACCCTTGAAAATCGTAGAACTGTAAGTGATATGATGTATCTGTATAAGTTGCTGAATAACGAGGTCGATTCGATTGGTCTAGTACAGAGTATACCATTTAATTGTCCGACGCGAAGCACGCGGTTCCATCATTTGTTCAGATTTCCACTGTGTACCACCAACTATGTGCAGAATTCTTTTTTGAGACGCTCTTGTTCTGTTTATGATTCATTCTTTCAAAGCCTTGACATACTCGTCATGAATAAGCAAGACTTTAGGGCGGGAGTGTCTGGGGCCTTGTTGTCATCAGCGGTCCCCGTGGATTGATCTCGGTCTCTCACTGTTTGGCAGCATGGGATCACTTACATTTGGGCGGGGGGTGGATGGGTGTGCTTGCTTGAATGCATGGCTCTCTCGATCATAGCATCCTTGGGACATTGGATATTGGCTGTGTATTTGATTGGGCTTTGTGACTCATACTGGATGGGTGATTTTGTTTATTTGTTTTGTTTTGATTTCTTATTTTGGGATTTTATATTTTTAGATTTACTTTGACTTTTTTCAGAAAATTTTAACTTTACCTTCTATCTCAAGACTAATGTGACTGAAGGACTGATTTCTAGTATTTTAGGATTTTTTGCTTTTATATTTATGTTTTTGTATTGTTTTAAGTATTGTATTATCGTTGTTTTTAAATTAACTTGACTTTTTTAGAGAATTTTAACTTTTACTTTTTTTTCCTCAAGACTGAGACATTTCTGGTAAGAGTGGAATCTTCGCTGGTCTACATGTTAAATGTATTAATTGTCAACATATTGTGTAACGACTGTTTGATTCTAAATATTGTAAAAATAAAATAAAATAAAAATATATTATTATATATTATTATTTTATTTATTATATATTATTTATTATAGTTTATTATAATTATATTATTATCAAATATTTTAGATCAGAAAAAATGCTAAATTTTGCTTCAAATATACAACTCCAAAGTAGAAAATTTCTCATTTTCGCATCATTATTTCAGAAGGAAAATAACAAATATCATTGTTATTTTTTATTTACAGAGATATTTTATGTCACTGCCCTCAGAAGCAGTGCAGATGAATTTAAGATAATCCTTCTTTTTCTATAACTATTTAGTCGAACTTTGTACTTATGTGAAAAAATGCAAATTTTGAAAACAAGTATCTGAAAACGGAGTGAATGTTTTCTTTTGAAAATTTTACAACATATTGATCGTATTCTTATTGATAAGTGGCAGGAATCATGTGAGTGATATCAGAGCGGTTTTTGGGATATAGTGTTTTTCCCGCGGACTGTTTTTGTAAAAAGAAATCAATACAAAATTCTTAATATTTTTTGTTTGAAACCGTAGCGAAATAATTTTAAAAATTGAGTAATTATGAGAAGTTGAGAATTGAGAAGTAATAATAATTTTGGTATATATTGATATTTTATTATATATTTTAATAAATACCAAAACTTCATCTCAAGGTCATTATATGTTTTATGAAAAAAGATGATTTTTATACGAAATTTTTAAATAGAAAAGAGTAAGATTTCATTGTTTTTTTTTCCGCATAATAAATACTTTAAATAGTACTCTCAGACAAAGAAATATGAAATGTCCAAAAGGAGCGCTCAATTTTTTATGATTGAAATAGTGACACTCCTTCGACCGTTAAATCCATTATTTAAAGTTCTTTATCTGATTTTTTTCAAAAAAATTTGAAAATAATATCTTCTAGTTACAGTTAATAAACCACAGAAGTTATTTGTATGTAGTCCAAGTGGTTTTTAAAATATGGTCTTTTGAATTTGTTCATACCAAAATATAGTCTCATCATTACTCAATATAATGTTTTTTTAAATAATTTCGCTACTGTTTCAAACAAAAAAAAATTAAGGATTTTGTATTGATTTCCTTTAACAAAAACTGCCCGCGGGAAAAACATTGTATCCCAAAAACCGCTCCGATATCACTCATATAATTCCTGCCACTTATCAATAAGAATACGATTAATATCTTGTAAAATTTTCAAAAGAAAATATTCAGTCCATTTTCAGATAAGTATTTATTTACAAAATTTCCATTTTTTCACAAAAGTGCAAAGTTCGACTAGTTATAGAAAAAGAAGGATTATCTTAAATTCATCTGCACTGCTTCTGAGGGCAGTGACATAAAATATCTCTGTAAATAAAAAATATCAATGATGATATTTGTTGTTTTCATTCTGAAATAATGATGCGATAATGAGAAATTTTCTACTTTGGAGTTGTATATTTGAAGCAAAAATTAGCAATTTTTCGATAGATATCAATGATCTAAAATATTTTTAAGACTAGAGAATTTTGTACTTAAAATATATTTTTTTAAATTATTATTATTGGATCACTTATATTGCGCTGTTTTTGTAATGAAATCACTTCAAGAGCGCATTTACAAGATTATTTGTCACTTTAATTTATTTTTATTAATTTTAAAATACATAAAATAAATAAAATACATAAAATCCCGTGGAGCACCCGGTAAAGAATTGGTCTCCCACTCTTCTCCATAAATTTTCGAGTGTCCTGTAAAAGGCACGTGTTCGAAAAAATAAGACATTTTACATCTCAAATTCGGCGATGAGGTTTGCCACCCATCCTGAATGTCTTAATTTTATATTGGCACGGAGAAGACAGCTTGCATGTTTTATATGCAGCTGGTCTGCTGGCTACCCCACTTGTGGGATATGCCGTGATGGTATAGTAGGTAGTAGTAGTAGTAGTAAAATACAAATTATCTCGATATGTTAATAAGTAAAAAAGATACAATAATTTTTCTGAAGATCTATTTTCATTAAAAATCACGTTAGAAAAATGGCGGAAAAAAATATATTCGAGAGCAAAAAAATAATGCTTGTTTGAAAGTCTCAACACATCAGGCAATTGACAGGCAAAGTTTAAAAACATCGAGCAACAATTTTTACATTTTTTGGTTGCTTTTAAATGGATTGATACAAATACAAGTAAAATAAAATAAAATTACCGAAAAATTTGCTAGATTTAAAATATTATTTAAAACAACAACTTACTTGCTACATTTCTATGCAATGACAAATTTATATCTTTTCAACTAATGGGAAGTATTATATTTTTTCTTTACACTCGCGTAAAATCCTGTATTCGACTCAAAGATATCCAACCTGAATAATTGTTAAAACCAGATGTCTCTTTCAGTTATGAAGAAAAATATTTGAACCTGAACTGATCTTTGTTAAAAAAAGAAAACGCCATCAGCAATCCTGTATTGTGGATACTTAATTTTGTTTAATGCTCAATGGGGGCGCCAAAATCGTGTTTGCCAACTGATTTGCAATAAAGACATTTGTGAAGCTCCAAAATTCAATCTTGCAAAAGTATTTGGGATACGTTAGTTTACATCAAAATAAAATTAAAAAAAATAGTTTTCATACTCATTTTGGCGCCCCCTAATGTGGCGCCCGGGGACATATGTCCCCCCCTGCCCCCCCCTAGCTACGCCACTGCATTCCTCTTAGTCATTAGTGTACGAGTATGTTGACAGTTAATAATAATATAATAGTAACTACGATCACGGTTACATCTTATTTCTTACATTTAGTCACGGTTTATTCGTACACGACCTTCAGCTTGTCTCATATATGTCATTAACTAAACGATTCGTTTTTGCAACATTTCGCCTCCTGCACAAACGACGTTACAATTTCCCATTACAATATTATGAGGTGCTAATTTGTTCCAAGTTTATTTCCCGCGACCTGAAGTTAATGCTAGTCTCGCACCGTCTTCACTACAGTTGTACCTAGTCTGCTTTTACGTGTAACTAACATTCATATTCTCGGCTTTCCTCGGTAGCGTTCTGCATCGTTATATCTCTGGATGTATTCGTATTCATAATCCTCATTTTGTATATATTGACATGACCTATCTCGTTTAAACTCGTAGTGTATAAGCGTTTCCTCTCTCGCTTCCGATTCAGTGTTTATTCACCGAAAAATCCCACAGGCTGCATAGTTCCAGAGCTGGGAGTCATGTAGTATGTAGCTGATAAGGAAGCAGCGCATAACCGCTAACAAATCATATCGCAAATAGAGATGCACGCCGTTTTAAGCTTCAGCACAACTTCAGTACTATTCCGTGAATCTTCTTATAATAATAGTTCGTAAGTATCTTCACAATACTCGCATATTTAACATTGCCAGCTCTATTCTACACGACGTGTATTTCATTTTCTAATATGCAATAAAATTACATTGTTGTTGTATTCAAAACATTTATGCATATTTTATCGCATGCAATAAATTTTCTACATCTTTTTGTTTACAATCATATAAATTTATAAAATTTCCCGAATAAATATTTCAAACATTTTAATGTTTCTACATACTTCCAGCAGTTTCATATGGACTTCCTTTCCTGATACCCCATCACACGATTTTCATCATTCATGTTCTAGTTATCAAAAGATTTATACAGTCTTATCATTTAAGATGTTTAGTAACATCGTGCATGTAGAATAATTACATTCTGTACTCATATGTGCAATATTGATTTACGCAATTGTTTTTAATAGATAAATATTGCGCATGGTGTAGGTATAGATAGAATTTTATATAATTTTGTAAAGATGATTTATGTTTAATTGTTGGAGAATTTATTGCATTAGGTATACACAGTCTGTTTGTTCTATGTTTGTGTCACCTCTTTAATACAAAATGAATTTTCTCTGCTTAGCAATCAGTTATATCTTTGTACCTTTTCATCTATGGTCTCGTCTCTCTCTTTCTCTTTCTCGCATGTACCTAACAATAACAGTGTGGAGTAGGTGTAATATGAACGGGATATTAATCAGCTATCTTCCTTTTAGATTCACAACTGCAGCATTATGTACATATACAATAAGTACCACGTGGGACACTTATTTATGAAGTGTGTTGAGGTTTATAGCAGGGACGCTTCTGTTTGCTCCAGGGGACTACATTTAATTACGGAGCAATAGTTATGTAATATCATTTTGTCTTATTTGTGTTCACATGGTTTCGTATTTTACATTATTCTTATTATCGTAGTTTCTTTAATTATTGTTACCACGATAACTTATTTCTTGTAGCTGTAGTAAAAATAACTACCTTCAGGCGATATCCTCCTTTTTATTTTTTAAATTATTTGTACTTTGCACAAATATCCGTCTGAATAGTTATGAAAAACTGTATGTAAGCGAAACTAAGACTTGGATGAAAAAGAACGAAAGGAGAGTACTGTAGAGATGGGATCACTGCGCAGAATGGTTGGTAAAACGTAGCGTAGCGTTTGGACATTTGGACCGAATGGACGATGAAAAGATAACGAAGAGGGTGCATGAGAAAGCGCGGACGTCTAAGAACTGGGTGGCTTGACAACGTAGATCAAATTTTTAAGGACTATGTGTGATTAGTTAGAAATCGACGTGTTTAGATGAGAAACTGGATAAATATGGAGGAAGCGAAAGATGAAAGGGTAGTTGATTGAGTGGACGTTAATTTTGTAAAACTCCATTATATTGATATAACGAAAACAAAATTGTTTTTAGTTTTACTATGTTAAAAGTACCTGATAGGGTAAGTTCAATATTAGTGAAAGGGTAGTTCAATATTATGTTCTGTTTTCTCTAGGCTACCCCACCTAGGAAACGGCGTGAGGATATTGAGATGAATTAATGCAAAAAATATTTTACGAAGTAATTGAACTGACAGTTTCAGAGTAGGTATGCAACTACACAACTGGATATGATGAACAACGGTTCTGTATGAAATCACGTCTGTTCCAGCGGTTAGCAGGTGGAGAGGTGTAGGTAATATTGTTTTGATACTTGTTTTATGATTTGGCTGTAACCGCACTGAGCAATGTCAATGTTTTGTGTAAATACTAAAGTACATAATATTGGGCATTATTGCACAGCGTTTTTACAGTTAGTTACTATGTAGCCCCGTACTTTTGTCATCGTTTCTGATGTTTGTGTAAAGTTGGACTAATGTACTTTTTATGAAGCTTTATTATTAATAAAACAATTATTTCCATTATAATAACAGTTAATCTAGTATGCTGCATTGTATTTATTCATTCAGAGGGTAATAAAAATATCAACTTTATCTTATAAATGTCTATATAATATGTGGTATTAATGGCCTAGTTAGATGATACTTCTTTTGTTATTAGATATTGATTTTATATAATAAGAAAATAAAATAATGTACATAGTTGATAATGTGTAAGGGCCGTTGAAATAAGACCGTTGTTGTCTATCTGGAGGGTACAATCTATGTGGCTTTTGTTGTTTTGCGAAATGCGCATTAATTATTCATGTATGGTTATTATTTCGCGAAGTCTCTGAGATTAAGTATTAATTGTACTTATATTTGGTGCACGTACTCAACAATTTGATTTTTGAGTTGAGCCTTCTTAATTTTCATTGATTTTTAATCCTTAGTGTAAAGGTATTTTATTGATATTAAAATAAGCAAAGTTTAAGATTCAGTTTTCTACATTATATCTACAATATTTTACTATGCAAGAAGTTGTACAAATTTTAATACAAGGTGACACAATGTTGCTAAATTACAGGATCAATAAATATAATATGTATCTACCTAACATTACTTATTTCACCTAGAAGGCTCTACATGTAATGTAATAATATATGAATCGGTAACGACGTGTCCTGTGTGGGCTGTTATGTTATATTATCATGTTATATTGTATTGTTCTCTCTTCGTTACCACACTTTTTCATCATATTTATTATGATTACAATATATGTGCTTAAAACTTACTACGACCAAGTCATACTTGTAGTTGAATATGAGAGAATGCTGTTTAGTGTTAATGTTTTTTTAGTTAATTTATTATTTCTGCGAATCATAAAGCAAGAACAAATCTTCCTATTGAATAGTTGTCTTCCACCCATGTCATTAAAGTAGTTTCATCTTAAATACTCAGGAAAGTTTAATTTTTAATAAGTTGCCAATCTTTGGCGAGTTCACTGTCTAAACATTTTTTTTCGTGTATCACTAGACTATTTTAGAAACCTGAAAATAAAACTTGTAATATTTTGTAAGCGTGGTTGGGTGTTCCTTCGACTAATTATTTATCATTTATCCACACTTGGAAGGGGGTACTAAATGAGTGGACAGCCTGTAAATCTATCAGGAAATATATACTTTATCTGTGTTTAGACACTAATATTTATATATGTGTCCCTTTACATTGTCAAATTAACTTAGAATGGTTTACAATATTGTAGGTATTATTTCATAATGGATCAATGACGCATGTGTCTCATTGTATCTGTACAGAATATTACTACTGTCAATTATTTTCAAGAAATTGATTTAGCATTATAACTAATAATCTACGAAATCGGATATCGTGCTTCCATAAATCAGTCAGTTAACGCGAATTTATTATTAAAGAGACAATACCGATATATATCTCATATTTCAACTTTTGTGGAACTATTTCGTCAATACTACATTATTTTCGTATTTTACTGCTCACTTAATGAAAACGTAAGATTTGGAATAAACTGTTTATTTGTACGCTAAATCGGATTAAGTGAATTTGAAACAAAACACTTTTTTTTGCAATCTTTATCTTATTGCACTTACATAGTAGGTATATGAATGCGTTATAATAAAAAAAGAAGATTTTTAGAAGTTTTGCCTTAGTGTGTCGTTATGAAAAATTGTTTTTTTTACGTTGTCTCGACAAATAAAGAGATTTTCGAACAACGGGATTTCAGATGTGAAACATAATGTTACCCAAAATGGCTTTGTTTGTAAATCGGTGGAAACTTAATAGGATTGTTGAATCAAATATGGGATCTGAGCCAGAGTCAATATTGTTTATGATTTATTCTATTCCATGTGATTATCTATCTTGTGGCGAATATTACATGGGATTATTTATGGACACACACTTCTCCCTTCCAGTATGATATTGCATTGGGACATTTTACTACCTATACCTACCTATATCACATAATATAACTACCTACCGCATTGTCTGCTATGTATTGGAATCTATTGTTTTCTTGCTTTATTGGTAATTTATTATCTATTATATGAGTTAATTTATATAGTAATAAACACGACAGTTGTGTAGCCTGTGATACGTAATGTATTTGTCTAAAATCTTGCTTTAAATGTATAAATATTTATCAACGTTTTCTCCTAAACGGTAAAAACAATTGCAATACGAGTGTTCTGCGAATACTGATAATCGTAGAAATTACGAAAGTGATGATGGGTGATTTTTCCTTTAAGCTGTGAAAGGGGTCAATCAATTTGGTTGTCTTAAATTGGTCGGTGAAAAGGGTGGTCTTCGTTTTGCCTATTCGATTGATTTATTGCATGTCACCCGACCTGAAATGATGAAAACTCCTTCATAAAAATGTGTTTTATCATATCATTTGGCCCCTTTCATGAATATATTTATAAGATATTGATTTCTCTTGTTATGACTATGACATTCACACGTGTTATGATTACGTAATAGTTTCAAAAAATTATGTGTAAACGATCGGATTCATTATTGCAATGAGTATTAAGTAAATTATTTATCGTTTGCATATGAGAAGTGCTACTATCATGATAAACAACTAATGAAGGCGCTTCTAGATTAACCAGTTATGCATGTTAGCCGAGTAATTTGTATTGTAGTGCGAGTATGAAGCAACAGTGTAAGATGTATAAAGTATAAATTGTAGGTGTAGGTCTATACATTAGAAGTGATTTGTAAGATTACTCATAACAATGTTATTTTCTATCTATTTATCTCAATTGTTTATATAATAGTAGCAATTGTATTTGGTTTACGTATCTAACTACATGTATATTAGTATAAGTACATAGTTACCTAGTTGATATGATATTTGACTAGAAGAGATTAGGAAAACTTAAGGGAGCTGTTGTGTTATTAAGTATTAATTATTATTGTTATATTATTTAAATTAACTTTAATCATAACCATTATTTTTAACGTTAATGAATAGTATTACTTAATAAATGTGTGACATGATGTATGAACAAGCCCATTAACTATTTATCGACTAATTGGCCTTTTTTTTGTTATTGTGATTTAAGTTACGTATTATGTGCTGTTGTGTTAATAAAAATAAAATAAAAGTTACATTAAAATAATACAGTTTTTTTTTACATTTTAAGGAATTGTTGTGTCATAACCTCATTTTTACCAAACTAAATCCTCCAATATACATATCTCTTTTGCGATTTTTTTCTGGCCAACATTATGAAATTATAATAAAATTTGTAATGAATTCATAATGCTACATTATTGTAACACACAAAGTAAATATTATAACTCTTTACCAACCTGTCATTGTATTGTGGGTATAACGTCTTCAGTACTGAATGTTCAGATTTCAAAATTTAGAAGAATCGATTATTAGATTGCTTATACCGTTGTTTTGGTTGGATCGCGTATGTTTGCCTCCTTTCATCTTTAAGTTCCGACCTATCGTTAGGGCGGCTAGGCTATTTTTCTAAATCACAAAATCATCTATCAATAAAGAACGTACAAGTTTAATACATACCTTATTAGTAACATCTTCTTCTCTTTCGGGTATGCTGTCTGCAGTGAATTTTTTATTTTTATCCGACGTTTCGGTCCACGTCCTGGTGATTCTCACAGCGGAATCAAAAAGTACTCCTAATTTTATAACGATCTTCTATAATGCATTTCCACAAAGTTACACTAAAAAATATAGATTACTTATTATATGGTTTGAATCTTTATTGTATAGTTTAATGGTTTATTTATTGTCATGGAATGCGTTTGAATCGGCAATAAATTGAAATAATAATCAGTGAACACTGCCTCCCAAGAGGCTGGCAATAATCGTACTATAAAGCTCCCACACTAATTGCCGTGATAATCATTATTACTTTCATCAATGAAACTTCTGATAACAATTATGTCATATGCTTTAATTACATTGAATAGTACATCACTTTTTGAACTATTATTGTACCTACCAACATTTTTTTCCAAGATTTTCCCTTTTTATTATTTATTCAATAATAATATTATTTAGTATTATTTTGATAAAAAAATATAGGCACATTGTGTGGCATTGTAGATATTTGTATATAAAGTAAACAATTATTTGATCATGTTATTTATATTATGTTCAAGTTGTTTTATTACATTTATTATAATGTAGGTATGATAATTGGCTTGATTTTTAATATTATTCGTTTTCTCATGTTAATAACCGACGGAAACATTTTTATTTAATTTATTTGAAATATTAATCGTTATACTTTAAACTGAAATATTCAGTGACTCGCTTGAATTACGATTCCGCATATGCTAACGTGAATAAAAAAGTTGTTAATAGACAACAGCAGAATTGAAGGCGGTAATTATTTATATGCAAATATTTTATGTTTAGTTTTATCACGCTCAGCATTCCTCGTTAGTGGTATTATGTTCAAGGTAATTGAATTGATAATAATAAAAATCATTTCTTAATCCGTCAAAAGCACGATACAAATGTTTTGATGTAAATTTAGTTATCGACACATAAATTATTTTAACACATTGATATAAAGATATATTATTTTGGTGAGGTGGATATATTATAGGAGACCGCCCAATCTACTCACTCAATCTCTTTAATAGGAGTGTAGGTGTGGAGTTGGTACCACAGCGAATACATGAATATTGTATTACCTGTCTAATCTACTAATTTTAATATATATTAACTAAATTACTTACCATTGTGTATCTTGTTTTATTTGCTGCCTTAGTTAATTTGAATATATTGAAGTGCCGATTACCTTCCACTAGTGCTGTTGTATTCGGTACTTGTGTGGTTCATTTCGGAGGACAGGACTAACTGAAGGAGTTTTTTTGGAGGAACTTTTGTCTGCAATTATGGTGGCCAATATCTTAACAATGAGATTAGGATAAATTTTGCGTCAGAAATATTTAAATACAATTTTATTCCTAGAATGAATAATAAGCAAAAATTATCATAATCAACAAACCTATCATTAAAAAATAGTTTTTAACGTTTTCATATGAAACACTATGATATTTCGCAGAAAAAAATATTAAGCAGTCCCAAAATTGATTTGCTGATTTTATGTAGGTATGTATGTTGTATGTGTACTGGAGATCCGTATTGTCATCTCCTAAACGTATGTTTAGGAGATGACAATACGGATCGGATATAAACGAAGTTGTACCTAAACGTATGTTTCAGAATATACGAGGGCGGTCCGATAAGTACTTAGCCTACAATAGAAAAAACGAAAATTTTGGAAAAGTGGCAATTTATTTTTCAAGATAGTCTTCTTTTAGCTCGATACAGTTAAACCAGCGATTCTCCAACTTCTTTAACCTGTCTAAAAAAAACGTTTTCTCGAGGTCTGCAAAGTAGGCTTCCGTGGCGGCAATGCCCTCCTCATTCGACTCAAATTTCTGCCCAGCGAGTGACTTTTTCAAGTTTGGAAACAGAAAGAAGTCGCACGGAGCTAAATCTAGAGAATACGCTGGATAGAGCAGCAGTTTGTAGCCCTATTTGACCAATTTGGCCGTGGCGACAACGGAGGTGTGAGCCGGTGCATTGTCATGGTGGAAGATCACTTTTTCTTCGTCGAATGGGGCCGTTTTTTATGCAATTCGGCATCGAATCGACCCAATAATTTGGCATAGTAGAGCCTTGTCATCGTTTTACCCTTCTCCAGGTAGTCGATGAAGATCACACCTTGTGAATCCCAGAAAACGGTGACTATCATCTTTTCGGTCGATAGGACTGTCTTCGCCTTCTTTGGAGCATGTTCGCCGGGTAAAATCTACTGTTTTACTGTTCCTTGGTCTTTGGTGTGTACCAGTAGATATAAGTTTTGTCAATGGCTACGAAACGATGCAGAAACTCTTTCGGATCGCTCTTCAATAGCGTCAAACACTGCTCTGAAGTGGTCTCACGGTTGCGCTTGTTGTCTGGAGTGAGAAAACGCGGTACCCATTGCGCCAACAGCTTTCTCATGTCCAAAATTTCATGAATGGTTTAATCCATGTGGTATTTTGAGATGCCTATTATCTTAGCTTTCTTACGCATCTTTAACCGGTAGTCTGCTATTACGATATCGTGGATTTTTGTCACGTTATCTTCCGCGGTAGCCGTTTTCGGGGCACCTTGGCGTGACTCGTCAAAAACCGACGTACGACCATGTCGAAACTCTTAAACCAATTTTTGACGATCGCTATCGAAGGAGAAGAGTCACTGTACACAGCATCCAAGCGCTCTTTGATTTCGCTGCGCGATTTCCCTTCCAAAAACAAGAATCGAATCACCGACTGATATTGCTCTATTTCCATTTTTCTAAATTCTGTGGACCCGCCCGCTTCCGCACGCGGTCAAAACAAAACCATAAGTCCAATTTGGCTGAAATTTTGACAGTGACTGTCCACAAGAATGCACTACACGATGGTATATTTTTCTTGTGATAGTGACGTTATCGGGCGGAGAGGCTAAGTACTTATCGGACCGCCCTCGTACTTCACAACATCGTTGTTTTATTTACAAGCTGTTTTTCAAGTACAGCAGAATGTGAGATATGGTGGAATATACTAGATGGTGGATTTTTTAAATAATAAAAAAATGTGTTGCTCTAATTTTGTAATCAATAAATGATTAATATTAAATGTAGTATCTTCCTAATAAGTATATATGAAATAAGAGGTTTGCACAACTCTTCTCTGTAAATCGTGAATAACTAAAAAACATGTTGATCATACTACATTATATTCCCCATACATAAGTCGTTATGTATTATATTTTCCTTATTAATTTTATAATGTCGGTTTATCTATCTCATAATCATAGAGAGTTCAATGTTACTATATAATTATATATCTTAAAGTTGTTATGGGAGTGTATACACGTACATATGTATTGTATTGTATGTGATCAATAAGACAGACGTAGAAAACTTCTATGTTTTTATTTTATTATTTACGTCTAATTAACTGTAAATTACAATGATAAATTGAAACTAAGGGTGAGCGTATCGCAAAAACTACTTTATCGCTCCCAATTGACCCTCTTAATAAAATCTTACTCTGAGCTCATTAAAACTTCTTCAACGTATATTTTATAGAACTATATTATATTTACATATTACTGCATGTTTTATTTTACGTGTTATAATTGATAAATCCTAACGAAGTATAGATAAACAAACAATAGAATGTTGATATTTAACATTTATTTTAAAATAAAATTAAAATGTTTGTTATCTCCGACTAATATCAAGGTGATGAAAAAACCAACTGTTCGTAGAACAAGTTACGAAACCAATTGCCAAAGTTGAAAGGGGCGTTTATTGAATTAAGGTAACGAATAAATAAACACTCGATTGAATTGAAATTGCATAACAGTTTAACAACTGATAGACAGAATATTATTAAATAAAATATCACAGATTAAAATGAAAATTAATAAGCAGTATTTTAAACTGCGCATTTTCGTTTGCAGGTAATAAGAGATCGAGTGAAAATGTGTTATTTACACTTGAATTAGGAAATTAACAACATTAATATTATGCGCATTTGACATGACGTGTTATCTTTTTCGATTGTTTTCTTCCGAACTCTGACTTACCTAATAGTTATTTATTTATTTATTCATTTTTTACTGTACATTGATTACTAACAATTTCATAAAGAAATACGTTCAAATTAAACACAAACAATATACAGAGGGTGAGTTTATCGCAAAGGCGCGATCTCTTCTAACTAACTCGAATTCAGTTTATTCAGTGTTTACTTATATATCTCACCATATTTATTTATTCACTTTAGGAATCCGGTTAGTAGTCAGAAGCCTTTACACCATTCACAGTGCGTGATACGTTATCTCGGATATGCGATATATTTATGAACTAGGTAGGTACTCATAATATAAGTATTGCCAACATCAAACTGATCTTCATGTAGGTACCTATCATATTTCTCTATGCAATGATTGTTGTTTTACATTTATGTATTTCATAACAATCCTGAGAGTCTCAATTAAGGGAATTGCGCGCTTGATAGACGTCGATATTAAAAGTGAAAGGCTGTGTCACTTGCCAATTCTACAACGTAATAATATTTAATATCAACTGCACCAGATAAAGCATTATTATTATCATTATGGCATCATTTGAATATATCTGCCACTACGGTTCACGATTTGTCAGGGACGAATTGTTTACTATTGTGCAATGTATAAGCTATCATTTTGGAATACTCAAACCTTCAATTCAACAAACATGAAAATATACTAGGTACATGTAAATATACTTAATCGCATATGTTAGTTATATCGTTTATGCACTTTTTTAATTTTACCTATACGTTGTTTTAGAATATTAGCATAAATAATCAAATAAATAAAATAATCTTTATTGTTCATTTTTTATATGGTACAAATGGCGGGTTTTTTGTCTGCAGGCAATTTCTTTAGCATGCTGATCTACCTGAAATTTCGATGATTAAATATGTTTGTCCACCATCATCCCATATCTTTTTGGGTAATCAAAAGACAGATATTGCTTTATAATCTTATTAAAATATTTTTTGTAATTGTTTTTTTATTTTGTACAAACTTTTTCGGGTACTCTTTGAAGATGACCTTATTGCTTACAAAATTGCTGAGAAACAAGTAAGGAACAATATTAAAAATGATCATTTTTACCTGCTTCATCTTTCTTTTGATGATTTTCTTATATTTTTTTCATCATGTTTTTGCCTATTCTAATTGTTTAAAATTTAAATGATATACTCTCTCTCTCTGGTTTCAATCCTGGGATTGGTTTGCAGCAATTATCTCTTTAATTCTTCTCCTCCACTCCTCCCTGTCTTGTGCGGTTCTTTTGAATTCTGCAATGATATACATAATTTATGAAATGATTTATACAAATATATAATTTCACAAAGTTAGGTAACATTTTTCTCTATTTTTTGTTTGATGGTCATATCGTGTTGGAAGATACAAAAAACGTGAACATGTTGACATTTTAGTTTTGTGTTAAATCAATGCAACTTCGTGCTTTGCATTATTGTGTTTGTTTATGGACTTGGAATATTGAATATTATTACATTTAACCTGAATTCCATTAACTGATCCGCAAGTTTCGTGAACGAAATATTATCTGCTTTCCTTATACAACGATAATTATATTTGATTATTCCATGTTGTTTATTTACAATTCAAATCTACTATACTTTACTTAACCCGTTTGATTACAATCGATTTATTCTCGTTGTTTTCATTTTGGACCAATATTTTATTGCCCTGCGAAATGAATTATTTGAAAATTACAGTGGGCATTCGAGAAGCTACAAAGACATTCAGAAAATTATAAGTTTTTCTAATTGTCTTGGAAAGTTTAAAGCGTTTCTTTATGTGAATAAATTCGATTACAGTTTATTGTAATTGTATAAATTCGTCAACATACGGTTGGATCACGGCATTATGTTCAATTGTCTTGTGTACACATTGCACCATTGTCATGATTTATTATACAAATTGTATTTATACAACGATTGTTTTATGTAAACAATTGTTTAATTTGTTTGTGTGAAATTCCTTAAGATCAACCCACTAAAACACCTTTCAATAATGTCATGATCTTTATGCTCGGAAGAGTGAGTATTATTGTACGGTGTTTGTTACCTACCTATTACTGAACTACATGGTAGGCAACCAGCGGTGATATTTATCAAGATGTTAATATTATAAGTAAAAGCTTGCTGATAATAACTATCTCCATAAACAATGGGTATTTTGTAATAGAAAGTGACACCTTTGTATTACAACCTTTGTAGTACCTATCATATACTTATGTTTACGGAATTATTTTAAATTTATATTGCGATTTCCCCAGTTAGAATATTATCCTTATCGTTTAATCATGAAAATTGATTATGTACTGCAACAATACTCGTTTATTTATTTACACCAATGTTTATTTTCTATTCAAATGGAACCAATTTGTATTATTTACTGTCTTTGTGTTTATTGTGTAATAAACACTAACTTTAAATTCGGTGTCCTTCGGGATAAAAATTTATAGATTAAATGATAAATCTGCATATCCGTGAGTTTAAATGAATACTATTGAAAAAATATAGCAAAAAAAACTTGATAATCAATCTACTGTAAAAACTTGAAAGAATGAAACACAAAATGACAAAATATTTGTTTCTCTGGGGTCGATAGCTTGAAAGCTGTGTTGATCTTAGTAGAATTCTAGAAAGTCTAGGAAAAATGGGCAGGCACCTACGCAGAAACAAAAATTCCTCTTTTTGTAAAAACGTTTGACATCCAGCTCCGGCAAAATGGTCAGTTTAAAATGTCTTTATTTTTCGATCTTAGTATAGAGAATTATCAAATTTTTAGTGAACCACTTTATGGTAGTCATAGTTATTAGAAATAAATTGCTGCTTAACATAGGCTCTATTGTAGTCATCGGTTGAGATGAAAGCAAATAAATATCATAAAGATATGATATTATAAATGAAATAATTAATGTGTTTTGTTCAATACGTGTGTACATTGCTTACTTTACACTCTCCAGTGTTAATATCACAGCATTGTTTGTGTTTATCTGTCGATACTAAGAAATAGATATCATTTCATTCAACTATCACGACCAACATTACAAGAAATTATTATTTATTTATATAAAAGCCTTGTATTTCAATGGAAGTTATATGCAAGTTCAATAAATTATATGTACCTATTAACAGTATTATATTGTGAGTAAAATTATATTTTTTCTGTAATTTATTCGTTGTGACAAAAACTTTTTTAATAGTAGATATATTACTGGAACGGTGCACTTCGATCTATTGTTAGCAATAGCAATGTCTCGAACATGGCTAAAATGCTGGTGCACAACGCCATCCTCGTACTGACGAGAGTGGAATAAATGCAGTGGAGATGCGATCACTAAGAAGAATGGTAGGTAAAACATTGTGTGATAGAGTAAGAAATGAGGATATTAGAAGAATGAGTGGATGCAAGAGGAGTGTTGTTGATAGAATGCGTGTAAATAAATTTAGATGGTTTGGTCATGTGGAGCGAATGGATGGTGTAAGATTGACGAAGAGGGTATATTTATCTGAAAGAGAGGGTGTGAGAAAGCGCGGACGTCCAAGAACTACGTGGCTTAACCACGTGGATAAAATTCTCAAGGACGGTCGCGTGTTAAGTAAGAGGAATCGGCGTGCATGCATGAGAAACTGGATGAATGTAGAGGAAGCGAAAGAAGTATGTAAGGATAGATTGACATGGCGTTCCGTTCTCTCTGCCTACCCCACCTGGGACACGGCGTGAGGGTATAGTATAGTATATATTACTGTTGTACTGTGAAACAAATCTATATTGCCTATGAAATATTAGTTAAACTTGGTGTATTATAGGGGACTTCAAAATACATGTAGAGTAGATATCAAATCATATGCAATTGTATATTATTACATTAACCCAAAACTATTTATGTAGTGTACATCAATATTTACACATCTTATGAACAAGGTGAGGTAGTGTGTTTTGAATATACCTACTAATTTTATGTTCACCTGGTTGTAGAAAAGTACAACTAAATGAATTAGCTTATACAAAGGATATCACTTTTCATTTCAATTGAATATCAATTTAATTTATCTGATTATCCACAAATTTATTATTAATACATAAAATATTATAGTTTTATCAAGCGAGTACACCAATTCAATGAAGACACGATAGTGTTTTTAGTAGAGAATAAAGGTAACGGAATCAATAGATGATATTTAATAGGTACTACATAATTGGGGATCTGTCAAAAGTTCAATAATCTTCGGGTTGAGATCGATTTGTCGTGGACGTCGGAATATTCCAATTTTCTCAAAAAATTTATTGCATAATCAACTATTTTATAAATTATTTTCGATATTTGGTGTACGTTGTGCTAATTATCTAAGTGAACATGTTAAACACCAATACTCAACTATTTACTTCCCTAAGTACACTGCAAATTGTGCATAATATAGACCGGTACACTTTTACTTGTATAAACTAATAAACTGCTGCTGCACTTATTTGGTGTTGTGTTTATGTAAAATATTTTATCGGAATTCTAATGATTATTTTATCTATTACAAATTAAATTAGTACTGTTAATAATATTCGACATCAGTAGACAAACTTGATTGAAAATATGACCATATTTGTTTTGCATCCACATTAATTAAATCATGATTTTCGGATTATGTGTTCATCTGATCATATCGTTGTTAATATATTGTAGATTATATAACTAGTAGATAAGCTTACACTTACTTTTTTTAAAGAAGATTCTGATAAGTGGTCACGGTCTTTCCCAATATAGTATGGAGACTATCAATATCAAAATGATTGGATGGTTGCATGTATTTATGACGTTGGGGCCAAATTTGTTATTTTATTAAACATAGAGGTGTTTTCTTTAGGAGTTCTTATTTATATTCTGGCTATCCCATCTCTGTTAATGTTTCTACAGATATCACATTATGGTTTTGGACATGTCAATTCTTCACCACTTCATCTTATTTGAACAAACTTGAACTCGTTATTATGCTCGTATGAATAAATTTGAGTGGATATTTTTTTAATCAATTAAATACTCTCCAAATCCTATCACAATACTCGCACGTAAATTAATTCTTATTTCATCGCCTATCCTTATAATAGACATATTATAATTATATTGTATCGTTTTATGGGAGTGGTATTTTTGGTTTGTTTATTTTTTGTATTGTTAGTCTAGCAACGCTAACGCGTTCATCTATGTGTGACATTTAAATGTATGTTATTGTAATGCAAATACCAATATTATCTTTTAGTCAAGTACCTACATCTCTATTGTGATATTAGATAATTTAAATGACACTACTACACGTCATATTGTATTGTTGACGACAGCCTAGATAATTCTATGAAACGTGGGAGCAGTTTGTTCCTTTACTGTCAGCATTGTCCAAAATGTCGTTGGAACAGACTATTCTTACTTTAGTTTCTTTATTTATAGTACCTACCCATATAAATAATGCAGTGTATTTTAAATTACGAAATTAAAAAAAAAAACAAACGTTTTCTTCTACTTTTTATGTTTTTTATGGCCTTCTATATGGCTGTGAGTCTTGGCACTTATCCAAGGCTCAAGAACGGAAGATACTAAGCTTTGAAAATAAGTGTTTTAGAAGGATTTTGGATGTAAAATGGTATGAACATGTCACAAATGACGCCGACGCATCCAGCAGAGATCTGTAATCTCCGTGATACAGGAAAGACGATGGTTCTCGCTGGGTCATGTTCTGAGAATGCCCAATGATAGTTAGCCAAAAAGAGCACTGTTCTTCCGTTCGCGAGGGTTCCGTCGGCCCGGGCGTCTCTGTGTTTCCGAGAGGAACGTTGAGGGCGATGAAGATGATGATGATTTATGTTCTTTATTAAGAGAGACGTCTTTCGCCTTTTAAGGAATTGTCAATGTCCTTTTAAGACGAAAGACGTCTATAAATGTTTGAAGTAAATATGGACAGTCTGATCAAAAATAATTCAGTTAAAATCAATATTTTTTGTTCCATGGAACACCTGGCAAAGAATTGGTATTTCACATTTTTCCGCAAGTTTTCGAGTGTACTGTTAAAGATAGTTATTCGAAAAAATAAAGATATTTTACATCTTAAATTCAGCGATGAGGTTTGCCACTCAATCGAAATGTCTTAATTTTTGTTGACACGGAAAGAATAGCTTGCATGTCTATTATATGCAGCTAATCTGCTGGCTACCCGTGGGATATGCCTAGATGGTACAGTAGATAGTAGTACTTGTAGTTTTAATTCTGCTATTATTCAAATAAAATTGGCCACAAGATAAATCATTTTATTGTTTTTATTTTATAGACGAACAATTTAAACACAGCAATAATTTAAGTAGGAATTAAATGTAATACATCAACGACATGAATATAATCAGAAATAATACATCTAGATAAGTTACATGTTCTCTGAGTATCTGAATCAATTTCGCACAATGCAGTGACGACTGTCCCGAGTAATAAATTACTTTCTATATAATTTATGATTAGTTCGCATTATTATTGTTTGCTACAACAAACACGATGATGTTTAAAGATATGATGATGATATTGAAGGTACATGGGAAGGTACATTTCCGAGATGATCGCTGTTACATACGATGACAAGATGACATCCGTTGGTAAGCAATAACTGTTGCAACCAGTTTGTTATTGGTAACTCCTTGCCTTCTGCGCTGAAATTAATGGCTTATGTTTGCCTTGGTTCTGTTTCTACCGTAGATGGCATATGATGTGCTTAAAGAGAAATATACAATTATGTCATGATCTTTTTCTATGCAGCATGTTATCTACTTTTATAACATTGACTAAGATTATTCTGTAATTAAATAAAATATTTTTCCAGTGTACTTTTAACATTCGGTTATTTTAATTCATTAACAATCTTAGTATTATTTGGTTTTCAAAAAAAAAATGTATATAATCAGAAATTTATCAAATTGTGTAAACTACCAAAATAAATAATAAAATAATTTTCTTAAATAAAAAGTTTTTCGTTATCTGTTTGATGACCCATTTCTCTCGAAGAAGGCATTAAAAAAGTCACTCGTCTTGTGCATTACAGATCTTATTTAGTTGATCATGAAAAACTGTTCAACAAATAAGTTTGTTATCTCAATTCTGTACACTATGTATGTAACTTCCTTGTATGAAACCTTCTAGTTTACCTTTCCTTGAATATTACTCGTTTTGTTATTTATTTCTCTGGTATATACGATCTCAGCTGTTATTTAATGGAAGAGTAGGTATTAGATTTAATATGTCTTGGTGTTCGCCGCCTCGTTTGCTACATGGCAAGTGTTCCATGTGAATTGATTTTATAATTGAATTTGTTTGAAATATAAACGTACTAGGTAATTAATAGTAAGAGTTTCTTGAATTTATCGTGACTAAAGAGATGCTTGTTGAAATAGAATTGCTGGATTTAATAATAATAATAAAAGTAGTTCTACATACCTTATAGGGAAAGATTATGTAATAATATAGTTTGTGGTTTAAAATATTGCAAGAGAGTACGAAAATTACATTGACGCTCCGTAACTATTTTCCCATATATCGATAACCCAATCCCATCACGGCACATCCCACGAGTTGGGTATCCAGCCGACCAGCTGAATGTCATAAACATGTAAAGCGTCCTCTCCGTGCCAGTACAAAATCAAGATATTCAAGATGGGTGGCAAACTACATCGCTGAATTTAAGACGTAATGTGTATATGTATTTTTCTCAAAACTTACCTTGATTATGTACACATCTATTTCAACTTGAACTCGTATTTCACTTATAAAACTGGTCAGTTTCCAGAAATTGCCTCCAACCAATAAACTCGCCATTTGTACTATGTTATGTTCTACCTACAATAAAGTTTATTTTATTTTTTGTAAACTGTCTTTGTTTTTTCTAACATCTGCCTTTTAAAAAAGCGAAAGACTAACTCTTTGCCGGGTACTCCACGGGGCATATAAGCTATTTTTTTTTATTCCCATTCATGTTATAGGAATCGTCTTTAGTGAAAAAAAGTTCCTTGACTTAGCTTTTGCAGGTCTTGCACATATGACAAAATTTTATCCACATAATGACTTCCCATTATTCTAAATTTGTTTAATGTTTATGTTATGCACATTGCTATATGGCTACAAAATTCATTGATTAGAAATGTACCTATAATTAAATTTATTATTTATGTTCGTATTATTGTACTGCTCCAATTTCTGTCTGATCAAGTTGTGTTGTGGAAAATCACCCATTAATGTAATGCCTAAAGAATAATAAAAAAACTGTGTTGTGTCTATTTTTTATGTCAATTACTATTATGTACATTAAACATAATATATAATGTATCTTTATATGACATGTAAAAGGCTTGTGCCGTGAATTATAATTAAATATTTAAATAAATAATTTAAAGAAGTTTTTAAAATTCTAATTAAAGTAACAGATAAAAAGTTTAGTAATATTTTAGAAACATATACAAGTTTAATTATGTAAGTTTTATTTATTT
The DNA here is from genome assembly GCA_947579605.1 of Athripsodes cinereus. NCBI lineage: Eukaryota > Metazoa > Arthropoda > Insecta > Trichoptera > Leptoceridae > Athripsodes > Athripsodes cinereus. The sequence goes on along the minus strand of OX388316.1, from coordinate 16,405,528 downwards.
ATATGGTGTTTATTTTTTACAAATTTGCCCTCCATACATTTTAGGATTTTTTTATTTATGACACGACGTTAATGAATGCAACCTCTGTCCTTCGATTAGTGACTGTTAGCTTTGAAAAAAAAAGTTTATTTTCTATTTTACTTACATGTGTTCTTATGTTTGTAATAGCAAAACAATCACCGCGAGGCATGAAACTTGTCTCCCGACCTTGTTCTCCATATTGTCTGTATGAAAAGTATTCGATCCATATTCTAAAATTGTTATTATATTAGCTCAATACTTTTATGACGTCACGGTTTCGATTATAGGTCCTATGGCAGTTTTATAAATTGACTATTGTTCATCATATTATAACGATTGAATTGTTTCATGCATGTCTGATACTACATATATTTTACTTGTATACTTCAATCCATGTCAGCTGACTATTTGATAAATTGATTTTAGATAAAAGCGAGAGTCCAAGAATGGTCTATTAATAACCATGAAGTGGTCGACAGTTAATCGACAATACCGCAAACTTCATTATAAGTGGGCAAAATTTATTTTTATTGCTTATTTGTTATATTTATCGAACTTCGCCCCTTGAAGTTCTTGGTAACAGCTGTCTTCAAGCGATTTTTTGATAATCGTATAATTATTTTCTGCGATATGCCTCGCTCCAGTATCTTTTATCAATAGAATGACGATGCCCTGAATAGTAATCGTATGCGTTTAGGGTTACATAATATTTTCTTTATTCATATTCATATCAAATATTTAAAAATTATTTTTTATATTATTATAATAATAATTATATAAAAAAAAACCTACTTACAGCGATTATTTATCTATAGGTATATATAATATTAATAATATTACTTACTGCTAGCCTTCATCTCTCCATTGCTGGATATGAACGCTAGCAGTAAGTAACTAAGGTCTCTTCTAAATTTGGATGATAAATTTTTGCTTCCTTTCCATCTTGAGCAACTCGAACCCCTACTTTTTACGGTCTTTCTATACTTCTCTTACCCTCCCACTGTTTCCACTGGCAGGATGCATGAGTCGTTTAGTTTTCAGTCGTCTTGATATTTCCGACGTTCAGTTCTCTTCAAGCTTTATTTTATGACCTAGATAGAAACCTTTTTCTACAGTCTATAAGAAGTAAAAATAATCCATGAATAAATTGTAGTTTATGTTAATCTGATAGTTTCAAGAAATGTACTATTTTTACGGGCGCTCTCTTTGATCATGCTAAAAGTTTCCATAAAATAATATGACGGTATGTTTGGCACACGAACATGATTACAGACTGTGTTGAATTATTTTTTCTATTGTCTCCTCACTCTTCAACCGTAATGTTTAGTGACAGCTATACAAAAGTACTGATATTTTATATAGCTTCCCCAAGGCTATGACACTTATTGTTTTAGTATTACCTATACCATGTATGTTAAATTGGATAATATGTACGTTGATTGTTATATATCTACCTATTCATTATTACATAACTACAATATAATAATATTTATATCCACCTACCTACAATAAACATTATTGTATCAATCGCCGTGTTTTATAAACAACACATTGTTTTTTTATTGCCGCATAAATTAATCTTGTTAAATTAAGGTTGAATTTTATGTAAATAAAAAATACATGCATAATAAGGAAACAAGGTTGAATAAAATCCTGTTAGATAATTAGTATGCAAACTTTCCTTACTTAATTTTGTGTTGTTTGTATTAGGTATTAGCGAAAAGTTTAGATTTGTTCCTTGTCTAATATTCATGTTATTTGATGCTTACGTCAGATTTGTTTATTTATATATTTATTAATTCTTTTCTGTACATTGATTACAAACAATTTCATACCAAAATGCATTCAAATTAAATAAATTAATATATGGAGGTCGAGTTTAGCACAAGACGCGAAGAAAAAAAAACTGGAGGTAACAGAAAATAAAATAAACAGTTGGTGTAGTCACCCGCCCTGATAGGATTGTAGTATCCGGCGCTGTGTTGCGACTTCGTCTAGCCAACTGCGCCTACTAGGAATCGAACCCAGAATCTAGCGGGTATTATGACTCAAGTACTATTGCCTTCAACAAAAAATCGAAGATATTGGAATCCCCAAATATTGACTTAAGCGTAAGGAAAAACCTTACTAACGCCTTTGTATGGAGCATTCTGCTTTATGGTTGTGAGACATGGACCATCAGCAAGAGTGAAAGCGGACGGTTGGCGGCCTTTGAAATGTGGTGCTACAGACGCATGCTTAAGATCCATTGGTCGGAGCACGTCGAAAACGAAGAAGTATTAACCAGGGTAGGCGAAAAAAGGCAACTCCTTAAGAGAATCAGCCAACAACGAGCTAACTGGATTGGCCACAATATTAGGCACCCAGGACTACTCATCGCCATCGCGGAGGGTAAGACCGAGGGGACAAATAGCAGAGGCCGACCAAGAGATGCATATATGGACCAACTGAAGAGGGACATGAACTGTGGCTCATACGTGGAGCTGAAAAGACTGGGGCTGAGAATAGGGACGAATGGAGAAGAAAAACCAAACTCGTTGCAGACCAATCCAATGGATTGTAACTCATCATATATATATACTCTTGTCACAGAGGGGTGTGTTCTAACGATTAATGAACAAAATCCCAAAAAGAAAAGAAAGGGGGGCAGTAGTGATGAGTCCTAGGTTTGAGAGGCTGTGTTTGAGGGAATCATTTTCTCTTTAACAGTTAGCTTGAAAAACGTAAGATTTTAGATCAGTCTAAGGTTTGATGAGTGATTAATGATTATGTCAGCAATCTGAACTGCAAAAGTGTTCGAGTCAAAAGTTGTAACATGAGCCAGGATTAAAAGAATGTGCTAGCTGTTAGACCTCAGAGGTAAACTGTGATTCATCAAGTATTCCAAAGCCTCCTTTATATAATACGACGGGGATGACGTTGCGTAAAGAGCATTAATAATGTGAGCAAATGGAGTTCACGTCTTTATTATGTAGTTTGTTGTTGAAACATGTATATATGTTTTGTCCGGATTCTTTCAGGGTGTATAGTGTATTATTTCTATAACTTGATTTGTACTTTTAAAATAAATATGATCTCATTTGATCAGGTACTTTGTCCCATATTTTATGAAGATATTTCTCATATTATAAATACGAGTAGAATCAACATTATGTAAACGTTGCGTTGTTATGTGCTCTGTAGTTACTTATCTCGCTCGCATATTTCACGTTTTCAGAATATAATTTTGGTAGCATTCCAACTATCTCTTTTAATTTCCAATGTTTCATTAACGAGTTCTTATCTCCTTATTAATATTGCTCGTTTAAAACTAATTACTCCACATAAAATGTATGCAGAATGGTCGTCCATTCATATTACTCCGATGCACATTTATGTGAGCTTATCTAAATTACTCTCCGCTGATATCATAGCAGAAGTCAATTTATTTCCAACATTATAGTCATACGACTTACAGTTTGCCAACTATTAATGTAGAGAAAGTTCTGCTGAGCATTTTGTTAAATTAGTTATTATTCCATAGGGATCGTCTCAGTCCACTTTGACAAATTATAGCAAATGTCTAGAGTACCTACGTACCAACGTACCAACTATGTTACATTTAAATGTACTTCTGTGTTAGTACTGTTGCTACGAAATGTACACCAATAAGTTTAATTGCTTTTTGATGTAAACTTATGTTCGGAATCACCATGAATTTCATACCTGATTTCCTGGAGTAAAGACAGAATTGAGAGAAAACACCAAGCAAGTACACACGGTGTATTAATATTAGCTTTTTCACCAGGAAGTATTGCTAGTTCTGCCGACATACGAATAGAAAATAATACAAAATTCATGTTCAATAACACGAGAATAATATTTACATATTATTAAATAAAATCAACATATTGCTTTGCACTTGATTAGTGACATGTGGTTTATAAAATGTTATTAATTTTTTATATTAAAAATAATTTATTAGTACATTGCTACGCGAAAAATGTTTAAATTTATTAATGTGACGCCGGCATTAATATTGAGATTGATTTTCAATTTCCAGTCATCGTCATATTAATAAGTCATTTATTTGATGTGTTAGTCATACAGTGCCATAATTTGATTCATATGTCTCTTGAACAATGTTAATTATAATCCACATAGGTATATAATGTTATTATTTGTTGCTACTAGTATTATTTCAATGGTTTGTTGTTATTTAAAACTTGAATGAAGTAGAATTTGACAGCAAATCAAGTAACTGACAGCAAATTCCGTGACGTGATCTATCCCGTATTATCAGTTTATCTCATTACTTACTGCTATATCTGTTTTCATATCACAACCAGTAACATTCTAGTGATCGAGAGTGACTAATAAAATACATTAAAATATACTACACACTATTGTCTTTATTTAAATGTATTCCAGTTTGCGTATCATAATAAAAATACTATCCATTTATATAAATTATTTCCGCAAATTGTATGGTGTTTCATAATATTTTATCCATAATATAATAGACGTTTTTATTGTACTATGGTTTATTGTTGTAAAATGTTTGAATATTTGTTTTTTCAACATATCTTTTACTGCATCTGATGGAGTATCGTATATATAATAATCTTCATTAGCACTATGATCCATTTAAATAGTTTTACTGCAATGATTCTCGTTTCATAAATCTACTAAAAATCATAGTTACACGTATTCTATAAATAAATTTATTTATTAACACAAGTATTCTATAAATAAATTTATTTTTCGTAATAATTACCTATATTATATTAAACTACAGGTCTTAATAGGTTTCAAGCTTAGCAGATAAAATTATTTCATCGATAGTTATTAGAACTAGAACTCAAACTTAATTAAAATAACAATCAAGTTTATTATCTTATTGGTATGTCACTTACAATTTTTCGATTATTTTAGTATCAAAGACGGGCAGACAAAATACCTTTATATAAAATGCGCTATATAATATCTGCTAATGATTTGATATGAAGCGGAATAAACTTGAAAATATTACCTATCCAATAAAAACGTTATACAAATAGAAATCAAGTAGTTTTACGCATATAATCCACAAGTATATAATATATTTTATGAATTTATCTTTTTGTAATTCTGATTGATCAAACTAGGGTTTCTCGTTTGTTTTCTCCGCAAATAAGTGTTGGTTAGTTCGTTGTCGTTGTGTCCTCAACGTATAAATTATATTTGAATGTAAAATTATTATCATTATCGACCAGCACTAACATTATGTCTCATTAAATATTATTTTATTTTCGCCGGTTATTAATGACAAACATTATACCAATAAAAGTGCTTTTCTATATACTATTTGCAATTACCAACATTTTCAATGGTCATTATTTATTTTCAAGATTTAATAAGTATACATATGGTTATCAATATATAACTCTAATAAAGTATTTGTAAAACTAAATAGTCATATTGAATTCCTTCATTACTCTGGAGTTATAGAAAATAAATATCCTTGTTGATTGTATGTTTTTTTTTTGGAAATTTTTTGAATATTTTTTACGCAGCACGCCTCGATACAGGGCAACCTAGTGAGGCTGCTGCAACTTAATTGTAGCCAATTGGTGATATATTGTCTCAACGTTTGTATATTGATATTGATTGAATAAAGTATTTATTATTATAAAAAAAAAAAAAACGTTTTTTTCATATTCTTTATTTCTTTTAAAAACAGTATTGCAAAATCTGCTTATTAATTAAAAAAAAACAGTGTTTTTAAGACTTTTACGTCGAAACCAGGTCACTTCATTATTGAAAATTGCTAAAACGTTAATCATATTTATGTGTTTTTTTTACATAAATTTTAACAAAATAAATGTCAACTGAATCTTCAAAAGCTGCTAAGCCATTATAGATTTGAATTTGAGAAAAATCTTATAAAATAATAGAACGTGGTAAAGTATTCTATATTGATATCACAATTTTCGAGCAATTAGAAAAATCTTGTACCGCAAATGAAAAAGTATCTAAAAACAAAATTAATCGCTTTGTTGAACATATTATACATATCCAAAATGTAAGTACCTGTCTATTTCTTTCCTTCAGAGAAGTATTCCGATGCAACTTCTGAATTACAATTTGCATATAGTTATTGACATGCTGTCCGTCTTTCTTCTCACCAGTGGATTCGAATGTTTTCTATACATATTCTGTTTTGATACAGGTTTTGTTTTTTGATATATTGCACTCGTCCTCTGATTTGATGCGATTGATGCCTACTTGTGTAACGTCACATTTACATTCCACATGATTTACATATTATTTTTCAATATTGCGTATGCATGTCCAGTGTAACTGTAGTTTTGTGCCTTCACAAAGAGGTCAATACCACGATGCCCATATTATTATAATAATTCTTTGCTTTTTTGAGTATCATTTATATGGAATACTAATGACTTGGTTTTCATTTCCTGAGAGGGTCAAAAAACTTTTGTTGCATTACATCCTTTAGATTTTTTGTGGTTTTATTATATACAACCACACTCTCGCAAAAGTCTTATTTCAACAACCATTTTACATTCATCCAACAAACCAACTTTCAATATAATACATAGTTTTGTTGATATATGTAACGAACTGTAAATGGAAGTGACTCTTTGTGCAATTATGTTATAATAAATTTATGTTTAATAATATCTTACTATTCGCTACGGGTAGCGAAAACTACTTTATTTCTATTTGCATAACGTCTTTATTGGATAGGTAATATTTTCAAGTTTATTCAGGCTTCATATCAAATCATTATCGTCTGAGTGAGACGATCTCCGCTGGAGTCACTTGAGTGTAATTCTGCCGCAGTCCACTGGATATTGTTATCGTCAGTGTGTAGGTGTAATGTGTGCGCCTGTGTCGCAGTAAGTAACTGCCTGACTCCAGGACATTTCATCTTGTCATATTATATCATGTCTCTGCTGTGAATAACCATTGTGATTGGTACCGCAGCCCACTAACCATTTTACAGTAGGCTGCGCGATTACTTGGCTCGCTTTTACGCACAAATGATTATTACAAAGTCTATTTTATTTTATATTTTTGCTAAGAATATTCTCAAGAAACCTAACATTTTATGTGAACGTCCTTCGGGTATAAAATTATGTTTTATCGTTCTGTGAAATGTAAAAGTACTTACATATTATATTTTGTTTTCTACTACTAGTCCTATCTCATCACGGCATATCCCATAAGAAGGGTAGCAAGCAGACCAACTTCAAGGAATAAATATGGAAATTGTCCGTACTAATAAAATAATAAGACATTCACGATGGGTGGCAGTGGTCATCACTGAATTTTAGGTGTATGGACACTCGAAAACTTTCGAAAAAAAGTGGGAGACTAATTCTTTACCGGGTACTTCAATTTTTGGTTTTATCATTTCACTGCATATCTGGGAAACATTTTGAACTATCTAAATACGTGTGTAATGAAATATTAAATTTCATTTAGTTTCATAGGAACGAGTAGGATTTATACATAATATTTTGTTATCTGCCATTAGTAAAGTATCGCTAGCGACAATATAATAACAATTTTCTTGGAGCTACTTTAACTTCATCTAAAAATGCACGTCTCTATTATCATACATAAAAATAGCTTTAATGGATTTATAATGTAATAAGTAAATGTTTTTTTATGAAATTTATACTGCTATTAGTCTAGTGTAATTATTATCTATACAATGTAAAATATGTAAGTATTCACCTTTATTATTTTCTAATAAAATCAATATTGTACGGTAAAGTAAATGCTAATGATACGTGTTACTTTAAATTATATATGAATAATACTTATAATAATAATATAATAATAATAATATCTTTTTTTAAAAAAAAAAAATAAAAATACAATGAAATAATTTGCAATGTTATCTAATTTATAAAATGTTCTTTTAAGCTGGCGTGAAATGCAGACAATTTGTTTGAAAAGAATTACTTCACATTTCGCTTCAGGCCAATCATACGTATTACATCACAGTTATGTGTCAACTTAGATTTTAATGTTATTTAAGTCCAGCACATTATGTTCAGTACATTACTCTCCATTGTATTTTAAATTGGCTTTAAGTGTTTGAACACTATTAACATTATATTTTGCGTCGTTTTTTTTTCTACTTTCTTTGACTCTTTCATACACCAGGATTGTCGTTTTACGTGTTCTTTTATTTTGTTTTTGTCTAATCTAGTAATGTTAATAATTATTATTGTTTACAAAGTATAATAGTATGGTATTAACTAGTAAGAAAAGTATAATAAATTAATCTTCGTGTTTTTTGTTAACACATGGTTAGATGTATAATATGTACTCGTAATGAATATCTCATTATTGTAAAATATTGCTTGTTTTGTTTTCTATTCTATATACACCTTATTCGATATTATTGGTGATATGGGCGAAGAATTTAGAATATAAAAATATTAATATTTTATGTGTAATGTTACTCGTAGATGTAAGCCATTCTCGTTTTTCACGAATTTATCATATATTAAAAACAAACATGATGGCGATATCCTCTGCTTAGAATGATGTAATTTTTTTAAAGATATCGTAAGTTCTGCAACAATACTTAATAGCTGTATAATTTAATTCCCTCTCCCCTTCACCTTTTTGTAATCTAATATATAAAAGGAAGTCGTGTGTGTTACAACACTTATAACTCAAGAATGGCTGTACCGATTTGAATGATCTCTGATTTGTTGGATTCTTCTCCGCCCGGATTAAACTATAGGCTATTAAAACATCTTACAAATTCACGGGAAGAAACAATATGAAGAAAATTATTTACGCCATACATTTTTAATTTCAAAAATAAAAACAATATGGAGAGTTATGGCGCTATTAGCGCCCCCACGTCACCTGTTGCATTGTGCTAAAATAATCCGTAGGATCTGCTATATTAAGAACCAAATTACTATAACTAATATGAACGAAATGTGTACTAATATTTGTTTACTATAATTCGGTAGTTACATGGCAATAGGTTGTATCTCACTAAAACATAATTTTACAGGAGAGCAAAAACAAAGTTTGCAAAAGAGATATTTCAGCCAAATTTCGAGCATTATATAACAAAATGAAGGTAATTATTATTTCTACAAGATAGATGTAACATTCTCTTAATAATTTCTTCTACAAGATGTATGTAACATTCACTAAATAATTTCTTGCAGTTTAAAAATATTTGAGTTTTTTTGCCATGTTGATGAAAACAATCTTTCTACATGTCAATAAGTGACGTCTTTTCTCTCTTTATTCCGACTATAAAGAGACATATCCTTTTGCCACATCAAATATTACACTATTTTGAGCATTTTATGGAACAAACTTGAAAACGCAAAAAATGCGAGATACAACCTATTGCCATGTAACAACCGAATTATTCGACTAATATTTATGTATCGATAGACCTTCTGTCACATAAATGTGGACGTGCACAGATTATATTTGAAATTGTATTTTATTTTTGCAGATGGAAAATTATTATTGAACCAAAAATTGTGCTATTAAAGATGAAAATAAGAATGTGTTCATGTAGGTAGTTCTGATGCAAGATTGTGTAGTGAAATTTGCAGACAGAGAAGAAAAATTACGAAGAAAATTATTTACGCCGTACATTTTTAATTTCAATAAAAAATGCAATATGGAGAATTATACAAAATCAACAATGAAGTTTTTTTTATAGATTGGCCTATTTATATGATAATTTTTCTATACATTCTCAAATTAGAATCGTTATCCATACAATTTAACATCTGTAGTTCTGATATTTCAATTTTTAAAAAATCATGGAAAGAATTTTTATAAATTTTAAATGAATAGGTAAAATCTACCTGAAAAAAAAATTAGTACCTACATACATAATTATATTACGTACTGCAGATAATTTATAAACAAATCTGAGTTAAGTATAATTGTTCAACATAAATTGTTCATGTCGGCCGGTGTGGCGCGGAGCTCTTTCCTTTGAGTCACGAGGTCCCGGGTTCGATTCCCGGACAGGGCAAAGGGAAGAATGACCTTTTTCAAATTGTCCTGGGTCTGGGTGTTACATATATATGTATTTGTATATAGTGCATTGTATATGTGTGTATCGTCGCGTTAGTACCCATAATCAAGATTCATCTAAGTTTGGGACTAGCTCGATGTGTGTGAATTGTCTATGTAAAAAAAATGAATGTAACTTTCGCAGTTTAGCGGCCCCACCCGTTGTCGAGTACTTTTTTCCATAGAAAAGGTAATATTTTTGAAACATGAGGAAATTGTTGCCATATGTAGAATTATTTTAATTTATCGGCAAAAAAAATTCACTTCGAAAATTAATTTCCTAAAATTCCGTACATATTACTCGACAACGGGTGGGGCCGCTCAAGTTTCATAGTTGCGATTTTTTTTCCTATAAAAGAATTTTTCAAAAATTTGGTGACAAAAAAATAATTCACCATATGGCAACAATTTCCTCAAGTTTCGAAAATATTACTTTTACATGGAAAAAAGTACTCGACAACGGGTGGGGCCGCTAAACTGCGAAAGTTCCAAATGAATTATATTTTTTTACACTATACCTTCGATGACACACTTTGACAATTACGGGAGTTTGTAAAGAGATTAATAATATTAATCATTCATAAAGTCAGTGGGAGAGGGCAGAAGATAGGGCAGGTGTCGAACATGTGTTGAAAGGCTAGGTTTGGAGTGGCCAGAGGTCATGTAAGCAGCGGTGGACAGTTATCTCTGGAGGAGATACTTAGGGGCAATGGGTCCCCGACCGAACTAGGACAAGGGGAAGAAGATGTATGTATGAAATCGTCCATTGATTCTTAGGCGGTACGAAGTTCGCCGGGCCAGCTAGTTATTATTAATTCTAATTGTACACAGGAAATCTATCTTTATTTGCTTTCAATTCAAAACTCCTGACTTCTATTATTTCCCTTGTAAAACATGTTTTTTCTTGTTATTGTATTGTTTTATGTCTGGGGGTAACCCGGCAAAGAATTGGTATTCCACTCTTTTCCGTAAGTTTTCGAGTGTCCTGTATCATGTATCTTTGTCTGTCGTCCTCTTCCTATTGCATTTGCGGGACCTCGCGTTCTTAGGTTCTGTGAATGTGTTAGATACTTTAGGGGTGCTGGGGTGGGCATGGGGTAGGGGTTGGATGATTCGGTTAACACTACATTTATGCCTGTATTGGGTTTCGGATTTTGAACTATCTTATTATTACCATTGTTACATTTTGCCTGTTGACGTATGCTTGTGGATAAATAAATAAATAAATTCTGATTGAGATTGTGGAGCAATTTTCTTCGATATTGCATTATGTTGAAATTTTATGTTTGGGTACGCTAAACACTCCTTTGTGAATTGGTTTTCTCTGTAAAGAATAAATGTATTCCACGAGTTGTCAATAAATATTATGTCTAAGCCATTTATGAAATACTCCATCATAGTCTAGATTCCATACCAGCAGTTATGAGAGCACCGATTGTTTTACCGTGTTTCACTTTTGATTTCATAATATGAGAGAGGTTATGTCGTGCATTATTTGACTTTGTAATATCAGTATGATTGTATTCGTTTTAACAACATTTTTATATCATTCTGTGTTCTGCATCGTGTTGTCCCCATTGAGTACCTACTTAACTTGCAATGCCAATCGAGGGATTTTTACTCGAGACTCAATTCTCAATCGTGTATTTTTATATATCAATCCTTTCAAAAAGTCTAATGAATTATTTTACAATTTGTGTACTTGCATAAAACTTTAAAATCGCAATATCCGTTTTTAATAAATATAAATAAAATAATTAATATTGTTTCGCAAGTTTATTATATTTGAATTTTAAAATTTAATTTCGTACATTATAACTTGCAATATGATAATTTACAATTGTCCAAAACGAGTTGTTGGTTATTGTTACTTGATAAGGAATGTCATAAAAATAAAGGATGAAGGTTTTACTGTTCGCGATATTCATAATAAAATTGTCTACATTCCTTTTTATATATCAATTGGCGCAAAGTTTGGAGTTTCGGGTGATGGATACGTTATACAGCGCCCTTGAGGTCATGTTATGAGTAAACGGCGCTTTACAAATTGTCCATATATATATATATATAAAGTTAATGATTACTATCAGTATATATAGGAACATTACCTGTTTCCTTTTTCAGTATTATTTTCACTTAATTAAGAGTATGATTATACCAGGAGGATATGTTTCGACTTCATATTTTATTTCTGTGGTAATTGATGGGGACTCTCATAAAAAACGTTAATTTGAATAGTTTTAGTTTTAATTCAATATATTTTTGTTGTATGAATTAAAAATTAAAAGGTCATGTGTTCTTTGCACGTTAAGTAATTTTTTTCTAACATGTTTGACCGATAATGTATCAACGTTCGTAATAACATTTTAACATAATACAACTTTATCTTTGTTTATAATCTACAATTTAATTTATTTCATCCAAATAGGGACCTATTTCTTGGCATGTATTACTTATGCCACTGGTTCAAATTGTTCTTTTATTTTTATTTACTCATATAATAATAATATTATTATGCACTTAATATTGTGTTGTGGATTGGCAATACCAATTAATTGAAACTACATGTCATAAAAATATAATTGTTTCTCGTTATACCACTTCTGTCTACAGTTGGTTGCTATATGTTAGGTACGTTTAAGAATTGATTTCGAAATTCTCGCAATGATAAGACCTATTAGTAATTAGTTTAGCATTCCTTGACCCGTCCGAGATATAGAATTAGTTTTATCTTAGTATTGTGTAACACATTACATACTTTGTATTATTATTTTATGGTGATTGACAGATTATATAAAAAATACAAATTGAAAATAACAGCCTGTAATAATATTATTTTTAACACCTTTGTACTTTGATAGTTTCCTAATATATTATTTAAGTAGGTACTCGCATATTCCATATTGTTGTTACCTTCACTTTTGCACTGACTGACAGTTCGTACAAGAGTTTGTCAGACTGTACCGAGGGATTGCATATTTCTAATTATTTAACAGTCACTTTTGTTATTTAAATATTGCGTTCATATATCTTTTCGTATACACAAGCGTCTTGACATTTCCCACAAACTGGTATCCAAGTCGTAGATAGTCGTTATTTGTCGAAAAAAACTAGAGATGTAAGGTGTGAGTGGCGTAATTAATTGCTGAATAATTGTTAGAAGCCTGAAATTTTACGCATATCATTTTCTACAGTAGCGTACTTCACACTATATATCATAAAATTTATCATATTATTTTGTTTTCCCTGTTTGTCAATATTAGTTAGTCTGATTTCATATCGACTATTACTTTGATATTGCCATTACTGGGTGTGTCTTTTTAAAAAGCTTTCCTTCGTTGGGATTTCTGTTCATTGTCATTTTTTTGTAAAATTCATTCATTCGATCAGACCATTTCCTACAAGTAGCCAGTAGGCAAACGTCATGTAGCATGCAAGTTGTCTCCTACTTGCCAATAAAAATCAAGATATTCAGGATGAAAGGCATAGCTGAATTTAAGATGATAAATTTTTTTTTTTGTTAAGCCATTTGCTTATTTCGCAAATTTATTCCCATGCTTTTTGATATTCATATCATATTATTTAACACCTTCTCAAGTTTCTTTTTATTTTGAAAAATAATTTGGTTTTATTACAATTATGAAATGTCTATATATTTCTATATTGTACTCCGGAACTATAATAGTTTCATTGATTGATTGGTTCAGGTCAGGGACCATGTGTTTAGTTTCTCTTTCATTTAAAATATTTTATAGACTAGGCACTTGTTAAGCATTGTTATGTTATTGCATTCATAATAATATTATACTTGTATTTTTCATATGAATATTATGGATGCCGAATGTAGATCAAACGTTTCGAAGTTTTTATTGACGGGTTATTTATGTAGTTTTATTGCGGAGACTGTAATCTTGTTAGACGATTAGAAGATTGAAATGTCTGATGATATAACGATGTGAAAGATCATATTATTGTACTTAATGCCAACTCAAGTCAAAAGATGCTTGTCCTTTGACTCTCATTTCAATTTGATGTTTTACAGCATTGCTTTTGCACTGTCTTACAGCAATTTAACGTATATTTACAAATAATACTGTTTATTTTTCTGCGATACTTCGTCATTCTCCAAAGAGATATGACAAAAGACGTAGTTTTGAATTTGAGACTTTTTTTATAAAAGAGAATAAGAGTTAAAATGAATACGTATTTTGCTTTAAACGATATGGAAATGGTATTTGATAAGATAGAGTGTATTTTTTTTGTAAATGGTAACCAGGTAGAAATAAAATATAAAGATTGAAGAATGGCTGTAATATAAAGCGGAGAGAGTCAGACAAAGTGTAAGACACGGATGTTTAATGTCGCAAACACTTGTTAATTGTTGATGCTGAATTAAGAGAGGAAATGAAGAATTGGTCAAGTTTTTTTTTTAAAAAAAACGTTTAAATTCTCGGTATACTGACGATGTATCACCGCTCTCGGACACTGAGAATGACTTGAACGAAGTCGTATGAAGAATAGAAATATAAAATTATTAAATAATAAAATATCAATTAAATGAATTTATTTATATTTGAAATAGTAAGCAGACTAAACTAGGTAAGAATTGTTTTTCACAAAAAAATATTGGATCTCCATACTGCTTCAAAGTTTCAACGCGATATATCTTGGACTATTAGAATTTCAAGTTGTTTGTTTATTGAACTGAACAATCTACATATATGTACCTACAGTGGACAGAGAAGTTTTCTTCAAATTGATCACTAGCATTGGTAATTTGAAGAAGTACTTAGGTAGGTACTTGTTAGAGTGTTGTCTGAATAAACGTTTCATAGAGGTTAATAATAGTCAGAGAATTTTCAATAAAGTGGCCTGTGTTTTACTCTAGGTCATTTATCTAATTTATACCTTTAAATGAGAATTGATGAATATCCAATAGTACTTACATTGAATAATATATTTTAACTTTTGTTTCTATGTATTGTGTGGTAAGTCTTATCTTTGTAAGTTGCTACATAATTATATCACCTAATTGCATTTTGCTTAGTTCTATGATTCATTGTGACCTAACAACGAAATCCCATTCACGATTTTTTCAAGAATGGAACGTTATCTTGAGGTCGTTTGGGTCATTGTATTTTGATAAATTATTTTTTATATTCGGCTCATTGCAGCTACCTTTTAGTTCACGTTTTATACTTATTTTGAAATATGTCGTACCGAAGCAATTAATTAAACTGTTAATTATAAAAATTGAACTGATACAATTGTTGTCCTTGCAAGTTTATTGTTGAATATGTACAAGTATTTCACAAATTATTTTGACAATTAGGGACATACACAGTATAATTTTGAGGAATAGACGTGTGCATATATGAGATTACAACATATTTATTGGTCAATGATTGCCTACACAATATGTATTAATGTTGTATTGTTTATGTTATTAAATATTTTTTAATTTTTTAGACATAATTTATTAATTTTTAACTTATTTTATGTGAGAACACGTTGGTGTATTACTCTTATATACAGGAATAAATATTGCATCAGTGTTATTGTAGTTGGATTATCCATTCTGCATAATCGTGTAGTGCATAAAATATTGCAACATAATATCGGGTTGTTTCACTTCATTGAATTTTGGTTCAAAAATGTAAAGTTAGTCTCTTTTTTGTAGCTTTTTATTGTAAGTTGTGGATGGTAGAAAACGAAAAGTTAACCGAGAACGATTCACAAACAGAAAATTCACCGAGAGGAAGATTAACCGTCATACAATCTACCGAAAGAAATATTCATCGACAAATACAGGACAACATAATGCTAGCGCACTGTTTGGATTATCATTTTTGGTGTTTGGCAAATTGTTAGGCAAATTGATAGTTTTTGTAGATTGGACAATGCGGATCATTTTGTGGTGCTCAAAATTTACACAAGATGTCACTTTTTTGGGATTGCTTCTTCTAGGAGGAGTAATCAACTCATAATAAAGATGTGTTAAATATAAATGTATTTGATAATTGTGTACACTCGTAGATTCAGAGATTCATTTATTTCGTGTGCCTTCAATTGATTTTCTTTTCAATAGATAGGTCAATCAGTCAGCCAGGGATGACGTATAACTCATAAAGTAGGTTCCATTGAATTAAGCGTAACTTTACTGAAAAGATTGAAATAATTAAGATAGATTAGGATATATCAAAAACTCATGGGTTGAATTTTCTAGTTACATAGATGAATCAATGGGATCATAATAATACAAAACAATCCAACTATCAAAAAGCTCTTTGTTATATTTATTTTCTGTTGTCGAATAGCCCTAGCAAATAATCAAGTAGATATTATAATATGTTATTGATATTTCGCAAGTATTGCGTTCTACTTTTCAATTCTCAACAAAATAAATAGATATTCTTTAAAAATCCGATCTCTTTGTACAACTGCACCATTTACTTCAACTACATAATAACTAATTACAACCAACTGCATGCTATGGATGGTAGGTGCACTCTTGTTTATTATGTAAACTATTGTATTACTAATATTACAAAGTTTATTTCTATCAACTATTATACAAGATCTTGTATTATGTCAGGTTGTCTATATGGCGTTCCATCCTCTCTGCTACTCCGCTTGAGACACGGTGTGAGGGTATAGATAAATATAAATATATTATATTATAATAAGAACATTACGTCAATTGTATCACATTATGACATTTGTTATATTAATGTATGGGATTATGTGCCTATAGAGATACTGTCTGATACATGAATTGCCAAGTGTATGTTGTTAATCACAAATAATCTCGGGAATGATGATTTTATCTCAAATGTGAGAAGGTACTAGTGCGTTTATATTATTATTATTATTATAGTATGCCTAGTTATATTTTTGTAATGCAAAGTATTTTATTTATTGCATTAACTTACTCCTGCAAATGTGATCTATCATATTGCGTAAGCATATATATTATTATGTCAAGATGTGAAATAATGAATTAGAATGCGATAAATATTTGTTATTTTATCAGGTTTTCAAGAAGGTTGGTTGTATCGAATTGAAGTTATTAGGTTTAAGAAATAATTACTTTTCTATTCACATACTTTTCATTTGTATACCGTTATTAAATTCAATTTGGACTATCTTTCCTAATTATTCTTAAGGATGGCGGCTGACTTTTGGACATACAGTTGGATAGAATATATCTGTTTTCAAATCTTGAAACTCTTTAAAAGTTTGTATAATACAGTTGTTGGAAAATGCGAATGATCGAAATATGTAAATAGCACTTCGTATAATATGTAATTTTTTGAAAAGCTCGTGTTGAACAGAAAATGCTGGATGAATTCAAGCATGTCACGATCCTCAGTACCAACTGTGTGCTAGAACATATAAGATCTAGAGACTGAAATCAGTTAAACGCAATAATTTATAATGTTTGCTCGTGCACATTGATTCATATAATATTTTATAAGGTTATCGATGTATCAAATACCTACCTATATGTTTGTTTGTATAATAAGGGGAAGCTTCTCTTATTAAATGTATCAGGAACATATTATCAGTAAGTAAGTACCTTACTCTTTACCTAGAATGTTATATCAGAAAATCTTTTACAATATTCATGTTTTAATTCATATTATCATAATAGCTGATATATGACTCCTCGTAGATATTTATAGGTATATAACACTATATATATTATGTCTCCTGATTTTTAAATGAGTAGGTACTGTATTAGGATACATTTGCATTTGTTTTCAATTGAAGAAATTTTGTTATGGTAGCTTTTCAACTGTAATGATATTGTTTTCTTAAAGTAGACTTAAATATCTCCGTGTAATGAAGTGGAATGTTGAGTTATATAACTTATCGAGAACCTATAATGCGAGTATTTATTGCACGATGGTCTCGATGAAAAATTACTATGATGAAAAATTAAATCTTCGTTGGTTGTGTGGTTTTACTTCGTGATGGAACTGTGAAATATTAGCGTTCGAATCAATAGAAAACAACCCTTCATACTTTGCTAGTGAAGCGGTGACCGATATAAGTTAACATTATTTAATGTTGGGTAAGTATGTATTTTATTATTTTGTACGTAGGTATTGTTAGGTTCCTTGGTATAATATGAGAATACTCTATGAACGATTATCTGTCGTGACTCGTGCAAATAATATGAAGTACTCGTACCATTAGGCCCGTGTTATTGTTGCTGTGCTTGCAATTAGATGTATCACAATTTACATCATCTTATTATTTGCTTGGTACCTACCAACATCATACGAACATATTACAAAATAAATACACGAACGAATAAAATATATAATGTATTGTAGTCGTACCTAATTGCCTGTAAAGTATTTAGTGGTTACACGGTCATGTCATCACGGATTTTTCATGTGAAATATTATCTTTGGATAACTTTTTCGAATAAACCTAATTATTAATACGGTACATTGTCTGTTATTTCACGATCTTTATGTTTAATTAATTTCCTTAATATAGACAATCTTGTCATGAATTAAACAAAATGCTCATATCTCATAATGACTGATCGTCTCCTCTAGATACCTACATATTATATGGTGTTGAATTAAGTTTTTTTCTTAGTGGATATACTTAAATTAAGATTCATTTAACATAACGAATCACATTTTGGTTTTTTGTGCCAAGAAGTAATCTAATAAATCATAGTTTATGGAATAGTTTACTAAATATTAAAATTTTTGCAATATAAATCTGATGTTAATCAATCAGTTTCATACAGTGTCATATTGTTAAAATCAGTGATATGTTATACCTAGATTTGCAATATGAATCTCAAACATGTACCATCAATAAAATCTCGTTGCGGTCCTTGGTGCCGCAATTTTTAGTTTGAAAAAAGCGACACACATATAAATTGATTGTAGATAACAAGAGATAGACAATATGAGAATGGAGATTATTACAGACGACAAAGGCCGGTAGATAGAGATGAATAATATATACATAAGAAAAGAGATGAATATATATTACTCAGGTATTGTACCTCGACGGGTGGGTACACATTTTTAGAGAATATTTGTATGACATTGCGAATCTACTTGTAACATATCACTGGTTAAAATATATAATGTGTTTTATTTTCAGACTAAAATATGAAATATTTGCGTAGTTTAAATTAGTAATTTACCGCCGTTAGAATGGATTTTATTGATGTTGTTGATAGTAATATTTCAATTCATATTGTGCATATATCCACTGTCTCAGTTCAGGCTTAAGGGTAGTGTTTTTAGATTTAATATAAAGTAATGTTTACTAAGTGGGTTTTTGTAGTAGTCAAGATTTTACATGTACTTTTTATTTATCATCCATGTAATGATGAAAAAATAAATAAAACATTATAATTGTACGTTGTAGTATTAGTAATATGCATGCAAACGAAACGTGGACGTGGTTAAAAAAGGATGAGAGTGGAATAAATGCCGTGGCATTGCGATCACTAAGAAGAATGATTGGTAAAACGTTACTAGATAGAGTGAAGAATTTAGATACCAAAAAATAAACGGACGTGAAAGGAGTATTATAGATAGAATACGTAAAAATAAGTTGCAAAATCTGAACATTTAGAACGAATGGACAATGTAAGGATGATGAAGAAGGTGTAAGAGGGTGTGTGAGAAAATGTTGACATCCTAGAATTACGTGGCTTGATCATGTGGATAAAATTGTCAAAGGTGGTTGCGCATCGAGTAGGAGAAATCGGCGTGATATGACAAACTGGATGAGTGTGGAGGAAGTGAAAGAAGTATACATGATAAATCAACATGGCGTTTCGTTTTCACTACCTACCCTACCTGGAACACGGCGCGAGGGTATAGATAGATTTTAATAATATATTCACTCCATTTCGCGTTGTTTGAGTCTGATAACTAATCAGTGCATATAAAATGTTAGTGGTCACTCCTCATCCGCTACAATAAATTAAATGTGTATTACAACAATAATATTCCACCAGGACAACGTATCAAATAATGTGTAAATAAATATTAGGCAACAATTATTACCTACTGGGTGTCCATAATAATTTATTGTAAATTTATGTTATTGTTATTGCAAAGAATAGGAACAATAATTCACACAATTCACTGCTGGTACATAGATGTTTGAACTATACTTTATGTAGTGTAACGAGTATTCTAACTAATGACCAGTCAATAAAATCTCCAAGGTAATTCCTTTTGTTTTATCAAAATACTATTGTGATTTAGGTATACATAGTAGTGTAACAATATTCAGTGTGCTTAATCATATTTGAGCCTTCTTATTAACAATTCCTCTCTAATGAGCCTGAAATGTTGGAATGCAAGGTTTATTCTATGTCCGAAGGATTTATTACCGCTTACCAATATTCTGGGGCAATCTATCGTGTTATATTATCATGAATTCTCCTTCATTATATTTTTTCTTTTATCAACTTTTATTTGAACTCAGTGAATTTGACTTCATTTTCAAATTATTACATATTATTATTATTATTATTATATTTCTACATCTTATCATATAAATGATGAACTATAATACTATTGACATCATTGACTGTAACATATGTTTAAATCACGATCAATTATTACGAAAAATAATTAATTGACTTCTGTAAAGGAAGGAAAATTAATGATGTTTTCATATTTTATAGTTTTGTTGTATTATTTTCTGTAATAAATTAAAATATTGTTCCTTCTCATATTAGATATAATAAAGGATAATGTACACAAGCATGTATCCCCGTACTACGTGTTTATACATATACGTGATTCCTGTTTCTTGTAAAGTGCATTGTTGATTGCACTGTTTGATATCATTGTAGCGATGCGCTCAAGTGAATATGATACCATGCATTCTTCTACCCACCGCACGTTATTGTTATCAGTGAATATATCGTTTACTCTCGCTGGTAACTAAAACTGTTCCTGAATTATTCACCTAAATAAAATAAAAAATCAAGCTTTTGAGATCAATCAACAAATGTTAAATTGAACTTTTGTATGAGAGTTTTTTTTTCATAAACTGCACCTATGTATGTTATAAAATTAGAAATTTGTTATTTGAATAATACTCGAATATGAACATTGTGTTTTTTTAAAAATAATACTGTTATCTTTTGAAAAGTATACTAAACCTACGATTTCATTAATTTGTACTTTCAGAAATCGTTCATGGTAGTAATGTTTATTTACTTTTATCAAAAATTCATTTTTATTTTTCTAAAGTATCGTCACGTTCAATTTTTAGTACCAATCGATTAGTATACTTTTATACATCACGTCTTATCATGAGTTTGGCGGGGATTTGGTTGGATCTCCGTATATTGTTCGCTTCCTCAATATCAACTCTGCGTCTAAGGTTATCATGAATGTGTTCCTCCTCGTATGTGGAGTGGGGAAATAGGAGGCTGTAGCGGTGCCGAGATTCAGCCGTGAGCGTCGTTTTTTATTTTGGTTTTATTCTGATTAAAAAATTCATTGTTTTGCTTTATTGTTCTTATTATCCACTAACTACTGGTGTGCTTCGTGTGTTGGTAAAAGGATATTGCTTTCGGCACCAATTGCTGCTGCTTCATTCTAAGCCTGATACTGTCTATGTGTCTATATATGCCATTACAATATCCTTACAATTCTTGAAGACAATAAGTCTTTTATTTTTATTTTATTCCTCTTAAAGGACACAAACAGTTCAAATTAACAAATATTCTTCTTCTTCTTTCTGTGCCATGTCAGGTCCCCCCGACGTTGGCGGTCACTTCGGCGAAAACCTCCCTGTCCTGTGCTGCTCTGAACAGGTCATCCACTGTCCTCATTCCGGTCCATTCTCTAATATTGCGCAGCCAGGACATCTGCTTTCTGCCAACTCCCCGTCTTCCTTCTATCTTATATTATAACAAATATTAACAGTCATATTTTTCCAGAAAACAAACCAACCAAGGTCCCGCAAATTACCGAAGCGTATGACGAACAAGTAAAGTTGCAAGTAAACAGTTATAACACAAACTCACTCCACCCATATCAAATGCAAAAATCAAAACAAACCTCGTGAAAATGAGAAGCTTTTGTTGTGATAATGCGATGCTAAAAGCAATACAATATCACCAAAAAATAATTATAATCTTAAACCAAAAGTAGGTATTTGAAATTTGATTCGACACCTTATATTTTCCTGTGATTGGGATCAATGTTTCAAGTACTGGTACTGTTTAATATAAGAATAAAAGAGATTTCCCAGTTTTCGATTTGCAAATGACTCGCGGCGTCTCGTGACGCCAAGGTCTTTGGTTGTTTGTATTTCTTCTCTTTTGAACTTTGACTGGATTTCAATTATCTTTATACTTTATTCTCTCATCTCGGTCAATATTATTCTGCCCTTCGTGGTCTTGGTCTCTCCTGGCGATATTTCATCACACGAAGTTATCAAAAATCACCGCCATTGTAAATTTAACAGTTCTTTGTTTGTGTCTGGATTGTTTTTATTGACCCAGAATGATTAACCTCGTCCAGCTTGAATGTGAATACATCGTGAATACCCACGGTTTATAGGCGGAGTTGCATTATTATATGGGTTATATTATTACATCGATCAAAATTTACTAACATCGCGGGTCAAGTATTTTTCGTAATCTCAAACTTTTTTGTAGTTTTATTCAGAATAATAACAACTTATTGATTCTACTGCGAGCTATACGGAACTCTTAGAACTACGATTGGGAAATTGCAGAACTTATCGTGGATAATTTAAAAGATTTTTCTTCATAAATCTTTATTTTATTAGTTTTTTTTGTTTGAATCCATTTTGCATGTTTTTGTCTTACAGTTTATTGGGTGGTCTGAAGTGGATTTAATGTATTTTATTATTTATATTTTTCCAGTATTTAACACTTAACTAATGTTTGATCTAGAATATCCACAACATTCCATTGTCATGTTGGAATAACGGTACATTATTCATTCGTACATTATTGCAGTATGGAAGCACCAAGATCTGTAGTGTTAGTTGTTTGAAGCTCTTATACAATATTTGCCGAGGTACCTATTATTACTTGTTAAGTAGATATGAACGTGGTGCATTGAGTAGTGGATGAAAATGGAGCAACGGAGGTGTATTGGGTGCAGTTGATCTGCACTGGAGACAACTAGACAACGAGTTAATACCTACAAAGTACAACAACATCGACTCTAGTTGTTGTAGTTTCAGAACAAACACCGGATTCGAACCTGTTATCTCTTTCGTGTCGACTACCGTTAATGGCTGTAACATTTTTGCTGAGTTAGAGTGCATTGTTGCATTCTCCCTTATCTTGTTCAACAATACTTTATGCGATATATTTAACGTAATATTGCGAGGTCAGGTGCTTGTTCATTATACTATATTATTATCTACCCTCATTACGTATTCTAAAATTTGCTTGACTCATATGAATATCTACAAATTTTCAATTTCTTATATTTCCAGATTAACAGAACACATAAAGAAATATCTAACTATCGTTATTGCATATTTACGAGTATATATTAGGCAACACATTACTCGACAGAATCCGTTAGAGAATACAACGATCAGAGAAACGTGTAAAGTAGGATTGTGAAATGGGGAAGACAGGGAAGAAGATTTTAGCAACAACATGTCGAAAGAATGCACCTACTCTGAATCCCTCATTTTGCTTCCGCGGCAAACTCTTTGGACACGGTCCACTAGAGAGACCACCTAAGAAATGCATGCTAGGAATTCACGTCTCAAGAACTCATCTCTGCATACTCTGGGCTCTAAAAGAAAGTAAAGAAGAAGAATACATTTATATAATAGGTATCACATCGTTCTTACTTTTTCAACATTTAGAATAGTTCTTCAAATATCTTCAGACGAGTCATCGTGTTTAGTTTTTCACATTCCTTATTTCTTTTCTTATATCTCCAATGAAGATGATATGGATGGATAAATGAGTGGTATAGAAGCAAAGTCATATCGATCTATTTTTCACAAATATCTGATAATGAATCCAAAAATAGAAATCTTGAGTACAAGTGTAATTCTCAAAACTGAAACGTAAAATGTTATATTGCCAAACCCGCCAATAGATCATTTTGCCCAGAGCGTATTTCACTCTAGCCTGGGGCCTGCTTCAAGTGGACATATATATGAGTGTGCTGTTTTCTCAGTTTCAATGTTCTAGAATAGATTTGACTTTACTTCTACACCCCACAAATATCCGATGTTTTAATCAATACATTTTCATAGTTGTCAATGTACTGAATTAAATACAGAAATAATTCATTGTGTTGTGGAAAAGTGTACAAGCGATATTGTATCATGATAAATCTAGTATTATACCTACTTAGGGTCATAGTACATATAAAGTTTTAATTAGTTGCCGAATGGTAGCTAAATTGATTTATTCTCTTGCTAATTTTGCTAGGTGATCTCGTGACTGTCATTAATTATATTTAATCAATAAACCATTGGTATTATTGTATTTATTTGTTTCTATTAGATGTAATTGTATACTTTGCGGCATGTATGAACATTTAGTCGCAGAAATTATTTGTAACTGTTAATTAGGTGGTTAAAGCAGGGCGGCCATGAGGGCGTGTCTCTAACATATTACATATTTGTTTACACTCGTTTTAATTATTTATTAGTTCTTAATTTATCTTATTTTTTCAATACGTACTCAACGTTATGTTTTGATGCATGTACAATTGTACATATCTCCTGTTTGTTTGGTTTTGTATTAGATTTTGTACCGTGGACATCTGACAGCCCTCGTGGGTGGTCTTATAGGTGGATCTTGTTAATCATTTATATCACTAGCAATGTATGATGCACATTTTATACTTAGATTAATAGCAATAATAATTGTAAGTCATTCGTATGGAAACAATTTATAATTGATATGATAAATATATTAATAAAAACATAGTAACTATTGTGCCTATCTCTAATAGCTAATTTCTTCCAGGTGTTGCGTTTATTTTAAATCGAATTAGTGTCAATTTTACGTTTCAGTGATGATGCCATTTTCCTTTGTGTTAATGAAAGCGAGGTGCTGTGTTAATAGTAAAAGTGAAAATTTCCATAGATGTTGTTTTGATAATATACACGATATCATATATATTCGTGTTAATTATTACCATTTTAGGTGCAGGAGATGAGATAGATATTGTGTTTAGTATGAGATTGAAAGTGTTAGTAGATATTACTCCCGATAACGGCAATATACGTGTTGACATTTACACAGCTGTGACTTTACCAGCGACTTTCTCACTTCCTGTCGACAATATAACTGTGCTGTGTTTAACTTATTTACGTCTTTATACACTGATGTGGAACGGCTTAACCTTTTATCGATATCGTTATATCTTATTGTAAAACACTTTGTGTTGAGGATGGATAAATAATGTTAGATAATTCCTTACATTGTCTTATCGTCGATTACGTAACTAAAGTTTATCACATTGTGAATTTACATGTGAAAATTTGTCGATTGCCACTCTTCTCACATACTTTTGTTATATTCGCATTAAAATTCCGTTAATAATTGTCATAGGTCTTCTGTTTGGTTTGAAAATTGTAATGAAATATGTAATGAGTGTAAATATTTAAATGTTTGTATATTTGTTCTGCTTAAAAATTGATTATTATTGAAATTTAGTTGTACCTTTCAACTTTATTTAATTGTATCTTTCGTCATCCTAGATGTGGTCGCATTATTTTATTTTACGGCATCGTATCCTTGTACGTCTAGACCTTCTAGATCAATACATCAATAATATTAGCTATTTGCCATTTAGAAGTGAGTGAACATTTCAGTCTGATTATTCCGTGTTTTATCGTAGCGTTGCATGCGCGGCGCAGTGCGCTGAGTTGAAATAAATCCTCAACTACTCTCATTACTCATACTTGCTCGCAATGCAACGGCATTACATTTAATAATACTATAATCTACGACGAGGCGATCAATATAAGGTTTATCAAATATGTCTTCCAGTACCATTATTGCGACAATATATTATTATATTATATTATTACAACCTCATGAAATCATATACGATTTCTACACTGTGTCGTTCACGTTACCACTATGATCAATCGACATTGGTGTAAATTGTGATTCATCGTATTGTGTAACTTTGTATTGAGATATCTAGGTACCTAGAGTTTTTGTCTAGAAACATTAAAATCGCTAGCAAATATGCTAACGATTTAAGAGTTTCCGTAATAACTGAGGAAATATCTTGTGAAAATCAAATCTTATATCAAATAATCTGTTAAAGAATAAATAGGTACTTTTTTTTACAAAAATAATCATTTTCTTTATAAATACATAGTGAAACATACCTAATTGATTTCTTTAAGCTCGTGCTTTGAGGGATAATTTCATTACTACTTACAAGTACATAATTGATGCTTATTATAAATATTTTTTGTAACTCAATTTATTATAAATATGATATTATACTTTAAATAACACCTCTTTTGTATAATACTCATTGTAAGACATTAACTTTTGTTTTTTTAGTTTAGTTCTCTTGAAAATGTCAATTCATTAACATTGACGAAAGCGCTCGAGGTTAGAATAAATCTTAGTGAAAAGTAAACTGTGTGTTATTTAAAGTATAATATCATCATAATGAATTTTCACTCTGTGAATGTACAAACTTTAGAGTTATTATTATAAATATATTAGATGTTCTCAAAAACTTAAGAATGTTGTATATGGTCATATTTTCATTGGGTTATCATTACTTCCTGAAAAAAAAACCACTTTGTATTCTTTGAGATAAATCGGTTAGATTGTAAGTAATAAAATTACTGACTATTTATTAAGCGACAAATCTACTTTGGTAACAAAAAATACGCCAGTGTACCTTTTGATCGTTGATGTTTGTGTACATGCATTCCCATTTTAAATATTTATAATACCTACTCATCATTGCTTTAAGGCATGCTTTGTTATCACAAGGAATTATCATATTCTCTATAATTTTATTGGTAAAATAATGACATTCCGTAGAATTGATTAATTGAGCGTGGATTAAACAATTTATAATAATATTGTTTGTGGAACGTGCTCTGTAGATCCAGTTGCGAACCGGGAAGCTGCTAGGGTCCGTATGGCCTGTCGAGAACCGGTAATTATTATTATTGTTATTAACTAGTCATATTGTATATGATCAAGATTTGCCATTCCACATGTATGAAACAATTGTTTCGCATGTATAGGTACCTACCTATATTACATACGCCTCCATACATACCTACATACTACGAGAGGGTATTTATTCGTTTATTCTACTTGGTAACTGTATTTGCTTGTAATGCAATTTTTTACTAAAATTACTGGATATTCAATGTGAATAATGACAGCAATAAATAAAAATTATTCGTCAATCAAACAATATTTGTAAATATATAGTATTGAAAAAAAATGTTCTTTTAATTATGGTTTTGTAGAATAAAATATTTTCATCTACATTTTAATGATCTGATTAAGTATCCATACATACTATATTAAGTAAGAAAGCTTGGATTATATCAGAAACTAGATTTTGTGGTTAAATAATGCCTGGTAAGCACTTAGTTATATTAAAATTTAGGCTTATAGTTTATGGGGTATGTTTCATTTATATTTGGCACCGTCGTAGCTTGGCAAGTATTCAAAAGAACACCGCAGATGCTTTGGATAAAGCTGTGCATGGTTTGGTAACATGTAGCAACAATATTGTGTCTATCTATTCATTAATATGGATGAGAAATAATGTGAATTGAAATGGGAAACATTTTACTTATGAATCATTAATTAATTTATGAGTTTCTGTTATTTTCTATGGATTTATTTAAAGAAAAACATTTTAGTATTTTTAATAAGTATCTGCATTTTTGTTAATCTGAAAGTACATTGAATACCTACATGATTTCCTTAAGAATGAAAAACAAATATACATACATACATGTCTATTGGGAGAATATGAGTAGGTAGACTGTTTAACCGGAAAATAATATGTATTTTATAATTACACCGGGTCAATGTCTAGTGTTCCTATAAGTTTATTATTATTATTTTGTTGAGTATATATGGGTGTATTGTTTAAATATTTTATTTTGTCCGTTACCTTTATTGTGTAGCATGTCTGCGGCCTATTATTTGATAGTACTAACTCAGATTCATCTCTAATTCTCTATTTATGTGTTATATATTATGTATTTTCCCTGTCTGATTCTCCTACGTTCTGGCAGTAGTTTACTTGTTTACTATTGTTGGATAGTTACGTTGTTTAGATCTATACCTAGTACTATGACTTCGTCTGTCCGTTTTGTGTCAACTTCGCGGAACAAATTACATGTTTCGGTTTTACAATTTGCCTTTAGCATGCAACGTCCGATACTCACGTGAGATACTGTATTATTTCTCTTTTAATGTTTGTTGCTCCATAACAGCTAGCTGAATAACGGGATGTTTTGTAATGGATAATGTTTCTACATTCAGACAATCCACAGCAAGTACCCCATGTTTGATATTATTAATAAATTATTATTAAATTAATTGTACTGCTTGTCACATTCTTGATATCCTTAATTCCTTATGTCTATCATTAACGTGTACCTCGGCAACAAATATTACAGGTTCGTGGTAAATTAATTGACTAAATTTAGATGAAGAGCGTAAAATTAATAAAGGAATGTTTGATTCGCAAACTCGGGCTAATAGTATGATTAAATGATAATAGATTTGTATCAAAACGGTGACGTGTTCATAGAACAAAATAATTGGGTTGCTTGTAATGTGCATTGTGCGTGGAACAAATCGGTATTGAATAAAATATAATTATTTATGAAATGTGAATTTTCACATCCTATTATATGAACCTGCTTGCCGGGATGCGTTTTTTGTTTTGACCACATATCTTTGAAGTTGGTTTATATGGAGCATAATATTAAAATAAGTATTTATTACATCTTGTTGAATTTCACAACATCCTTCTAATTTCCAGCAATTTGTACTACATGCTGGGTATAGTATTAGTAACAAAAGTGAAGGAATTCACGTTCCTAATAAACAATTTGTTTTTTTTTGTGTTTGCTTGGCTACATAGTTTATTAACTACACACTAGGTATGCAGTATAATACTGACAGATCGTCAAATTTGACAGGTGGATACAATTTCATTAATAAATTTTTGTCCATACCTACTAGGGAACTCCCGTAACGTACATAAATAAAACTGCATTGTCATCGAAATACATAGTATACAAGTATATATTTACAGAGAGTATCAAAAGGCAAGCTTAACGCACATGCGATTTCTTCTAGTCAACCCGGAAAAAAAGAAAATGATGAATCAATAAAAATAGAAAAGACGTATAAATAAAAACATATGAAAATAAATATTGAATAAGATATTTAAAAAATCATAAATACAATATATAACAAAAATAAGACAAAAAATAAATAAATCACACATATACCTAATAAAAATAGTAAGGGGAAGGGAAAAGAGGAAAAAGGGAAGGTCTACTCGGCATAATTATTTACGCGAAAGAAAAAAGTTCCATGTAAATCTTATTGAAAACAATTGTTAACGTTTTCAACAACATTCAAAGCTCATTTTGAATTTCTCAAATTAATAATATATAACAATATATAACAAAAATAAGACAAAAAATAAATAAATCACACATATACCTAATAAAAATAGTAAGGGGAAGGGAAAAGAGGAAAAAGGGAAGGTCTACTCGGCATAATTATTTACGCGAAAGAAAAAAGTTCCATGTAAATCTTATTGAAAACAATTGTTAACGTTTTCGACAACATTCAAAGCTCATTTTGAATTTCAATGTTTTTATGGCATATGATAACCAATAAGTTTCCACTGCAAGGGTTCAAAAATCTGTTTAAAATTACTTTCACTCTTCTGAAAATTACATAACATTATCTTTTTTTATATCTTCATTATAATTTTGCATAACAACATAAGTACCAAGGATTTTCTTCTGTATATAATTTTGTCTGCATGATATGAATATGAAATTAATTGTAGGTATGATAGGAACACGTTTTGGGGACGCATGCCTCCGCTGCCAAAACCGATCCGGCAATTTTATAGACTGCTAATTGAATCCATGTAAATTAATCGTTCTCATCGTTACTTCCAAACTCGCAGGTGTGATATGGCCGCGAGGCTGTCGGGGAATGAACTTATTATTTGAAATAAAATATTTTAACTGTGTAACGAAAATTAAACGTTTTAGTTTTGAGATGTTAATTATAAGAATTAAAAAAAAATATCCCAGGTATTGATTGCATGGTTTAAAGGTCTATAATGCTCGTGATCCATTTGCAATGATATAGTAACTTGTTTTAGCGCGATGCATTCTAATTTATTTATTTATTTATTTTGAAACTCAAATAAAAATATTTCTAACTGTTTTGATTTATTCATATTATATATTCTCAGATTATTTTTTTAATAGTGAATAATCACTTATAATTTTAGAGCACGTAAAATTGTGAGATAATTAAAAAAAAATATTATGTCGTCTTGTCCTTTTGATTGAAAATTGTAAAAGTTAACATCCATAAAAATTGTTATTATCATACCGATTTACTAGTGTGAATCATTCTCATGAATAATGTTGTACACATGTTCTGTTATTTGAGAATTCTCAGAGCTGAAATTTTAATTAGCAGAAACAGTGTTAACACTTTTTTCGTGTATTTTATTTGAAATGAACATTTGTACGATAATTATTTGAATTCTGCGGCTTTGTATGCTCGGCCGACAATATAGGGCGATTGTACATATTTTCCAAAATGAAGACCGATTTATATTTGAATAATTAAAATTTCTTTTATTCGTTTGTGTGAATTCCTGTCCTTCTTTGATTATACGTCTCGCTTATTTGAACGCTTAAATTACTTATGTGTTCAAATTCGTGCGTTGTAAAGTATCCGAAATCACTTTACACTTCCGCTGAGTAAATTTTTAAAATAATGTGTTTCCGATTTGTGTACCGATGCAGTATAATTCTTTAATATTTTTGATCCTTAGACCTCACACACTAATGTTTAATTTCTGGGATCGTATGGATTTTAAAAGCACCAAGATTTTTATACATATTTATTTATTTATTTATTTATTTTATTCTTTACTGTACATTGGTTACAATATTACATAGTGAAATAGTGGCATAAAAATAACAATTATAAATTCAATGTACAGAGGGCGAGTTTATCGCTAAAATGCGATGTCTTCCAACTAACCCGGTAACTAAAACTAAACAAAATTTAAAAAAAAAAAAAAAAAAACACATGCATACATATTATATA
The DNA here is from genome assembly GCA_947579605.1 of Athripsodes cinereus. Lineage (NCBI taxonomy): Eukaryota > Metazoa > Arthropoda > Insecta > Trichoptera > Leptoceridae > Athripsodes > Athripsodes cinereus. The sequence goes on along the minus strand of OX388316.1, from coordinate 16,374,078 downwards.
CACCCTTACATATCAACAGTCATAAAAGAAATAAAAATACAACACAAAGTAAACAAAAGAAAAGAAAAAGAACACATGCAAGCAACAATGCACTTACTTACATATTATGATAGAACGTCCATTATAACCAAGTATTTGTATATGAAATTTGGATATAGGATTGCGCTAACTTAAGAATAATAATACGTGAGGTAAATTTGGTATGTATGGCAGTAAAGGTATTATTTTCCATTTAAATATTCAAAAATGGTACGCGTTCCATTTGAATTCCAAATTGTAAATTTGAATGTTGTTGCCGCGACATTATATTTGTGTTTTTGTCATGTTCCCGAAGTCGGCTGGAACTCATATGCAAATTCGGTTTTATTGTTTAAGGAATTGTTTATCGAGCATGATTGTAAAGAGTTCACGATTTTCGATATCTTATAATAACGAGTATAAAGTGTATTTCTATATATCAATAGATACATTTCTATAAAAATAAATACTTTATATACGAGAAGAATTGTAAACCTGTCGAATGATTCGCTCGTACATAATATATTTATAAAATGTAGATAATATGATTCTTCATTTATTACCTAATATTTCAGCCCATAGAGTTTTCTTAAAGGTCTATATTGATTTAAAATAACTATTTCTATATTCTTCTCGTGGGATTGTGCTCTATTAAAGTATTGATGGGTGGCATCACCCTGCGTACCCAAAGATTTTCGACCAATATCAATATTACCTTGTCTCTCTAAAGTACTTGAACGCCTGATCTTTGAACAAGTTTATTCCTTTCTTAACCAACATAGCTTACTTAATCCATTTCAATCAGGTTTCCGCACTCGCCATAGTACAACATCCGCTCTAACAAAAATTACCGACGATATTCGACTGGCCAAGGAAAATGGTAATCTCACCCTTCTTGTCTTATTAGATTTTAGTAATGCCTTTAATTCAGTTGATCATGATATTCTAATAGGATTTCTTGAAAGACTTAATTTTGGCCGCTCTTGTCTAACTTGGTTCAGATCATATCTCTCAAACCGCCAACAATGTGTCAAAATGTCTGATAAATTATCTGACTGGGTAAATGTGCAGACTGGAGTTCCACAAGGCGGTGTACTTTCACCTTTACTGTTTTCTCTTTTTATCGATACCATATCAGCAAATCTTAATTCCAAATATCATATGTACGCTGACGACCTCCAATTGTATACTCATTTTCCTTTAAGTAACCCCACTTCTGGCTTCGACATAATGAATCTCGACCTCGAAGCTATTTCGAATTGGTCCACTTCTCATGGCCTTCTACTCAATGCCTCTAAAACCCAAGCCATCGTCATCGGGAGTAATCGCAAAACAGTGAAATTTTCAATGGACTCCCCTCCACATCTTACCCTTTGTAACTCTAACATCCCTCTTTCGAAAACGGTCAAAAACCTAGGTGTCATATTTGATCAAAATCTTTCTTGGATAGATCATATCAAGGAGGTAAGTCGCAAAATCTTTTTCAGACTACACTCCTTCAAACGATTACAATTCTTCCTTCCAGTTGACACTAAACGAATGATGGCTTTGTCCTTTCTACTACCAATCCTGTTCTATGCAGACTGCACCTTTCTAGATACCACTGAAGAACTCAGTGCGAAGTTGGATCGGCTGCAGAATGCTTGCATTCGCTTTATCTTTGGTCTAAGAAAATATGACCACATCTCTCAATTCCGTACTGAACTCAAATGGCCATCATACAAGGAATCCCGTAATTTACATATACTTTGCTTTCTTTATAACATCCTTAAGCACGAAGCTCCTCAATACCTCTTCGAACGGTTTGTTCCCCTTTCTTCCCATGGTCTATCGTTAAGGTCACAAAACAATCGTCGTTTAGAATTCCCACCTCATAGTACATCTTTTTATTCATCTTCTTTTACCGTACATGCTACCAGAATCTGGAACAACCTCCCCAATGATATTCGGTCCTCTTCAACTATAGGCTCATTCAAACATAAAGTAAAATCCCTCATAAACAACCCACCATCTCATCAATAGTAGATAGTTCTCACTTAGATACATATAATATAGGTTTATGGTTGTGAATGCTTACATTTTTATCTTTTATTTTTTTTTATATTTATATAGGTATTCTTGTTTCATATTATATATTTCATTTTCTGTTTATCTTTTGATCTAAACTCACTTTATACTAAAACAGTTCTCAAACATTGTAGTAGGTTTACTGGAAGACATTGCCTCAAGGCAATATGTACGCCTTTTGTAAAATATTTGTATATTTGACAATAAAGTGTTTATTATTATTATTGATAGTGTAGTTTCAGTAGATCGGGCTGGTCTTACTGTGTGGCGCTGCGCTGTAGAGGCAGAATGATTTATTACAACTTGTGTCGAAAAGTTTTAACAACAATGTTGTATGTAAATAAGTGTTGAAGTTAGTGGTTTACTTTTCAGTTATTTATTTTACCTTTTCTGAGATTTCGTCGCGATTATTATTCGGAGCATATACTTTCATTGAATTGCTCTGGAATTAGTTTTCGAAGTCTTATAATAATATCTTTTCTTAAACTGGTTCGAGCCTACGGATATAATAATAAGAAAAGTTCTTTAACTTCTTTTGAAGAATTCATTGGTAACTGAGTTCGGTATTTCATTTGCATAATTTTAGAAATTAATATGCATTAGGAATTCAGAAATAAATTGTGTAATTCCTTCCTAATAATTATAAATTAGAAGTACCTACCGCTTATTGATATAAACACCTAGTGTAAGATTACGTATTTATGTACATAGGTGCATGTGCGAGCCGCAAATACATTGAGATGATATTCCGTGACCTTTTATTAATATTTGTCAGCTGCCATCACACAACACGATTATCACATTAGAATCTCAAAAGGATTATTCTGGCTCCCTCGAACTATTCTCTATATTGGAACAGAGTGGATGAATATGAAGCGTTCTTCGAGATGGTTAATGATTCCACGGGACCTGTTTGCCAATTAAGCCGTCACGTCAGGAGTGATGTGGGATTGCGGTGTGGTCAGCGGCGCGGCAAATATTACACATTTAGCATGGAAGTACATACACAGCCACATAGTACAGTACCTCTCACTGTACCTGCTGCAACTCGGGGCATAAATACCTACCTACATCACTGAACAAACAAGGGTGATCTCTTCAACCAGTGCAATTTGTGCTGGCTAGTTATAAAACATTAATTTCCAGCCATGTACCATGTAATTATAGTCTTATACCATCAGTTGTATAATGTGCACTGCTAGTATTGAAATCAATATTATTTTATTATTCAGGTGTGCTCCTATGTGTTATAAGTGCTCGTTGTATTTTTTCCTTCTATGCTGTAAGCATATGAAAGAAACTGCAAATGGTTTTGGAATCGAACAATTAATAATTAAATTTAATATCCTGTTTATTTTTCAGTCACGCAAGTATATTGTTACTACTTATAAGAATAAAAATCTATCTGTCTATGCCGTCACGACAAGTAAACATAAATATTTTCCTCTTCCTGTCAGTAATAAATAAGACAGTAAAATTTCGTTAGAGTTAAATAGGTTTCTATCAAATCACATAATTGATTTAATAAATATGTCTGTACATCAAATAGTTTATTTGCGTAGTCTGTCGCCCTTTGGCATCCCTGTAGATTGTTTCAAGTTTAAAATTTTAAAGTTTGTGATGCATATCACCTGTCGTCACGTCCTTAGTGAGAGAGCGGAATATTATTAATCTTCAAATTGTTGGTATTATTATTGTTAAAATAAATTTCATAAAATTACACATCAACATGACGTTAACAAATTGTGAAACAGTTTTGGCATTCAAAACTTAATACAACGATGTGCCGACTTGACTTACGATGAATCCGCGAGACTGTCTTCGATTGCTCGGAGTCTATGGTTAGATTCCAAAGTTTTCTTATCGTTCAATTGTAACGCTATATTATTTATGTACATTTTTGTGGATATTATTCAATAAGCTATATACATATCTTCTTAGCCAGAATGTATGCTCACTTCATTGAAGCAAAACACTCTAAAATAAAAATAATGGTTTATAGAGATATAGTCAGCTTTGGTTATAAAAGTATCAACTTATAACTGTGGAACTGGAATTATAAAACTGTACACACAGAAGTACGTGTTAGACGTAGTTTTCGCATTATCTGGATTTTTCACATATGCGGGAGTGAAGATACTTAAGAGTATTACTCAACAGATACCTTATGCTGCCAATCAACCGATTGTGCAAACCCCCTTTTTGTAGGAAAGAGGAATGGCGACCCGGTACCTACTTACGAATGGGCTTAGGCTATTCTACTAATTTGCAGCGCAACTCATATTATAGGGAGTTAGCACAACCTGTTAATTGCGCAGATAAGATGTATGTTGAGTAATATTCATAATACAGAAAGTATTATTTAAGCTTCTAGTAGCATGTATAATGCGTTCCGCAGACGGTGCTGATATAATCCAAAATGGATTAATGTCTTTCTTCATTCTCACCCCCTAATGCTTTTGTTAGGATCGTGGACTTGTTTCTGTCATTTCTATAGGGCCACCTACAGCATTCCAATTAAGATTAATATTTTATCCCCAAAGAACTTCCATTTGATACGAGAACATAATTTTTTTCCCTATAATACTAACATGCATCGGGTAAATATTATTATTAAGCCATTCGGGTTATACAGTTATGGGAATCATCTCTGTCAATATAATAATATGCAATCAGGTACTTATATTTGTTTTAATATCTTTGTCCCTTTGTTGAATTTTAATCATCGTAATATAATTATTGTTCAATATATTGACGCTGTATTATAGAGTCGTCACATATTTTTATATTGATTTCGTTTACTTTTGACGGTTTCATTACCCTACATCCCGCTGCGATGGTGTATTTGAAATTTTTCGTATTAACATTTTTATGACTTACATATTAATATTATTATTGTTGTTTGATAATGTTTGTCAAGGTGACTTAATTTGAAAATTGGTTTATTATACAATTGTACACATGTTTACATTGCTGATAAACCCACTATATGTTTCTTGTCAAGGTACAACCGGAAATTATCGAAAGTCATATTTTCATATAAATAACTACATATCCAATGAATAAAAATAGAATTTATAGGCAAATATACAATATTTATTCTGTATATGTACATATTTTAATTTCAATTATATAAAAAAATGTAGCATGTACTAAGAATATAGGTATTTCTTGATTCCAAGCTGTAAATAAAATTTTAAATACGCTACTCTTCTGAAGTGAAATGTATGGCCTCTGCTGATGCGCTCCACGAACTAACTTGATAGTTTAAATTTCGAACAAATTTGTGTGGCAACGTTTGAGTCGTTTAGTAGATTGAGTTATTTAATCACAATAAAGCTTGAAATTATGTTTTTTGAATAATTGTTATCATTATAGTGTTAGGTATGATTGCGTTTTTTTTTCATTTTCCTTAAAAACGGTGTATTAATGTGAACAAAAGATATGTGCATAAGGCATACATTTTAGAAAATCATATTTTTTTAGTTCGTATTTTCAGTTATTTTACATATATTTTAATATCTATTTATCTATAATATTAGTTCAACTCCCACAAATGGGGTAGCCAGTGTATTATTATGTTTGTGGTACGGGTACTATACTCAAGCATTATTGTCACCCGTCCGATACTATCAGTCATCATCTATTGATGTATATTACTGCAGTATAAATATACATCCATACATATAATATCTTTATAAAACTACCAATTCATATTAATTTATTATTTTATATGTATTGAAGTGATGAGGTGCATGTCCACCTGTATTTTAACGTTGATGTGTTTTTTTTCTGCTTATATACCCCTTATCATAAAAGATTTATGTATGTTTCTAGTTGAAAATCAAATTATGTAATGCAAATTTGAAATGTTCTGGAGTGTGAGAAATGTCCTTCTGTTTATGTCATAGATGGTCTCTAGGGTTACCATGGAATTGTAAGATTGTATTGTATTGTTAGAGGCTTCGGCCTTTGATGTGAATTAAATAAATAAATATCCCTTAAATGAGGTAGCCTGCAGACCAGCTCTATGTTATGAACTTGCAAGTTGATTTCTCCATGTCAACAAAAAATTAAGGATGGGTATTAGTTTGAGTACATTTAGTGTTTTAAAAGGAAACATTAAAAATGAACTAAAAGAACAATAAAAAGCTTTGATTACTTATCATTTAAATTCGAGTAGCTTATATGAGATCCTGTTGATATCATAATCTTCTGATTAAATGCTTAATTACTCTAGAGTCGATGATAACTGATGATATCATTTCAATTAACTCCATACTAACCCTTGTGATTTTATATGACGATAATTAACGTTCGTTATAATTTACTACCACAGCAGCCCTGTGTAGGCACTCGAAAATAAAAACTCAACAGTTCATTTCACATTCCGTTCGTGTTGATTGAGTTTAGACTGACTTTAATTTATGTCTGTATGATATATTTTACGCATTACAGCTGTCAATAATTTATTTTGTGTGCTCTTTTGTTTTATCTTCATCATCGCTATGTGAACCGCATAAAATAAAGTAGGTACAGTGTACCAAGTAGCGCGAGGCACCGTGAATATTGACATACATATACAGCTTTGTTAAAATGTTTGGAATCAAAATATTATTATGAGCTATTTTTAACGTGATAAAAATAATTTATTTATTTTTATTCTTCATTGTAGGTACATTGGTTACAACATCAATCATTGCAAAGTATCATAAAATTACTTTTTCCTTTATTATTGTAGTTGTGAGTATTTGCTCTCAATTATTCGCTTTGGATAAAAAAGTTATTAGTGTGTATATCGTTACTATTATAACGATATCAGAGCGCAGGGAATGTCGTGGAAAGAGATGACGCAATTGGCGCAGAGACGCTCTGAATGGAGGAGGCTGGTTTCTGCCCTGTGCTCCCGAGAGGAGCATTGAGGGCGATGATGATGATGATATTGTTGCATTATTTTTGTTTAGTTTTTCGTGATGCAAGTGAGACGTGGGCATGGTTAAAAAAAGGATGAAAAAGGCAAAAATTTGAGTAGAAATGAGATAGTTGAAAAGGATGCGTGGTGAAAATCTAAGAGATAGTGTGCGTAAGAGTACTATACGAGAGGAATGTGGAATGGAAGTTGATTTAATAACCAAGATTAATGTAAATAAGTTACGATAGTTTTAGCATGTGGAAAGAATGAATGAGGACAGAATGAACAAGAAAATATATCTGGCTGTGAGGAATGGTGCTCAAGACGTGGCCATCCGAGGACCAAATGGCAAGATCATATAAACCAGATTCTACAGGACGATCCGTGTGGAGCACATTGAACAGGAGAGCATGTCTGAGGAATCGTATGACAGTGACGAAAGCGAAGGGTGTACCCAAGGATAAGAGGAAGTGGCGATAGATACTTTCTCCCTACCCCACAAGGGGGGCTGCGTGATGGTCATGGTATGTATAATTTTTGGTTATTTTTGTGAAATAACGCATAGGTACCTATATATTTCATAAATGCAACGATTAAGCGCGACTATAGTTAATCTTTTTTAATAACACTTCTTAATTTTTTTTTATGTATTACGTAAGCAACAGGTTAAATCTCTTGGTCCTATCTTAATCGCGTGATATGTCGTAACCTTGTGAATGCTTTATAACGAAATGTTGTCGAGATCAGAAGGAGTCTCGGCCATGTTCGAATCTTTGATCTCTGTAAATTTAATTGCATTTCCTTAATTGGATTGGATAGTTCTGCATTATGTACGAATTGTCGCAGTGTTGATCTGATTTTGTGACGTCTCTACGATTGTTTTCGATTAATCATTAATTATCTCGACACAAAACAAATGATATTGTTATATTTCCGCACATACTCATTAATGATTAATGAAGTATCGTTTGCTGGACCTTGGTGTCGTATATTTGATGTTATTAATAATTTATTATTTATTTTGATGCCTTAGAATGTATGGTAATTTTATAAATAAATTGATTACTTACTTACATTTATCCCTGTATCTTGATGACTTTATCTTTCGTGCTGTTCATCTTTGCAACGACGCGACGGTCGATTGAAATTAATTTCTTGCATTCTGTCATGTTAAATTTATTTTTATACGTTGATAAGAGACATCTTTCTCGTTTGTAGTGATTTGTCATGAGTTTTATACACGATGCGAATATTTATTACGAATTATTTATTTTAATCTAAGCCCTTTCGAGGTCTTGTTCTCGTCATTGCGGCGCGGCGCTGTTCTTTTAACTATTTGAAGTACTTAACAAAATATTGTAATTCCCCAGCCCGTATGTAAATATTATTATCTGAGTTTATTATGTCCGCTATTATCATTTTGTCAAATTAAAATAAATTGTCGGTCTACCCGAGTGATGTGTTTAATCAAAGTAAATTATATAGCACTGCCATTTTATTACAAACTGGTTTGACCATCTTCAATACATTGTATTGACTGCATTACGTAACAAGATTTTTTTATATAAATTTGATAGGTAGGTACGTACCCATTTTACGTATTTATTTGTGGAAGATACTTTGTATTCATATAATTTTTGAATATAATTTTTTCATTGATGTTCATACGTGAGTATGCTTTGGTATTTTTGTTTATGGAAATGGTTGTCGTAATAATTAATTTAGTAAAGTAATTTACTGCCTATAATTCGATTCACACTGCCCACTATATTATACCTATACTTATGTGCGTCAAGTCGCTAGCTGGTACATTGATGTTTTCTAGTCAATTATAATATACTCCACCGTGTATGAATGAAAGATATTTTTTCTATTAATAACTAATTCATCGTATTTATTGCGAATTAGCATGTTATCATCCGGCTGGTTAATATTATTTATTATTATATTAATTCTCGTTCTGCAATGAAATGATATATTGAGGCAGTTTCCTGTTTTACCCACTCATTCGTTGTTAATTATTGACGATAATATTGTGTTTTAAACATAGACCTTATCAATCTCTATAATTTCAATGGTCAGATTTATCTGTTTCAATATGCTGGATTATTTATGTTAATCATTCCTCATTACTCAGCTGCAGTAGTTTGGTTTGCCACGTATCCCGTAAAGGTTATGATCTGATTTATTTTAATGGTACTTAAACACGTTGCCTTACTTTGCCATTCTACTGTATTTAATCAACTGTATAGGGCTTAACCGCAATCTCATTTGCAAAATGTATGTAAATCCGCACTTCTCGAGTGTTCTCTTTTCATATTGTTTGACATTGGTTTGTCAGTACCTACGCAGTGATTAGGTACCGTAATAACACAATAATAAGCATCGTATATGAACTTAAAGTCATGCTCTTAATGCTCATGCAATAGGTATAGTAGGTATTTGTAAATAAATTAATCATTTTCTGAACTATCTTTGCGAAGATTACTTAAGACACTAAACTTTGTTATCCGCTGTCAGCAATTGCTCGTTTAATAATAAGTCTTAGGATTTTTAAATATCATTATATTTATTTACTAGCTTTTATAACCCGGCATCGCTCGGGTTTAAAAACAGATAATCATCCAAATAAATGTGTTAAAACTACACAATCTTATTGAAAAAAGTGAAGTAAGCACTAACTACGTAAAACTGATTAAGTAAATAAAAAGTGCAAAACCTATATAAAAAAATTTCTTCCCAATTTCAAAACATGAAGTTTGTAATCACACACGTCAATATTAGTAGGTGCCTACCTGAAAAAAAGTAGGTACTTTAACCTCTTCCCAATTTAAAAACTCAGTGTTTAAAACCCACATCCCCTTATTTAAGTAAAAAATTAGGAAATGCCTATAACAGAAAAAAAACGGGTAAATGCTCTATTTTGAGAAAAAATAATAATAATTGGTTGGTTACCTACCAACATAGTTAAATAAAATTTCCCACATTTGAATTGGTATTTTAAGTTTTTATTTTCAGTTACTTAGATATTCAGATGTTTTGTCATTAGATTAAAAAATAAAAAAAATAACAAAACCCAGATAGGTATATCTTTTATAAAAAAAAATAACTACCAATAACATCAAAGTATGTTTATTATTCTATGGTAACAACCAAACGACCTCCTCAAACATGAATTGTCGTTTTACAGTTACTGGATGTTGGAAATTTAACATCCAGTAACTGTGTGCAAATTTGACTTCTGGTTTCAGTCTACATTTTTTTCAGTTTGTAATACTAAAGTAGCATTCACATTGCTTCACCTGTTCACATTTGTTCATCCTATACATTCACTGCCATCCGACACTCACGGTCATGTTGTATGTAATTTGACGTCGTAAAAATAAATGAAAAATAGCACTTAATAAAATTTAAATCAAATGAATAAAATTCACGAAAGTATGATAATTTGGTACACGATTCTGACTTTCAATACAAATTCATAGAGAATAAGACAAATTAAAGGATAAAACTTGTTTATGGTCGTTTCAGTGAAAGGACCTTTCGTCAACATTATGTCGGGTAGTAATCGGTTTCATCCGGAATCGCTAGTGATTGATGAAACGATTGACTATTGATGAAACGCCTGTTCACACCTTTTTATTTTGGAGGATCATCCAGAGTGATCACTGGAAGTGAACAAATGTGAGCGCTCCTTTAGATAATCAGATGTTATGTCATTTAATTAAAAAGGATTAAGTACCGGTAACAACTAAGCATATTAATTATTATTCACCGGGAGCAACCAAACATTTTCCTCAAACATTAATTGGCGTTTACAGATTGGAAATTTGAAATATATTTACGGTGTACAAAATTGACTTCTAGTTACAGTCTACAAATCTAAATTATTATGTTTCAGTCAGCTAATTTAACGTCTAGTTACACCTTGAGTATTATGCTTTAAGTCTAAGATCTATTTAGCACCAAAATAGCTATATGTCATAATAATAATCTGCTCTATGCGTGCCAAAATCATGCATAAATAAGCACGTATTACCAAACGGATTCAATGTAGGATATACCAAAAACTTATTTTAAATAGAATCTGCAATCCAATCTACTGATGTTGGTGTGATATGTATTATCAATAACAATTATTTATTTTTCAGGTACTGATTTTAAAGTAACGAATACTCATAAAACCATAATAAAGTAAAGATTAATAACCATAACCAATAACCAATTTTCTGGCAACATTTATTTTCTAGCAACCCAGGGAGGCGTTCAAACAGTCACCGAGTGATCACTCGACGACGCTCTATCCGTTCACGCGCCCGGAGCGAGTCACCCATAGATATATATACTACATAACTGGATAAATAACTTCTATGATTTTGTATGTTCTTGGCGCGGTCCAAAAAATTCTAGAGTTTGACGTTTCTGTTAGGCAAAAGACAAGTGCGTGTTTCCGTGTTTATAAGTGCGCTTTAAGGATTTTTCGACGTTTTAAATTATAATTTACTCTCCTAATCGCTAAAATGGTTATTTCATGTTCGTCTTATAATTGCACAAATCGATGGAGTAAAGGGACTTTAAAATAATACTACTATAAGACAAAAGTATACTAATAACTCATTACTTTTAGTAATGTTTAATATTTTATGATTATATTTTAATTGAATCCGATGTATTAAGTATGATAGTTTCATATACTGCAATATTATTTGTTATTTGAATGTATTTTAATTATTTTGTGATTAGATCTATTAATGCTTCAAAAATTATTGTATTTGCTTCAAAATATACAGATAAAGTATTTACAAATAACTTGTTTTATTTAAGTATTTACCCCAGTTTCCTGTGTTAACAATCCCGTGATTCCTATAATATTTATTATATAAAATTATTTATATAAAATTTTGTATCGGATTACTCCGTGTACTTGGATTATTCCCTGATGGGATTTCCGACGTTTCGGATGAACATGGTCAGCCATAATCATGTTTTTTTTTAAAGTAAGATATAAATCAGAAATTATCTAAGAATAGAGAGAAGGAAGATAAAATGGTGATAATAAAATAAGTCTACATACATGTGTGTAGCTATAATAATTATAATGCTATCGTAAAAGAAAATTAGTAAAAATAATACTGTAGGGTTGTGTAATGTAGTAATAATATTATTTGAGTTCAAATAATTGATATAGATGGAAAAAATATAGTAATGGCATAGATACCTATATACATATAATAAGTAATAATAGTAGTAAATAGATGTAGTTTCTGGTGTCATAAAATGACCCTAGGAAATGCTGATCATTCCTATAATATTTATTTATTATATCCTATTTTAGTGATATTACATTTTTTTTAATACACACATTTTAGTTTAATTGGTATTTGTTTTAAATTAACGGTAATTAGAAGTAAAATAAAATATTTCTTGTTTTATTTGCTGTGAAGGAGGCACCTTATTTAATTGTCGATTCCAGAAATATTTATCAACAGTAAAAATATGACATCTGTATCATCATGTAGGTACACTGTTCATAATTAATTTTTGTATAAGAAATCGATGATTACAATAACAGTTTCTGCGAGGCGAGGATTTTTTATAGCCTTTCATACTATGAAAATTCGGCCATTTTTAAACTTTTGCCTAACAGCACAATTTGCCGCCAAATTGTAATTGGCTCGCGATACGCGGCGAGTTATTCATCCAGTTATGTAGTATGTATATCTATGGAGTCACCCGACGACTCGCACTGTTGCGTTCAGGCATGTCGTCGGGTGATCTACCGAAATCATAGCAAGATGATTATCACTCTGACAGTTACCTTGACGTTTGAGTGATGACGGTTGCCAAAACAATTGCGAAGTTAATCGTAATTATGGTGTATTCTTGTCTTATATAATTACTACTACTACTATACTATACCCTCACGCCATGTCCCAGGAGGGGTAGGCAGAGAGAACGGAACGCCATATAGATCTATCCTTACATACTTCTTTCGCTTCCTCTACATTCATCCAGTTTCTCATACATGCACGCTGATTTCTCTTACTCAGCACGCGTCCGTCCTTAAGAATTTGGTCCACGTGATCAAGCCACGTGGCTCTTGGACGTCCGCGCTTTCTCACACCCCTTCTTTCAGATAAATACATCCTCTTCGTCATCCTTTCATCTTGCATTCGCTCAACATGTCCAAACCATCTCAACTTGTTTACACGCATTCTGTTCACAACACTCCTCTCACATCCGCTCATTCTCCTGATATCCTCATTCTTCACTCTATCTCGCAACGTTTTACCAACCATTCTTCTCAGTGAACGCATCTCTACAGCATTTATTCCACTCTCATCCTTTTTCAACCACGTCCAAGTTTCGCTTGCAAACATAAGTGTCGGTATATAATTTTTCAAAACAGAAAATCATATTTTTTTAGTTCAAGAAGTGAAATGAAAGAGAAATTAAAATAGTTAGTGCAGATTTTAGTGAATAATTTATTTTTTACGGTTTGTTTAAATATGCATTATCCTAAAAACATTCTTAAAGCAAAGCCAATTTAACTATTCAAATTAAAAACGTAATCAAGTAAAGCATGACGCACTACCGCGAATGAATCTTACGAAAATGGCGCCAGTACGATGACATTTGGGATGTGAGCGCCCTTGAGGTGGATTTTTTTTCACAAAACGGCGCTTTACAAATCATCCAAATAATAATAATAATATAAAAACGCTCAAAGTTGTTCACGATTATCCGGGGTGCCATTCACCACTCATTGCAACTTCATGGTCGCTCAGGTCACTGAACATCGAGCGATATTTATGTTACGCTGAACGCCTCCCAGATAAAGCGTTGGATTTTGACATTTGTGGCACTTATATGACAGTTTTGAGATGTTTGCATTTAGAACGTATAATATTCTATAATTATTTTGAATTTAGAATACCCCAGTGAAATTTAAAAATACCGCAAACCAAACAATAATAATTTTATTATGTGAAATTACAAATCGCGGTCATAATTCTTTATTTGAAATGTAATTATATTCCTAAAATAGATGTTACACAAATGACGTTTTATATTTAGCTACAATTTTATTTTTGGAGTGAGACATTGCCTTAAAACGGAATTATAAAGCTGGTATGCAATTCTAACAATTTACTTTATCAATAGCCAATATCTTAATATCTAAACTTTGAAAATCTCATGTTTTTAGATGCTTGTTTTGAATAAATGAAATACTTCTAATGAAACAAATAGATGGAGGCATAATATGTGGTAATATATTACAAAAGTGCCTACTTAAATTATCACCGTATTATGTTAAATGCAAGTTTACTTATGTTATCTATGGGTTAATTAAAAATGAGAAAAATGAGGCACATGAGATGATTAAAAATGATATATTTCATGCCATTGTATTTGAGTTGGATCCCAGTTTTTGATAAAACAGATAACTATATTTTGAAATAAAAAGGAACTCTGAATATCTTACAATAAAATAAAAACATGTATTAATAGTATCGTTGTCGATATATAAGATTTTTTTAGATTTTGGAGTTTAGCATACTTCGACAAAAGAACATTGAAGTATCACTGAATTAATAATTCTATGTTTTTGATATAACAGATAACTATATTTTGAAAAACTCTAAACATCTTACAATAAAATAAGAAGACGTATTAATAGTATCGTTGTAGATATATAAGATTTTTTAAGATTTTGAAGTTTAGCATACTTCGACAAAAGAACATTGAAATATCACTGAATTAATAATTCTATGTTTTTGATATTACAGATAACTATATTTTGAAAAACACTAAACATCTTACAATAAGATAAGAACATACAAATCACAAAACAAACAAACAAATGAACCAATGTACCAACCTAAATATTAATGTATTGGATTCTATGTCATTCATGTCGGCCAATATGAAATTAGCTCAAGATGTCAAAAATATGCAATTTTAACTCGCATAATTCAGGAGTTTTTATCATAACCAAACACAATAATTTATAACCAAAATAATCCCCAAATGTTTAGTTTCAGTACTGATGTATTTCTTGTTACATCCATTGTGAAATTAATTCAGTACATTGAAAAATGTTCGACCATGAATATTGCTACTTACAAAAACTTTCATAGATTTTTCCATACAAATTTTATTATTATAATTTCTTTATCAATACATAAGATATTTTAAATGTTTTTGGCCTTGAACGTGCCCAGGAGATGAGACCTCGTATAGAGTGTATTATTTTACTTCTGTCTTTCCTTATTTCAGAGTCCATTGAGGACATACGAACTAACGAACGCTTTAGAATATTTATGTGTGGATGATACATTTCATTTGATATGATAAATCTTTCTAAATTCTCTGTGTTTGATATAACAGATAACTATATTTAGAAATAAGAAGAAACTAAGAATATCCTACAATAAAATAAGAACACATATTGTCGATTGTTGTAGATAATATGAGATTTTTGTGATTTTACAAAACATCAACAAAAGATTGTTGATACATATGATTTATAAATTCAATCTTTATAAAAGAATACTTATTAAATGTTTTCAGCTCGCATACTGGATGAGACATATCGTAAAGAGGACATAAAAGTCAAAAAACAAACAAACTAATGAACCGATGTACCAACCAAAATATTAATGTATGGATTCTATGTCATTCATGTCGGCCATTATGAAATTAGCCCAAGATGTCAAAAATATGCAATTTTAACTCGCATAATTCAGGAGTTTTTATCATAACCAAACACAATAATTTATAACCAAAATAATCCCCATATGTTTAGTTTCAGTACTGATGTATTTCTCGTTACATCCATTGTGAAATTAATTCAGTACACTGAAAAATGTTCGACTATGAATATTGCTACTTACAAAAACTTTCATAGATTTATCCATACAAATTTTATTATTATAATATCTTTATCAATACATAAGATATTTTAAATGTTTTTGGCCTTGAACGTGCCCAGGATATGAGACCTCGTATAGAGTGTATTATTTTACTTCTGTCTTTCCTTATTTCAGAGTCCATTAAGGACATACGAACATACATACGAACGCATTAGAATATTTATGTGTGGAGTAAGATAAGAACATACAAATCACAAAACAAACAAACAAATGAACCAATGTACCAACCTAAATATTAATGTATTGGATTCTATGTCATTCATGTCGGCCAATATGAAATTAGCTCAAGATGTCAAAAATATGCAATTTTATCTCGCATAATTCAGGAGTTTTTATCATAACCAAACACAATAATTTATAACCAAAATAATCCCCAAATGTTTAGTTTCAGTACTGATGTATTTCTCGTTACATCCATTGTGAAATTAATTCAGTACATTGAAAAATGTTCGACCATGAATATTGCTACTTACAAAAACTTTCATAGATTTTTCCATACAAATTTTATTATTATAATTTCTTTATCAATACATAAGATATTTTAAATGTTTTTGGCCTTGAACGTGCCCAGGAGATGAGACCTCGTATAGAGTGTATTATTTTACTTCTGTCTTTCCTTATTTCAGAGTCCATTGAGGACATACGAACTAACGAACGCTTTAGAATATTTATGTGTGGATGATACATTTCATTTGATATGATAAATCTTTCTAAATTCTCTGTGTTTGATATAACAGATAACTATATTTAGAAATAAGAAGAAACTAAGAATATCCTACAATAAAATAAGAACACATATTGTCGATTGTTGTAGATAATATGAGATTTTTGTGATTTTACAAAACATCAACAAAAGATTGTTGATACATATGATTTATAAATTCAATCTTTATAAAAGAATACTTATTAAATGTTTTCAGCTCGCATACTGGATGAGACATATCGTAAAGAGGACATAAAAGTCAAAAAACAAACAAACTAATGAACCGATGTACCAACCAAAATATTAATGTATGGATTCTATGTCATTCATGTCGGCCATTATGAAATTAGCCCAAGATGTCAAAAATATGCAATTTTAACTCGCATAATTCAGGAGTTTTTATCATAACCAAACACAATAATTTATAACCAAAATAATCCCCATATGTTTAGTTTCAGTACTGATGTATTTCTCGTTACATCCATTGTGAAATTAATTCAGTACACTGAAAAATGTTCGACTATGAATATTGCTACTTACAAAAACTTTCATAGATTTATCCATACAAATTTTATTATTATAATATCTTTATCAATACATAAGATATTTTAAATGTTTTTGGCCTTGAACGTGCCCAGGATATGAGACCTCGTATAGAGTGTATTATTTTACTTCTGTCTTTCCTTATTTCAGAGTCCATTAAGGACATACGAACATACATACGAACGCATTAGAATATTTATGTGTGGATTCATTAAATTCACGGCAAAAGCTTTTTTCACATGCCAATATATTAATATTATAGATAATTATGTAAATATAATAAATAAATATTATACTTAATTATTTTTTTCAAAAATGACAAATATGGAAAATTCAGCAAACATAAATAACAAAACAAACAGAATATTAAATATAGTTAGTTGAATTTCTTTGAATGATATTTTGTTACATGGAATACCACCATGCTTGTGAAATAATATAAGTTTTTATAATATACTTTTTATACCCCTAATTTTTATTATTCAATATTTTGTTTATTACATGAAAATTTAAATCGATAAATGTTTCTGCGACATGAATTCACCAATGCGATATAAGCTTTAGGTATGTTGTACAATTTCACGAAAATTTGAAATATTTCTTTGTATTATGTTTTCTTATTATTATCATACATCATAATATTATTAGTATAATAATATTTATGTGACACATTATGGGTTTTTCCCACCACTTTCCCCTGGATGTTTCAAGAGCAAAGCTCCTATACCATCCAGACTCAACGAAACAAAATAATTTTTTTTTTTCAACGGAGGGCTCAGGGTTTGCCAGAAGGACTCCCCCCAACAAAATCCTCCCTAAAATTACAAAAACCCTTAATGTCCCTTGGAGGAGATACTCACTTCAAGGTTCTACTCACTACTACAATATTCTTACAAACTATATTCTTACAGTTACGTATTGCTACGTACTAAAACTCTTAACCCTAGAGACAACACTTTACAACTTATTTACTAGTGTTAGCACAATTGGAAATTTACTTACCACTATACTCACCCTTTCATGTATACAGAATTCTCCTTATAGAAAAGGAAAACAAAGGAAGAAGAGAAAAAAAAAAAAAATCGCAACCAAGGCTGAAGGATAGTGGACTGTGATGCAATCCTGAGAGAAAAAAAAAAAAGGAAAATCCTCCAAGGGGCAAAGTTAAAGTTATTTAAAAGCCACCTCCGATAAGAGGAGTGGACATACACAAAACAAAGAAAAAGAGGAGTTCAGCGGCTCAGAAAGTATACCAAACAAATCACTCACAAATCCGCAGGAGGGAGTCCGGGTCGACGAAGATCATCCCATTTCAATTTCCATGCTTCCACGAAGACAATAAAACACTTAAAATTGGTAGCATTTAGAGTTAGTTCCCCAAACCACACAGGCCGTGGAGTATCCACGCTCAAACCTTCAATCATTGCATCCCTCGCCTCGGACATTATATCACACTCCCAGAGGATATGTTCTGCATAAGGACACCATGGTTCGTCACACAAATTCAGGTCAAAGAGTTTCCCCTTAAAATCTCCGTGGCCTGAAATTAGCTGTGTAGAGAAGTGCTCAAAATGAATGAAGTGACGTTGCATTCGAGCCCTGACATCTGGAAAGAATTTATAAACCAGTCTTCCTGTCCTCCCAGAGTCCCATCTCTCCTGCCAGATATCCATTGTTTTTTCTTTAACCCTAATCATTGCTTCCTCAAACCCAGCTCTTCCGGATTCTGGTCTGAAAATAACACCAAAATGCTCAGCTACACCGTCAACCTTCAAGCATCGTCTGGCAACACTTTCTTTGACCTCAAGATCCGCTGGCAGAACTCCTGCAATCACGGGTAAACCATCTGTAGCAGATGTACGATACGCTCCAGTCAAACCTATTAGCAGAGATCTCTGTCCACGAAGAAGTGCGAGGCTGACTGATCCGATCTCCAACCTGTGAGACCAAATTCGGGCTGCATATGAAATTTGCGGTATATATGTTGCTCGGTATATGGTCACGAGACACTTAGGATGAAAGCCCCAAGTACCCCTACTAAGGCTTCTCAAGGTTGCAAAGAGCTTTCTACCCTTGTCCGAAATCCCTCTAACATGCTGAACAAATGAAAACCTTTTATCCAATACCACGCCCAAGTATCTAAACTCGTCAACTAACCTGACCGATTTATCTCCCATCTTAAGTGTGGGATTTCGGGTTCTACTTAAGTTTCCCTTCATGAGCATGGCCGCCGTTTTAGATGCAGAAAAAGACAGACGATTTTGTCTTCCCCAAGCCAAGATACGTTCGATTGTCGCAGCAAACGTTCGTTCAAGTGCCATTCTCGAATTTTCCGCCAACATCAGCAGAGCATCATCAGCGTACGCGATCAGAGTACATTGTTCCGGAAGAGGCAAGGTCAGAAGATCGTTGAAAAGCACATTCCACAAAAAAGGGCCAAGCACAGATCCCTGCGGACAGCCCATCGTAACTTCTCTCTCCACGCGATGACCACCATGCGAAATCACAACTCTGCGATCTTTAAAGTAATCAGACACAATATTAAACAAATTAGAAGGACACTGTCTCAACTTTAATTTATTCAAAATCAATGGCCACCAAGCATTATCAAAAGCGCCAGAAATATCGAGAAAGATTCCAAGAACGTATTTCTCTGCACGTGACATTTATGTGACAATGTTTCATTGATACTTATTGTTATAAAGGTTTGTATTGTCATTATTGAGGTGGCGTAATGTAGAGGTCCCATTTACGGTAACGGCCGATAGTTTTCCATTGTCATTGGGTTGTTATCGCGATTTTATTATTGTGTATCAAAAACCAAACACTACATAAATATTTTAATAATGTTTGTTAATAAGTATGTATGTCTTATTTATATATCCAGCTAAATAACACAGACAATAATATCTTCTTTGCAAATTGGCATACTTTAATATATTTCAAGATATGAAAATTATACGTCTTTGATATGTCAACAATTTTAAGAGAGTATCTGATGAAATATAGATATTTCACATGACCGTTCACTCTCCGTTGTCAAAAAGTTATACATGAACTTTTTAGACAACCAATCATCATATTATGTTTTTTTTTTCTACACAGGGGATATTCAATTGCGAAGAAATGTCTTCAAATATTTTTTAGCCGTTACAAGTTTCTAAATATTTTTCGTCATTCGTCTCGCCATTTCGCAGAAAGGTGGCTGATAGTCATAGATAGATAGCTGAAAGTCTTTTGTCACTTTAATATTTATTTTGTGAGAGTATATGAAGCTAGTTATAATAATATTGCATCATTATTATTATAATATGCGGTGAAGTGACTGAATTGCAGAGACTGTTTGCAGAAACGATGCGTCTTGTTAAGTCATACTTCTGCACGCACGCCTCACACACATAAGAGTACATTATTGTATTAACAGCACGGCCACCACTTCTACAGACAGTGTCAGTGCTACTGTACCCTGGAGGATGGCAATTAAGTATCTGCACACTTTGCTGTCCTTATGTATATCCATAAATGTAAATAGTTCCAAACATACTTACTGAATGTGAGAGATATTTGTAAGGTGATATTAGTTAATTGACTGTATTTTTTTTACAAAGTCGTTTTTTTCTCATTTTTTTTTTATAGTGAAGTTGTGTAAATTATTTAGATGATTTGTTCCACTATTTTGTTAATGAAAAATGATTTCTTTCTATGTAATATAAATAAATAATTTAAGCTCATTGACATGAATTGACATCCCTAAATTAATAATCATAAAAATTTAGTAAATATTCAACACCCACAAATAACCTCACCACTACTTCTGCTCCTGAACCCACCCCTGAACTTGTCACCCCCACCCTCCACACACCCCTGCCAATTGTAACCATTCCTTAGATTTTAATATTGTTGTATGTCCTTTAATTTTAGATTTAGTATTGTGTTATTATTGATGATGACTACGTTGTAGTTGAAAACGTTCTAATAATTTAAACAATCTCATAGTGGAATGAAACAGTGTTTGATTTAATTATTTAAATATTATCTTTTAATTTGATTGATGCAAAATCACTCGGAATGGAAGAGGGCTGTTTCCATCATATACTGCCGAGAGAAAAGTCGAAAAGAGAAAATTATAGCAGATTAATTAAGGCTACAAGAATATCCGTATACACATTACATAGAACTATTGTAATATATTTAAATGAGTAGAGTTCGATGCAAATAATTGCAATTTAATATTATTTCGAGACACGTATGTTCAACACTATTTACATTTTCTTTGTTTTGATTTATGTATTTCATTTGTGTGTATGGAAAGTGTTTTCATCTTTGTAATATTATGATTTATGTCGCGTGAGATGTAACAAGGCTTACCAATGCGTATCGTCGCATAGTAAGGATGTCAATTGTATTTTACCATATTTGGTTTAACTCTTTAGTTCATCTTTGCATAACAAAAGATGTCACTTATCTCGGTGTAAAGAAATTGTTTGTATAATATTATTATGTGAATCCAACAGATACAAATATCCTTGTTTTATTAATACCCTGTAGATACCATTAATCGAAAACTGAGAAAAATACTAAAGAAATTTCACATCGAATCATTGGTACGTACGTACGGTACGTACTATCAGATTAGGACCAGTCTGATAGTACGTACCAATGATTCGTTGTGAAATTTCGTTGGTATTTTTCTCAGTGAATACACAAGTAACGTAATAATTTTTTCTCAAAAACTATGTTCCAAAAATTATCATAATATGCTGTTTCACTCAATAACATTAAGCTGCTTATTGTCTCATTTATGCTCATAACTGAGACATTCAAAGCAAAAGTGGACTTAGCCACACGAATAACAATATTGCATTAACTATGGGATGTTATGTAAAACTTGTGATTTTTCAATTTAAAAATGGACTAAATTACTTCAGATTTAAACGTTAGATCAAGTTTAGTCCACTTTTGAATTGAAAAGAAAAACGCAAGATTTACATGAATTTCCATAGTAAGCCCAACATTGGTCATCATGTTGCTTAGTCCACTTTTGATTTGAATGCCTAAATTAAGTATGGCACATCCAATATAACTGTAAAAGCAGTAAATACCGCTACTGAAAAAATCCTACAAACCTGAAACACAGAATAAAAACAAACAAATGGTCATTGGTAGAGACTTGTTTTGTCGTTAGTAATTATGTATCTTAATAATGTAATACATATGATAGTGAACTTTTCCGCCTTGCAAGAACGTTGCTGATATTTTTTGAAATCCTTATTTAAGTTCCAAGAAATTATTTGCTGTCCAATTGCAATTAATTAATTAAATATTATTTCTTGTTTCAGGTTTGTCAACACTGACGCTTGATGCTAATATACTCTTGAAAGAAATTTATGGAAAGCGTAGAAAAAATACTGGAAAAAACCTTGCAAGTATTGTGGCAGTTTTATATATTTTCCTCAGTCGGTAGAGCTTGAATTGGAAATCCAATGAGACCCCATTCATTACATACTAATCTCAAAGGCGTGGGTTATTTCCACCTCTAATTTGATAATTACCATTACTGAATATGATTCTAAAATTATTTGTGATATTTTCATTGTTTAGTTAATGTTACGCGGTCTCATTGAATACTCCACATTCATCATGGGAGTATTGATTTAATTCAAAGAAAGTTTCAAATAAAAATCTTTAATCCACTTCCACTATACACTGATAGTAGACAGCTGGTTTTCACAACTTTGTCATCAAAATTCTTAACTAAATTATTACATGATTATCAACTTTTAGATACATCCTTCGTCACAATTATAACTAATTACACTTTGACTTGACCTTCATGTATAACTATGTATATACATGCTGAACCTTACATACTAATAGTAAAATGAAAATGTGGTAAAATGACTTGGTAATATTCGATTTTTAAAATGTAACACTCCACATGAGAGATTAAAATTTATTACATAGGTACCATGACCTACTAATGATTACTTCTTCGCGGTCAGACGTATAAAGAGACTTCTTCCTGGGTTACTCCCAAATAAATAGCTAATTATCCGCTATCTCTCTCATTACGAGAACTACGTCACGCCACGTTGTTTTTAGACCCGAATGAAGTTTGTCACACATACTGCGCTATTTCCGCAATCACATCCAAAGACAAATATTAAATATTTTTCAGAAACGCTCTTCTTCTTTTTCTTTATTATATTTAATTTTGATAATAATTCTGTTACAGTATATTTTATAAATCTATACAATATTCGTGCAAAAAATGTCTCAATTAATATAATCTTATTTGAATATGCATGCTAATAGTATCTGAATTTATGGATATTTTAAATGGATGGTAAAATATTCTATCATACCATTACAGTATATTCCGCAAGTGGAGAAGCTAGTAGGTAAACTAAATGCACGCAATAAACAAACAGATTCTCTTATCCGTGCCAATAAGAAATCAATTAGAAGTGGGTGGCAAACTTTATCGCTAAATTGAAAATGTTAAATGCCTTATTCGTGATGTTTCCCAATACCTGTTTTTTACAGGGAACACAAAAACTTAAAAAATATAGTGGGAGACCTATTATATGTCGGGTTCTCTACGGTATATGGATAAAATCGTTCACAGATAAAACAGTGCCTCCACACATGAATTCTAATTGCCACGATAAAATTGATACTGATTGTTTTACATTTTAATTAATCATATCTACGTTGAATACAGAGTTCCTATATAATTTGATATATCGTTTTATTAATTCTTACGAACTGGATGAATATTAATATCTATTCCACGATATTATTGATTGCCAGCCTAAGGTTATTTTATTAGGAGGGAACAATGACCAGATACATAGACAAGTCCAATAGTATCTCCACTATTTTTTTTTTTTTTTTTTTATTTTATTGGCACATCTACAGGTTTTATACAAATACAGTATAATATATTACAATATACAAACATATTAACCCATTTACAGATTGCACATTTGTATTCGAATGTGTTTACATAGCTAAAAGAAAGATAAAGTAATAATAAAAAACCAAATACTAAAATACAAAAAAAGACATGACACTATTCTCCAGAGCACCATGCAACCACTGCCATTCCCCGAGCCTCCCACTCGCCACCGCGGCCCCGGCGTAGCGTCCACCACCAACGAGCGTCAATCCAAAACTTTAAAAGCTCTAGACTAACGCCCGCCAACGGCGGCCGCCCCACCGAAACCGCGGAAGCAAATAAAAAGCCCAAAAAACAACAATCACACAACACTCCAAAAAACCATATCATGTCTAGAAATTGTTATATAGTTAATGCCGAAAACACAAACAAAGTAAAAAAAGACAATTATTTTTACAAAAAAAATAAAAGTGGTTCCAAACCATTCAGTAAAAGTTAAAAATAAAAGATGAAAAATATGATAAAGCAACAAAAAATAGTAGAATAAATGATTAGATTAGAAAAAAGCAAATTAAAAATAATAATAAGAACTTTGTGTATGCATACACACACAAATATACATACAACTACAACAAAAATTAAAAAATGTGGCTAATAGGAGGGGGGAAATGGGAAGGTTAAAGGAAATATCCTCCGAAGCATGAATGTAAGCATCTTACCTACCCTACACACCCATCGCCATCGATGCAATCTCAGCCCTGAACCGCGGAAGAGTAAGACTAAATATGTCAGCCCTCTGAAACATACAATTGTAATTCTCACAGGAACGGCGAATGAACTTATTTCTGGCATAACTGGTGCCAAACCCGGTGATGTGAAATGTCTGCGGATGTCGTGCAGCAACTCTGGGTACATGAAAGAGAACCAGTTCGTTGAGAGCTGGGCAGTCGATCAAAGAATTAATGATTTTGTATAATAGTACCTGCAGGGTTACTCTTGACAAAACTAAACACGATCTTAATCTAGTCTTGATCTTGATCATACGACCCACGAAGGGACTATGGTCAAAAGCACCGCGTTACCGCTAAAGCGCGAATGGTTTGCGTGTAATTTTGGCCGATAGTCACTTCGTGCGTCGTATGATCAAGATCAAGACTAGATTAAGATCGTGTTTAGTTTTTTCAAGGGTAGCCCCGCTGGTCAGCAATCCTACGCCTACTAGAGAGTGACTGCAGGCCATGATATCGTTCAGCCTCCCCGTAGTTGTCAAACCTCTTGAAACTTAAATAGTTGAGCATTCTCAGAGCCCTATGCTGAATTTTTTCTATTCTATCTATATGAACTCCAAAATGCGGACACCAGACAGACGAACAGTACTCAAGGATACTCCTAACAAATGATATATACAAGGTCTTGACAACCTCGGGGCTTCTCAAAGGCTTAGTTACCCTAGAGAGAAAACCAAGCATTCTCGAGGCTTTTGACACAATACTTTCATAATGATTACGAAATGTCATCTTGTCATCGATTATCACACCCAAATCTCTCACCTCAGTTGTCACCATCAATTCTGAATCATTGAGTCTGTAGTCAAACCCGATGGGATTCTTACTTCTAGTGAATCGGATCAAATTGCACTTCTCAACATTCAGATACAAACTGTTAACCCTGCAATAGACAGTCAACCGGTCAAGATCACGCTGGAACTTTACACAATCTTCGATGGATCGAATCCGTGAGTAGATCTTCATATCGTCTGCATACAAAATATGCTTACAAAATTTAAAACATGAGTTAATGTCATTTATATAAACATTGAACAAAGTGGGACCCAAAATAGAGCCCTGTGGTACTCCAGATGGAACACTAATCCATTCTGATCTGTGTCCTCCA
The DNA here is from genome assembly GCA_947579605.1 of Athripsodes cinereus. NCBI lineage: Eukaryota > Metazoa > Arthropoda > Insecta > Trichoptera > Leptoceridae > Athripsodes > Athripsodes cinereus. The sequence goes on along the minus strand of OX388316.1, from coordinate 16,348,105 downwards.
ACAACTACCGCTTGTCTTCTATTCGAAATGTAAGAGGAGAACCATCTAAATAGATCTCCACATATGCCCAGACCCTCAAGCTTCTTTAATAAAATAGAGTGGTTCACCTTATCGAATGCCTTGCTGTAGTCAGTGTACACGGCATCCACTTGACCACCACGCTCCATACCATCCAACACATAATCAGTAAAAAGAATTAAGTTTGTAGAAGTAGACTTACCCTGCACAAAACCATGCTGTGATGCATTAATATACCGCCTTATTGTCGAGTATAGTTGATCTTGGACTACATGCTCAAAAATTTTGGCAATAGGAGCTTTGGCAATAGAGATTTGGCAAAAATTTTACATGAGGAGTAACGGTGTCATAATAACTTACTGAGATGCGAGTTATTTTATTATAAAAATATTACCAGCATTTGACTAAAATCTTACATATTGTTATTGTGATAGCGATTATATTATTACGTAGTATTGTTTAATATTACAGGCTTTGGAGATAGAGCGTTTAGTGTTGCGGGTCCCAGATGTTGGAACAAGCTGCCTCTGTATCTGCGAGAGGAGGTGAATGGAGAGAGTTTTAAAAGAGGACTAAAGACACACCTTTTTGCTGGGAGTTTCGGGTGATGGATACGATAAATGGCGCCCTTGAGGTCATGTTATGAGTAAACGGCGCTTTACAAATTGTCCATATATATATATATATATTGTGTCACCAGGTGGAGCTACTAGTAACAATCACACTCACTCAAATAGTTCAAATAAAACATAGCATTTAGCACTTCCATTTTTTTGTTGAAAAAAATGCAAGTCCTAAGTACCTACCATAAAATGAAAATCAAAATAAAATACTGTTGTGATATTATCAATAAGTACTATGATTTAACTGCACCTAAGTGCAGGAGACTACGTATTGATAATTTGTAGCACTTCCATTTTTTTGTTGAAAAAAATGCAAGTCCTAAGTACCTACCATAAAATGACGAATACGGTGCACCCGGCAAAGAATTTCCTTTAAAAGGCAGGTCTTCGAAAAAAATAAAGACAATTTACATCTTAAATTCAGCGATGAGGTTTGCCACCCATCAAGAATGTTTTAAATTTTTTTGATGGCATGGAGAATACAGCGTGCATGTTTATTGCAGCGGCTGGTCTACTGACTACCCCACTTGTGGTAGGTATGTGCTGTGATGGGATAGTAGATACCTACTAATAATAATATTTGGAAGTAAATTTTTGTACTTGACTGGTGTGTATTATTGTTATTATTTTTATTTACGACTTTAACGTTATTTTTGACTATGTTTATGATAAATGCTAGAAGCAAATTGGTCTATAATTAAAAAAAATATGAACTGTTAAAGTGCGCCCTAAGATTTACACATACATGGTGTTGTTCTTAATATTGTATTTGATATGTTCTTGAGAGTAAATATTTATATTTCATAATTATTTGATATCTTTCTCTGATTACTCAACCGTAATTTCGTCTTTATTTCGTGAAGTTCCGGTGAAGAAAAATCTCCCACTCCTTTCCGTTAGTTTTTGAGTGTCTCGCAAGAGGCGGGTATTAAACATCACGTTTAAGAGATTAATCATCTTCGGCTCAGCTATGATGTATGCTACGCATCCTGAAAGTATTTACTTTTATTGGCACGTAAATGTAATTTCTTCCAGAAATTCAGGATTGTCATAATTTTAAAACGTATATGTGTGGATTCTGGATTCTTTTTTTAAATGATTTGTATTTTTTTTTAAGAATAGAAAGCATTTTCACGATTTTACCTTACTTAAATGATTGCTTTATACAGGTACTCATAAATTTATTAATATTGATTTTTTTTTTATTTATTCATGCTAAACTAAACATTGATTAAATGCAATTTTAAAAATAAATTTAAGGAAACGTCGCTAAACATTATGAAATTCCGACGTAAATAATATATTCCGACACATTTCTCTTTGTTTGACAATGATTGTCACAATTTTCAACCTTTTCTCAAATTTTAATTTTTACAACTGTGACTTACGTCGAAGAAAATATAGGTTTATTTGTAATAAGAATTTTAAATGTTATATTTAAAAAGAGCAGACTGTATATTTTATTATTAGTTATTGGACATGCATCACCCGCGGAATAAGGTGTGAACGTGCCACTATCGTGCATCGTTTATCTCATTCTCTCCCGTTGCATCACTAGGTTCACCCTCTTGCTCTACCCTGGGTACTACTCCCTCAACTTCGTGTTGATTGGTCGCCTCGATAAATCAAACCAATTTAGTTTTTTTATAAAATTTGACGTACAACTCTCCTTGATTCTTGTTTATTTGAAAAGAGGCTTTATACCGTCTTAAAATTAGGGTCAAATTTATTTGAACGTGTGCGGTTTCGTGTTTTAAGTCGTGAGCTCATGAATATTTTTACTTGAATTATGCCAAAGGATTTCCATTGAGTTATAGTCGTTTGGAACTTTTTCACATTTTGTGTTTTGCTTTGGTCACCATTTGGATTCTTAATCTCTTTGTTACTTTGGTTATTCATTTGTACGGATGGCCTTACACTAAATGCGATCAAAATCTTCAATTGCTTGATATTCATCAATGGGTGCGTCCAGATAGTAGGATGCGAACGTCAATCAATCATCAATCTTCAACGATTCAGAGCATTCTCCCAAGAAATATTCGAATGAATGCGTTTGTTTCCCATCCTTATAAGGGCTACGAAGGCATTCATTCAAATATTTCTTCGGCGAGATTGACGTTCGCATCCTACTATCTGGACGCACCCAATTATGATCATGATATTCTTAAGTAAATGTTTGATCTTTATTGATAAAAATATATATTTTGATTGCTGTCATCGAATACTGATCGGTGATTCAGAATTTATAAATATGAAAAGTGCCTTGTTTCAATATGTGGCGTTTGTTTTACCCTCGGCAAGTTTGTATAAGGCAGAGAGGCCTGGGCATGTTTGTTCAATGTTCACACGATGGAATTTGCTCGGGTTAGGAGCTGCTGATACATAATATAATCATTCCCAACGGACACGGGAGCCTCCAAATACAAAAGGAATGCTTTATTTAAATATGCACACATACAAAACCTACTCGTCTTTATTTACACTACGTATGTACAAACATTAGTTAAGAATTGAGTTTATTGCATGTATATGCTTTTATTCTTTCCAATGAAATTAATAAATTCAATTTTTACATTCACGATTAATATATCTATCTCTCTTCTGATCGCAGAAAAGTATTTGAACTTTTATCTTTAAAAGCTTATTTTTTTAAGTACCTAAGTACATTTTTATAATAAACATATTTATTTGATGTACAATTGGTTAGTTTTCTAAGTCTTTGTAAACAAATTAACCATTTATTTTTCATTGTGACATTACCTGATTAAACTTTTAAATTTGGAATGTTTTTCGTAGAAATCGTTAACAGGTTTTGCATGTTTTATAGCTGTAAACTGAAATCTATTCGATTGGCTATGAAATAATTTATTCCCTACATACTCAAATACACCGCCAAAATCGTAACCTAATGCCACACGCTTGCATAGTGAAGGTGGAATAATTCGGCAATGAAAGAAATATAACATAGCATCTTTCTTTCCTAAAGCTACTTCCTAGAAGTTTACAATATGAATAATTTATTTATTTATTTCATATATTTACGGCGTTAGCCTTTGACATGTTAACAATCATATTAAAAACAAAAAACAACAAAAACTACACAATAAATTTGTTATATCAAGAACAGTATTACAAGTAAAATAAGTGTAAGTGAAATAATTATAAGTCAATCAAAAATATTCAAATATGTCATTGTAAATAGAGGATTTATAAATATATAGTCATACAGGTAAAGTAAGTGTAAGATGAGATAATTATAATTATGTCAATCAAAAATATTCAAATGAGTCATTGATAATAGAGAATTAAAAAATATAAAGTCATATAGGTAAAATAAGTGTCAGTGAGATAATTATTATAAGTCAATCAAAAATATTTATCATAATCACAATAATATGTCCTATTTTTGCGTTTTACCGTGCGTCGATGTTTATGTCACGATTTTGTCGTGTATAGTGAAGGTGGAATAAGTCGGGAACGAGAGAAACAGAACATTGGCCATTTCTTATAAGCTTAAATATAAAATGTCATATTTTTGCGTGCTACCGTGCGTTGATGTTTTTTCATGAAATTTGTAATCATATTTGAATCTTTTCTTGTTGTATCTTATTATGGTTATAGGGTTCGTATAAATGATAGGTTGCATTGTTTAAGTTCATAATAATCAAAATAAAATACTCTTGTGATATTATCAATAAGTACTATGATTTAACTGCACCTAAGTGCAGGAGACTACGTATTGATAGTTTGTAGTATAAATGTATTATAGAATTATTATTCCCTTCTATAGTAATACAAGTATAATTAGGTAGTAGGCTCCTATTTATTATAATTTAGTATAGTCTGTATTCAGAAGTTATTGGTGTAATGTTGATACATACATACGGTTACGGAATAATTATGTTCAAACTGCTAACAGTTCATAAACAGATTACGGTACATAATTACAATATTTGGTGTAATGCTCGCGATTAGCATAATATTTGTATATATATACGTGTAATAATAATAATAACAACAACATATTTAATACCTCATATCTAAGATACCTTTACTAGGTTCTGAATGGTGCGTTATCATTATTATTTAAATATATACATATACATACTTTGGTATCTTAATAAAAATGGAAATACATTTATATACAATCTCGGTAATGTAGTAATAGTATATTATATGACAGCTACTAACTAACTTGTTCATAATAATATTATTATATTGTTCAAGTGCTACCCATAAACATGATATTTACATCAAAAAATAATCAAAGTACTTCTGTGGGAACAAAACTTTTTCGTTAAAATAATTATGTAATGTTTGTTACTACTGTATATATTATTTTCTATTCACTCATTCATACCATTACGGCACTCCCCGCATCTGGGGTAGCTAGTAAATTTACGTCATTTTATAAACATTCAAGTCGTCTTCTCGTTGCCAATAAAAGTTTCACTATGGGAGGCATACCTACTTCATTTCTGAACTGACTATTATCAATATGTTAAATATCTAATACGTGATGTTTTCCAACTACCCCCCCCTTTAAAAGGAATTGAAAACTGAGCGGTAGAACTTTTTTTCTGGGAACCTAAGTATTTTATAATACGCGTATGTATTAATATAATTTTATCTTCTTCTTCTTCTACCTCATGTGATAGATCATCGATCTGTTGTGTCGGAAGTGATTCCCTCTTGTGACCCTGAGGATCAGCTATATTTCCATATTTTTGGTGGTCTTCCTCGTGAACTTGAGCCAGCCGGTGTCTTCTTTGCAGCAATGTGGGCGATCCTGTTTTCAGCCATCCTGTCCACATGGTCTCTCCAGAATCGTCTCCTCTTCCTACTCGATCTCACTATGACCTCCGTGTCGTATATCCTTCTAATTTCAGTATTTCTAATTCTATCTCTGAGAGTTTTTCCCGCGATAGCACGTAAGGTTTTCATCTCAGATGTTCTGAGTAGGCTTTTGGTTCTTGCTGTATCTGCTCTTGTTTCGACGCCGTAAGTCATTATAATTTTATCGTGTATGCAAAATATAGCTTCGCAACCGTTTTGCTATTAAATCAAACGTCTTTGTGTCTATCTCCGTACGCACACACAGTGCTCCATAAATCGTAACGTAATTTGGTAATTACTATTAATGCCGATACGGTTGTAATAGACGCTTCAATAATTTTATGAAGATGTTGTATGTACTTATAATTATTATTAATATCATGAGTTTAATGAAATCATAATTATTGTTATTATTGTAACTGTTTTAGTTTCGGCATTGTATATTATTATATTATTAAGACTTTGACTAATTACCCTGTGCAGGTATACTGTGTAGTTACTTGCCTACCTACATACTTAATTATGTTATCATTGTATTTAATGTAAATAATATCTAATTACTTTCTTATTTTACCGCAAGCACATTTATATTTCTATAATTGCCAGTGTTTAAAAATAGCTTGACTTTTAGTTTAAAATAGCAGACGTACACATGTATATTATAATACGAACTTAGGTCATATTAGACATAGATTATATATTTTTGCGAATTTTGTTTTTACACTCAACCATTGTATGAGGTTACATTATGTTAATAGATGAAACTATCATATAAGGGTTAGATAAGACCCTTTTGATACGGGACTCGAACCCGCGACTCATCTTTTTCACAAGGTGTGCCTTGTTCAATTAAGCTACCAGGAAACAAACCGAAGTACAATACAAAACAGAAACACGTAAAAGTATTTAGTCCTCTCGTAATTGTACTGTTTTCATGGGATTTCATGTACACTTACAGCAAACAATTCAACTAACAATTAATTCTCAGGTGCATAGTTTCTTCTTGATATATTCTCGGATATTTCTTTGTGTAAGTTAATTTAAATATCACGTTTAATTTTTAATGAATAAATAAATTACTTCAAAGTTTATGCCGCAAAATTATTTTCAAGTGTAATGCATCATTTTGATTTGCTCTCAATTAAGATTAGCGCGTTATTTCACACGACACATGTTGGTCGGTTGTTGGTGTGAGAATGTTTATATGTACATGTTAGTTACTTACTTTACATATTGAATGTTGTTCATATTATCATCCGATGATGAATTATAAATATGAGATTTTGTGTTTGATAATACGTCCACCATCAAAAAGAGGTAGGAGCAGCTTCATTAATATATTGTTGTATAAATAATATTGCAACGGGTTCGAGGTATCGCGAAGCGAATCTCTCTTGTTCCAAACTCCAGTAGTGGGTAATTAATCACTCACATTCGTTTCTCCATGACTCTCATCATTATTATTATTATTAATATTATATACTTTGTACTCCTTGTAGGTAAGTTGTGTGAGTTTGGACAAATTAACGAGTACAATCTTTCATTCCTGGGTGTTGCCATTGCGGAACATCTTTATTATAATACATATTATTTAACTCTCTCGCATTGGACTAAGCTTCATTATCATCTTCGTTTTGGCAATTTGTTTCCATCATTCGGGGCATAATATTTTCTTGTTAACGTGATGTCCTTATCATGCATAAATTAAATTCACGGTATTTTTATTTAAAAATTCACTATACCTTCCTTTATTCAGTGATGGTTAGGTGTATTTTTTATTTATGAAATGATTGATTTCTTCTTCCTAGGTTTGTTGTTTAATTATGTAATTAAATTATTGGAATTATTTATGCTGTTTGCTAAGACTGTTTCTCAGTAGGTATCTTAATTTCATTGCATTTCGTTACATTTAAATATAAATAAATAAATAAATAAATAAAAACTTTATTGAAAAAAAAAATATTTCAAATGGCGGGTTTATTGCCGTGGGCAATTTCTGCCAACCAACCACTTTTGACATCAATTTGATATATACAATACATACAAGTGTATGAAAAAGAAGAAAAATATAAATAATAATAATAAATATATATATATACAATACTTATACCTACATAAAAATACATATATAAATGAATAGGTGGATGGGATGAAGGACAAGGAAGGAAACACGGGATTGTCAGTTAGATGGATTATTTAAGGAAAGGTAATGATGCCTCAGTTTACTTTTGAAAGAGAGAATAGTTGGAGCTAGTCTGATAGGAAGTGGGAGGTTATTCCATAATCTAGCCGCGTGTGTAGTGAAAGAAGAAGTGAAGAAAGATGTGTGATGTGAAGGTATGGTTAACAAACGGCGTCCACTTGAACGTAGAGATAAGCCATGAGATGCCAAGGGTGTGAAGTTGGACTTGAGGTAATCAGGTGAAGCAGGATTATTCAGAACATTGAAAAGAAGAGAGAGAATATGGAGATGACGACGCTGAGTCATCGTTAGCCATTTAAGTTCATTTCTAAAGTCAGTGATATGATCATATTTTCTCAAACCGAAAATGAATCTAATGCAGACGTTTTGCAGACGTTCTAGTTTCATGGTTTGTTCAGATGTAATATCCATATATGCAACGTCCGCATAATCTAGAAGAGGTAAGAGAAGGGTTTGAGAAAGGAGGATCTTTGTCGGTTTTGGGAGAAAGTTCTGGTGTCTCTTTAGTGAATGTAAGGAGTAGAAGAGTTTTCGGTTTAATTCAGATATTTGAGGTCGCCAAGAGAGAAATTGATCAAACGTAATACCGAGATTTTTTACCTTCTCAGATAATTTAATGATAACATTATCAAGAAGAAGAGGGGGTAAGGAGTTGATATTTAATTTACAGAGTAGACGTGAGCTACCTATAAGAATGGCCTGGGACTTGGAAGGATTGAGTAATAATCCATTTTGCTGTGCCCATTGAGAGATGCGACTTAATTCGCCATTCATAAGATCGATTGCAGATATGGTATGATTCGGCTCGAAGTGAGAGTAAATTTGGAGATCATCAGCATAGAGGTGACATCTAACAGTGAGATGTTCAACTATAGAGTTGATGAAGATTGAAAAGAGAAGTGGAGAAAGGATTCCACCTTGTGGGACTCCTGCACTAAGTGACAGCCAATTAGACAATTCGTTATTTTGAGTTTTGATACATTGTTGTCTGTCATTTAGATAGGACTTAAACCAGGAGAGTGAGATGTCTGAAAGATTGAAGTGTTGGAGTCTTGCGAGCAGTATGTCAAAGTCGACAGAGTTAAAGGCGCTACTGAAGTCAAGAAGTAAGAGAAGTGTGAGTTTTTTATCTTCCATCGCACCTCTAATGTCGTCAGTGACTTTTACTAGGGCAGTGGTAGTACTGTGGCCAGTTCGAAAACCAGACTGATACTGGGTTAATAAATTATGTGTGGTAAGGTAGCTGGTTAATTGAAAGTGAATGATTTTTTCAATGACCTTGGAGAAAATGGGAAGAATAGATATGGGACGAAAGTCTTTTTCGGCTTTAGGTACCGGCTTTTTTGGCAATGGTATAACATATGCTTTCTTCCAAGAAGAGGGAAAAGAGCCTGAGTCCATAGAGCAATTGACAATATGAGTAAGTACGGGGAGTATATGGTCAATAATAAGTGTGATGAAAGTGATACTAATGTCGTCCACTCCGACTGACTTAGATTTAATAGATTTAACATACCTTCTAACGGTTTCAGTCGATGCATGTGAGAAATTGAAAACTGGTGTGTTTGCAGGGGGTAGGGACCGAATACCGGAGAGTGTAGCATTTTTAGTGGCAACATCAATATCACAGGGTGGGGCAGCAAAAAACCTATTAAGGCAGTTAGGATCAATAAATTTAGATGCATCAGGGACAACTTGGCGACCCATTCCCATGGCATTCAGGCCTCTCCAAATGTCAGCAGAAGAGCGATTTGTGAGTAATTGTTTGAAGTGTACGCGTTTAGAATTTCTACACAGCTGGTTGCAGCGATTACGGAGAGTGCGATAAGACTCCCAGTTGGGTGGTGAAGGGGATTTAGCATACCTGAGTTTGGCTCTGTCTCTTCTCCTCATCAGAAGTTTTATCTCATCAGTAAGCCATGGAGCAGGTGGACGCTTAATACGTACTTGCCGAAGTGGAGCATAATACGTACTTGCCGAAGTGGAGCAATGGAGCACGAAGTGAGCATAGCAAATATAAATAATTTTATTATTTATAATTAGATATTTTCTAATTGCGTAACGTTTTCGAATATCCATGTAGTTATTAAATAAATAAATAAATTCCTGCGTTATAAATATTTGTCTATTTGTAACTCATTAAAGTTTTATCTGAGATTTATATGCTATACAAATATGTTTACTGAAAATAATTATTTCATGAGTATTTAATGGGGCATAAAATAATATATTATGTTAATCATAAAATAAAACAGGTTATTATTCAAGAATTAGATTCGTGGATTAGCTGGTTCTAGCGTATTATGGCATAATCCTCCTTGAGTACCTTACTTTCGCTAATTATTAAATTTTATAAATACGATGAATAGATATCACCTGCCCTATCTATAAAATCTATTAATGTATCTTTTATACATAATTTATTATTATTAATTAGCGTTTAGGTATTTTAATTATAATAGGTTGATATTTTTATGCTTGACTTAAGAATGCGGACGTTTTTCGGTGATTCGGTGAATTGGTTATTATTGAAATGCATAAATAGTTTATTATCTCTCATTATGGGATCAAAGGTTTGCAGTTAGTGGTCTAGTTTTCACACTGTCAAGCAACTCCAGATGCTTTTTGATTCATTGATAAATAACCCCATTGTGAACTCAATTTCTCCAAGTTATTTAAAGCTTTTATATGTATATCCAGAATTCAAACGATATTTAATGCGAAGTATATTTACGCCGTATATTTAGCGGAGAGAGCTGCGCAGAAGCAAGGGTCGAACAAGGCGTAAGACAAGGATGCTCAATGTCGCCAGCTCTCTTTAACTGCTATATACAGCGAGCCATTGATGAACTGAGAGAAGAAATGAAGAACTGGACAGGAGTAAAAATAAATGGGAAAAAGGTCGACATGATCAGATATGCTGATGACATAGCACTGCTCGCAGACTCCGAGATGGAGCTGAACGAAGCCTTAGGAAAAATGGAAAGTATTCTGTTGTCAAAGTACAACATGAAAATAAATAAAGAAAAAACAAAATGTATGGTCGTTGGAAGAGAGGAAGCGACTGCGAACATTGCCATAAATGGAGTGAGCATCAAACAAGTAAGTGAATTCGTGTACCTGGGCAGCAGAATAAACCAGGATGGACGCTCCAAATCGGAAATTGTAAGCAGAATAAACCAGGCAAGGATTGCCTTTAACAAAAAATCAAAGATATTGGAATCCCCAAATATTGACTTAAGCGTAAGGAAGAACCTTACTAAAGCCTTTGTATGGAGCATTCTGCTTTATGGTTGTGAGACATGGACCATCAGCAAGAGTGAAAGCGGACGGTTGGCGGTCTTTGAGATGTGGTGCTACAGACGCATGCTCAAGATCCATTGGTCGGAGCACGTCGAAAATGAAGAAGTATTAACCAGGGTAGGCGAAAAAAGGCAACTCCTTAAGAGAATCAGCCAACAACGAGCTAACTGGATTGGCCACAACATCAGGCATCCAGGACTACTCATCGCCATCGCAGAGGGTAAGACCGAGGGGACAAATGGCAGAGGCCGACCAAGAGAAGCATATATGGACCAAGTGAAGAGAGACATGAACTGTGGCTCATACGTAGGGCTAAAAAGACTGGCTGAGAATAGAGACGAATGGAGAAGAAAAACCAAACTCGTTGCAGACCAATCCAGTGGATTGTAACTCATTATATATATATTTACGCCTGTAATTTTACATTTTACAAATCTTAGTATGTAAATAATATGAATTTGTTATATGTGATTCTATTTAGACTTAATATAGATTAAATCAAAAGATTCCAACTGGCAAATTTAAGTATAAAGCCGATTATGATTAATTGTAAGTATAACTAGCCTATGGTTATTGTTTAGTACTTAATATAATTGTTATAATATTAAGTTTTAGATGTTTGAGACGAATGCTCCATTAAACGGGGCCGAATAAAGCATCTAACAATATATATACATACTTATACATCTTTAAGTAATTAAGTTATTAATACTATTTCCTTTGATACCAGTACAGGTACTACGTTGCTGCCTGGGGAAAGCAAATGTAATACAAAATTAGCTATTAGTTTAATTGTGATGTTATGATTTTGATTGTTTTTTACTCATTTGTTTGTATTTAAGAGAAATAAACTGAATTGGAAAATAAAACACTGGATAAATGTGGAGGAAACGAAAGAAGTATGTACCGATAGATCAGAATGGCGTTCCGTTCTCTCTGCCTATTCTACATGGGACACGGCGTGAGGGTATATATTAATCGACAATCAACACCCCTTCTCTGGCTGCCTGTCATATGGGGGAAATATCTCACAATCCGCGAAGTGGACACATTTAAACGAGTACCGTCATTGCCCGGATATCTGGATATACTGTTGCAGGTCCTGTGACGCGGAACAGGATGTCTGCCGATCTGCGGAGCCAAAGCAATATTACCAGTTTTAGCAGCAAAATGAAAACTGGATATCCCAATGAACTGAGGTAGGGGTGATGAATGGTCACCTAGTCACCGATTCCTCTGAACGAATACTGGAGTTCAACCTACCACGCAAACAATGGTCCACATTTAATAGACTAAAAAGATGGCATGCTCTGCATAACATATGCACCGATTAAGTTTGTCCACTAGTCTTGAGTGTGAATGCACCTCACATTGCCAGACAATGAACCATATTGTAGAATGCTATCTGTATAGGTTTTAGTTTAGTTGGGGACACTTAGATGAAGCGACATTGATGCAGTCAACTAGCTGAGAATTTTTCCGTTGAATCTATAGGGCCAGAATGCCAAATGCATTAAAAAATCGTAGGTATATACTTAACTACTTGTTGTATACATAGAATCGGGCATTGAAGTAAAGTACGTGGTCAGGTTTGGTGATTTGTACATAATTTTATAAAGTTGATTATTCAAGATGAGCTTAGTTATTTTAAGAAATCAATACGGTCGGAATTTGGTAACGATAATAATAAAATAGGCATATTATTACCTAACGTCACATCCTTCACATATCAACATAACGATGGCCACGGAATAATAATATCTACCATTTGTGTATTTTAATTTCATTTTGATTTACATAAATTTGTGGTGCCATAACATAAAGATCGTGATAATTACTTTATAAACTGTCATATAGCATATATTTACGAGGCAGGAGGTGTCTTTACATGTTTTCATTTCAATGTCGTGGCTTCAAAAGTAATACCGTTCCGTACATATTATTAAGGCAACATTGAAATATTTTTGATTATTTTATATCATCGTCTGCTTTTTCACTATCTGTATTTTTAACTATTATGTATATTGGTACACATAAAAACCCTACTAATTACAGCATACGATTCCAATCTCAATAATGATATACACATATTTATTAAGTACTTCTGTGGTAAAGTTGGCATAGAGTTAATTGCAATTTTTTTCGTCGACATCTTTACGATCGCCATCGAACATAAGATATAAAATCAATATTAGATTTTTTTTATGTTATTGTTTTCTATTCATTACAATCGTATTAACACAGCGAATTGTTCATGAAGTTTATTAAATCGTATTTATCATAACAAGACTAGTTATGTCATTAAATGAATGTGTAATCATTTAATGCTCGTGAGTTAAACATAGAGTTCATTTAATTTCATGAAATAACTATAATTAAATATTTTTTATTTGTATTACTCAATCTCATAAAAGGGTTTAAGTAGTGTTTATAAATTTCATATATTTTGAGATATTTTTAACCCACTCAATGCTTGTTGTTTTCCATATGATTATTTAATTTACGCAGTCATCCTTTTGTTCTTATTTGTTTTGTTAAATAAAGTATTATACTTTATTAGTGACTTGCTTTTAATGTGCTACAGTTTTCACATTACAATCGAGTACAAGTAGGTAATTCCAAACCTACTCGTTTAATTTGCGTGGTATTTGCTACTGTTTATGTGACAATTTGAATACAAATGTCTTCATTCGTGGTTGTCGTTTATGTCGCTGTTTAACACCTTTGTCCACTCTACATAGAACATTTTGTATGAGTACACAATACACAAGTTGGTAGCACTCAAATTAAATACATTTATCAGAATGTTGACTAAAACACAGAGCTCTATATACCTGTAACTACATAAATTTGAGACGTACAAGACAATTAAGCATAATACTTTTTTATAACGTAAAATAATACAACAACATTTTATTGATATTTTGTTTACATATAAATGAAAATAAACATTTATTAATAAAATTTATTTAACCTACGTCTATGTTACCTCACACATTTTATTTAGAATTTTGAGTAAAAGTATTTAATGTTATTTTATTTTAATTAAGTAACTATCTTAGTACGAATAAGATATATTTTCTGCAAGTCATAATAGAGTTATGTATTTTAAGCAGATTTTATCGATTCCAAGATCTAGGTAGAGTTATGAAACAGAATACATAATGATTATAATATTAAAGTAGACTTGCTGTTCATTCTTATGTGAATATTATCTTTATTATGTGTTATGTTTTATTCTTATGTTGTAAATATATTTCTTTGTCAAATAAGTGCTTTGTTTTAAATTTCCTCAGGTAGCTTGTTAGATTTTGACAGGTCAATTTTTTACATAACTAGGTACGTACTTATTCCCACAGAAATAAATGCTTTATTTATGTAAGCACTCGCATATATACAGTATACGCTTCGCGCCGCTTCATATTATCTAATCTATTACTCTAGGCTCCTAACAAGCAATAGGAGTATTCCAGTTTACCATTAGTTTAATCGACATTACCGTGTCCATCAAATGGGAAAAGTGAGAATGACTTTTTCAAAGTCGGTATCCGGTGGACATGATATTGTGAAGGGGCTTGCCTTCTATTATTATAACGTTTAGATATCTCAGCAATTTATTGCTGACTCATAAGATTTAAACAACAACAATGTTCCTGCCTAGTAACAAATACTGAGGGGGAATCGACTCTCATGATAGAAATACATGGCCTTTTACACAGCTGTTGGTAACATTAAACGGAACAAACTGTAGCACTGAAAGAACAGTATACTCGTACATACTCGATTACCAAAATACTACTACTACAACTACTATATCATCACGGCATATCTCACAAGTGGGGTAGACAGCAGACCAGCTGCTAATTATAAACACGCGAGCTGTCCTCTCCGTGTCAATATAAAATCAAGAAGCAAACCTCACAGCTGAATTAAATATATATTTTTTTTATTTTTTTCAAACATCTGCCTTTATAGGACACTCGAAAACTTACACAGAAGAGTGAGAGACCAATTCTTTACCGGGTGCTCCACGGTCTAACCAATAAATTAATTCGCATATTGTGTTTATTTCAGGTACCTTTTTATTGACTATTATTTTTTTTTCTTTTTGTACATAAGTAATCAGTTGTATGACAAAATCAACAAAATTTATTAACTGTCTACATTTTGACTGAAACTTAACGAATGATGGCTTTGACCTTTTTACTACCGATCCTCTTCTATGCAGACTGTGTTTTCTATAATTATTCCATTTATTACATGTACTGCATCAATTTATAATTTTGAAGTGTAATAGGTACCTACTATTTGATATGCCTACTATTCTCCTTAGTGCTGTTCTCAAATATTAAAATTTTGTGAATGGGTCTTTGAGATTTTAGTTTAAGTAGGTATATTTAAGATTTTTTCAAACCATTATGTAAGTCATTCAACATCTTCAATTCAGCGATGAAGTATGCAATCCATCTACAAGGCCATTTGGCACATTTCAGAGGATGACCTATAATTAGTCTCCTGGTAACCTCTAAGATGATCTTTGTCGGAGAATAATGCTTACATAATGTAACATTGTTGAAAATTGAAACGGAAGAAATGAGAAGGACGTCTCAATAGTGAGAATTGTCTGCAGGCTGGTTCATGTGGCTACTTACGGTGTCTAATTTAAGTAAGTAAGTAAGTAATCGAAAATATTTTGAACCAGATCTGTAGAATCAACCTAAATGGTTATTTCCATATCTCTGCCTGTATCATAATTTATTCTGTATAATGATCACTAGTTACGAACCTGACTTAATCAAAAACAAATTGTGTCATACATTATGTGTTTATTTACTTATTATTGTTCATTCAGCGATGGCGTATGTCTTACATCCTTAATGTCTTAACTTTCATTGGTACGGAGAGGACGGTTCCATTTTTATTACATATACATAGTTGGTCCACTGACTATCCCACTTGTGGGAAATTCCATGGTGATATGAATGTCCATATGAATGAACTAAGGGTTAAACTGTAAAATGTTGTTTGATTCTTTTGTGATTTACGATTAAAGTATTTTGTTTGGTTGAAATAAATTAACATGAACATAATGAAAAGGTAAACCATATGAATAATAAAACTATTTATATTCTTAATTTAAATATTAAGAGTGGATTGCGTTATTCTACTGGGCAAGTTATTGGAGCGAATTCAGGCGCTACCTTTCAAACTTAAATGTCCTATTGTTCTAATTTACATGAACATACATTGTTTCACCAACAACACTTAATACTCTAGGTTCTAATATTATTATCACATTATCCAATAGTTTATTACAATATAATCATAATCTTCCGTCATAATCATTTATTGCTTAGAAAGAAATTGAATTTGAAAGCTAGTATACCTACTGATATTTATTTATTTTTTATCAATCAATCCTTCGACATTGGATAATTATTATATACCTAAATGTATGATACTTCCTGCGTGGAGCCTCTTCTATCGTGTGATGATGATGATGATTCTGCATGATTTTGTGTTGACGCTGTTTACCAGTCCCTAGACCGTCTCAAGGGCGCCGGTGGAGAATGCAGTTTTCAATTTGCTTCTGAAGCTGTATTATTGTATGTTGTACATATTTTGAATAAATTTTGGTGAAATAAGCTTTTTCTCTGCGAAGCTATTAAATACAATAATAATAAAGTTTATTGCACAATGTTGAGCATAAGTACTTAAAAAATTAGAATATGAGATGATACAAATAATATTGCGCAATGAGCGAGTTCAGCAGAGGCGATGTCTACCCACTAACCCGATATAGTTAGTAAAAATAAAATATTGTATATGTTCAAATGAAAATTAAAATAAATTCATGCATAGATATATAAGATAAAAATAAATTAATTTGAAAATATGTTATCCAGTTAGTAAAATATGAATATCAATAAAAATAAGAAATTACACCATTATTTTCTAGACATTTCGAACTCTAAGATCTAAAGTCATTAATCTATTCGACTATTTAAGGACAGTTTTAAAAATATTTTTAGTTGATGCATCGTGAGATAAACATAAAACGGTCGTTGATTTTCTCTTCGTGTTCATCGAAAATGTTACATATTATTAGTACACGGTGTTCGTATTATTCGAATCATTATTTCTAAATATTAATGTCTATAATGATAATTTCTTATTCCTTGGTACCCATTTAATCATCTTCATGCGTTGATTATTTTCTTTCGCTGGTGTGTGTATAAGTATACTATATTCTGATTCTTCTATGAGGTTGTTATTGTAATAACCTCATACTCTCGCGCCAATTAGCGATTGATTGATGCGTTCCTTCTTTGTTCCCTTATATTCCCACAGCAATCCGTAGGCCACCACATCACGGAAACTTCCCTACATACTTGGTTCTTATTCGTTTTTTTGTCTGTCGTCACCTCGGGGCGGATGTTTATCCTTTAACACGAACTTCATCTAAAATCGAGGCTATCGATGTTATAGATGTAAGTATTTTAATTTTACATATTCTCTAGTCTACATTTGATTTTTATAGTTATATATTCACCATGTTGGTGTTTAGGTTGTAGAATTTTGTAATGAAATTAAAGTTTATTTTCACCTCATTCTAAAGACATCTCTTTCAATAAAAAAAAATAAAACTACATTTATTTTTAATATCACTTTATTTTTGCCTTTGCCCTATTTACGATGGCATCACCAGTCTATCAAAATATTGTTCTCAAAATCCAATACATATTAAGATTCTTTGCTAGCTGACGTAATCAAAACTGTATCGCCTTTTTATAACATATTTTTTGCCATTTTCGTATTAATTTATTTGATGAATCGTGTATAAGTAGCGTTTAAATTTGACTCTAATCAAGTTTTGTGTTGTCAACATTTCTCGGCATAATTCAAAATTATCCGCCATTTTCTTATGACTGAGAACCATATCATATTTTCTATTTTTTTTTTGTTTGTCACGCTGTTCACTTGTATCATCGAGTACAAGTATCGTACCTGTACTTTCATGGTACTTGAACCCTAAACAAAAACAGTTCTATTGGTCTGACGAACCCTTCGTTAGTTTTGGTATCCGATTAGATCTGCTGGCTCAGTGCGTTGGTCCGTGACGATGATTAAGCAGGTGCTATGTTCTGTCTATTGGCATTGACACTGTGTTAAAAGTGGCAGCTTGTACATATGTACATAAGTGCATTATGTTAATAATATTTAAAATCACCGAATTCTCGAATACATCTTATTAGAATAATTTATACCGAAATAATAGTGGTACCTACCCAATATGGAATTAGCGATGCCTTTTATTTGAATACAACACTTTAGTATTCTAGCATAGAAATAAGTTTTTTTTTAAATATATTATCTATGTATTGGTTTAAATATAGTTTATGAAGGCTTTTGAAATAGATGTAAAATAAGGTTATTAATAAACAAAAGCTAGCGTCGATCATATACACGATGTCGCCAGTGCTACGAGCAAAAAGTTGAATAACATTGCTGCACATTTCATAAATGGAATGATACCAGTGATATGCTTTTTATTTCAAATCTCTAGACTAATAAAGGCACTTTTATGTATTACGTGACGTTTGTCTCGATATTCAAATTCAATTCTCGATATTTATTATATCATTATGTTATTCCGATCGTCCAAATAACTTTTGGAAATCATTTAGTTACTTCTGTTTATTTTAATTCACAGTAAACACACAAAAGTTTCAATAACATAAAACGTCAATAATTAATCTGATTGATCAAAATTCTTCTGCATTTTTCGGATAGCTTTAAAGACAAGGAGGAGGCTGGTTTCCTCTGTGCTTCCGGGAGGAGTGATGAAGGTCAAGAGGATGATGATTTATGTACTATTAAAAATCAATATACTTTTTCTGGAAATATGAGGTGTTTGTTAAATTTGTAAAATCAGTGACACTTACCGCACCCAAATACTTGTATTATTAGTACATATTATATGCAAATCTGTTTCAAAAAAATATAACTCAATAAAATTCTGAATTGCATAAATTTTTAACGATTCATTAATACGTAGGAATATATTGTGTTTAATCAGTTTCCTATTATAGAAATGTTAACAAATTATAATATCAAATCAAATGAAGCTCTTAACATAATATTATCATTTTATTATAAACATCATCGCTAAGACATAATATCTTTCTACCTGTATCATTTATATATATTGCTACGTGTTTTCTCATTGAAGTTCTATTAAATTAGTTCATATTCACGATTTCTTATACCTACCATAAATATTTATGATAATTTGTGTGCCATAACGATCACGGTTTATTTGTTTATGATTTTACAAAACCTTTTATTATTGTTGTATGAACTGTTGTAATATTTTTAAATACGTGTTAGTAATTTAATACTATCCAATATGTAATTAAAACTTCGGAAACAATAACTGGCCGACCTTGACACTTATGATTTTTATAACATTTGTTCGCAATATTTTATCGTATATTCCTTAGATGGATTACTAATAAAATAAAAATTATCTAAATGTCAGTTTTAGAATAAATATTTCATATTGTCCATAAAGATATATATTATGATAGTCGAGATATAAATAATTTATATTTTACCGACCACAATATGACACCAAAATTTATGTAAATAAATCACATTTACTCGGTTTTTTATTATGTAACATTATACGTGATAAATAATTTCAAAGCCTAGATTTAAAAGTATGTGGTGCATGACACTCACCACACATATAGATATGCTTGTTTTATTTATTTATTTATTATTTATTCTAAGTCATTTAACTGCGAGTAGATCAGCAAACAATAGAGCATAATATAATCATGTGAACATTTCAATTGTGACATAATTTAATGGTTATTGTATAATTTGATACTGTATATGGTTAGATTCCGTTACGTTTTATATTATAAGTATTTCAACTAAAAGTAAACGCATGTTTTTATTTGATTTGTTACATCAATCTTTCTCCGATTTTTTTACAGATGACGAATTTTTTATTAAACTTTCATGGGAATTTCCAGATTTTTGTATGCTCTATGTTGCTTTTTGCAAATATTCAAAGTGAGTTTGATATAAAATCCGTGAATTTTTTGTGTGTCCAGAACGGTTGATCATTTTCAGATTAATATTACTATTTGTAAATCAAACCACGGAGCAAATATGAATCTAATGAATCAAAGAATCGGTAGAATCGTATTACGTATATTAATATCAGTGATACTTTTTAATGACTTTGATATTCCAAAGAGTTACTAATTTCAATATTCAGTATGAACTCGGTATGATAGATAATTTTATTGCATTTATGTTTATTTGTTTTGTAAAAAGTTACATGAGGTGTCCGTATTAGTGATGAGTATTATGATTTAATATTTTAATGTTATGGATTTCAAAAGGATGTTTATTTTTTTGGATCAGATGCCATTGAATTGTGTGTTTTTCTTTTCACTTCTATTCATTTCAAATACAACTAATTATCTGTAATATTTTTTCAAATGTGGTTTCGGAGAAATTGTGGAAAAAATCATTTGAAATTATCAGATCCCAATTATATTATATGCTGCGTATTTTTTTTAGTAAAATCATATTCGTGTTTTATATAAACACGTGTCCAGTTTGTGTATTATGGAAGTGATGTGAAGGTATATCCACATTCGTGATTATATAGTAGGTATTCGTGTATTGTATATTTGTTAATAGAGATATCGGAAGATGTATTAAACAAATAATTCATCATATTCAAGAAGTTGAACTCAAAACTTTAAAATGCATTTTAGTCGCGATCCGTCAATCAACTTGAAAGTTCACGTTTTCACATGGAGCCAATCTCAGCCATCGCGTCGTTTATACAACAATAATATGAAGACATTCTTCCGCTTCAGCAGCGAAGTCATGTCATTCCACCGTATCCACGACAGTTCCTCAGTTAGTATTACAACTGGGAAAGCTTTCTCTGGTGTAGGAATTAATTAACGATTAACATGTCTCGCACAATCAGCTTCATCTCTTCTCTTGTCTCGTCTCCTGTCTATTGTATTGCTGACTGTTTTGTACCGCGCTACTACTTATGAACCTATGTACCCATAAAACAGGGCATTGCTTCACTCATATTTACTTTATCATTTAAATCTTTCAATCTCTACTACAACTATACCATCACGATGTATCCCACATAGGGGATAGCCATCAGAGCAGCTACATGTAATGAATATGGAAACTGTCCTTGCTTTGCCATAAAAAATTACATTCAAGATGGGTGGCAAACCTCATGACTAAATTTACGATGTAAATTATCTTTATTTGAAATTATTTTTTTCTACTACTACTACTACACCATCACGGCATATCCCACAAGTGGGGTAGCCAGCAGATCAGCTGCATGTAAGAAACATGCAAACTGTCCTCTTCGTGCCAATATAAAATCAGGATGGGTGGCAAACCTCATCGCTGAATTTGAGATGTACAATGTCTTAATTTTTTCGAACACCTGCCTTTTACAGGACACTCGAAAATTTACGCAGAAGAGTGGGAGACCAATTCTTTTCAAATATGTATATTTATTTTACATCTTGTGGAGCACCCAAGAACTGGTCTCCCACTCTTTTCTGTAAGCGTTTGAGTGTCCCGTAAAAAGTAGGTGTTGAAAAATTAAGACATCTTACTACTATCACGCCATTGTGGGATATGCTGTGATGGGGTGATGACAGTACACTTGAACACTTACGAAAAAGAGTGGATGGTCTAAAATCTCAAGGTGGAAAACTTTCAATATTGTATATTATATTATCGTCACTGGGTCGATAATGGGTTTATGAAACCTCCAATGTGCATTTATCAAGATTTTACAGGAGATAAAAAAAACTGTTTTACTGGATGACATTTTCAACGTTTCTGATTCGTTACGTGGAACTTGTCTTAGAAATTCCATAGTATATTGAATTTCCAGGCTCGATTCGAAAAATTTAAGAATTCATTTTTTTAGTACATGTGATTTTCACGAATTATCCAAGAAAATGCAGCACGTAATAGATTAAATTTCTCTCAATAACTTTTTCCGCGGATATCTCAGCGTGTAGGTTGTTTCATTGGTAGATGCGGCTTGACGAGATGAATTAATTGGTAGGTATTAATATTTTTGAAAGAAATAACACATGGGATATTTCACTGATCTAACGACGACATGATTTACAATTAACGTATCTACTAGAATCATTTTATTGTATAAATGTGTGTTTTTTTATCTTAAACTTACTTATTACAAGGTGTGAATAGATAAATTATAATGAGTAGTCATAAGAAATTTTTAATATTTACGTGGGCCTTTTTATAAGATTTAATAATAAATTAATGACAATGCTTCTAGAAGCAGGTTGCATTTTAAAAGAAATTAAAACATTCTGTAAAGATTTTTTTTAAGAAAAAATCTTTACGGAAAACAATAGAAAGTGTTGTTATTCGACTTTTGCAAATTTCTTAGTTTTCTCTTCAACCCTGTCAGTCGCTAATCGGCGTGACTATCTCCATGTTTGTGTCCACCATCATTGTGTTTGATATCAGCCGCCGCTGTATCCGTGTTTAGTTTTGTACGTAGAAACGAGATTTCCAAGATAACGATCGACCGACAACCAACAGAACTGCTGCGATCGCGAAATTCACTCTATTATTTTATCGTATGGTTCTGATTTTTAATTTTATTGGCTTGTTATTTTTTTTTAATTATTCTTTTTCATTTTATATAAGTAAATAACATCAATCCTTTAGTATCAACGGCCATCATTAGTATTCTATTTTCAAATTATTTTATTAAAATTATGTCATAATTATTTGCACCATACCTTTACATACCTAATAATATTATGTATTCTGACATTTGTTGTGATTTCGTTAGGATTTTAACATTTACATTTTTTCCATTGACACAACGCATTGAAGTTTGAATTATATTTTTTTTCAAAGATGAATTCATATGTATGTACGTTATTAGCTTATATTGTGAAAGTGGATTATTTAAAGTTATTGAAAACTGCGACCCTTCGCTCGAAAGCAGTTGAATCGAGTACTAGGCTTTGTTTTTGAATTAGAATGAATAATGTCGACTAATGTATAACAACAACCTGATAAAGTTTTGCTTCGCTTCCGATTCATCTGAAATACACGATTGTATGAAACAAAGGCACTTTGGATTTATGTCTTCCAATTTGTAAATTCTTTCGTTTGTTAACATATAGATATAATCTCATATTTTCATTTGTTGCCTTTTATTCGTTGGATCTTGTTTCAATAACATCTTTGATTACTATACAGATTGTTTTTCAATATCTCAAGTTTTCGAGATTGAGCACATATTATTGTAAACTTTTGATATCCATATGGATAACTTTATAAGAATTTATGCGATTCTGGAAACTGACCTAGTTTTTGATTAGTTCCTGGTAATAAATATATTTTCTGCAATTCAACGTCACGTGTTGGAATATGACACAATGACTTGGAATAACATTATTATTTTTGATGATTGATCTATTCGATGTTCTAAGCACGACAGAGTACGTCGAGAATAGTAGTACAAATATTCGAATATAATTTGTGATGATATTGACTGATGTGATATTAGACGATATATCTATATTATTGTTTTTGACATCATACTTAGAATTTGATAGTAATCTTGGCATGATAGTAATTTCTTGTCTCTACGAGTAGAATGAAATGGCTTCATCATAGACAATGTTTATCGCGTGGGCCCGTTATCATAACACTGGTTATAATTGGTAACAATAGGAGTGTTTTGCTATTGGAGTAAGTGTATAATCTTCAATCTTGTTGTCTTGTGTAGGTATATCTATAAGTACACTTCACTTACAGATTATATTATTATAATGTACAATAAATGCTCTTACTCTAACATCTCGTGCTTTCAAATATCTCATTTTGTTTAATAGATGTTACTGAAGATTATACTTTTCAAGCCTTATAATTTTCCGACACCTGCAAAACTTTTATGTTGGTGTTAGAGTTGATTTCTGCAAAATAAACCATAATGGATAATTTGTAGTTTACTGTTTATTGACAAAAGTTGGAAATTGTAAACCATTTTGATGAAGCATGATATTCAATAAACTACTTGTAGGAAATTGTTCTGTTTTAAGAAACAACTATAGAAACAGATTTAGTAACAATAATTATTTTGTGATACCTGAAATTAGCGAGTCGGCCGCCAAATAAGTTACTCAAAATTAATATTAGTTTCATCCCGTAGAAGAGGTATTATGGAAAATAAAGTATTATAATCATTCATAATAACTTTGATCGTTATTCAATCGGCGATTATTTGACCTGCGTGCGAGACTTCAGGGAAACAATAATAAATCACTTGTCGCAACTCCCAGTAACTATCAATCGATGTGTCTGCAGAATATTATTAATATGAATCACCATTCATCCACCATCACAAGATACCAACTACCTGTCGCTATATCATCGTAACCTTGTTTTAATAATAATATATTATATTGATCTTTAACAAGATTCTCATTATTCCGAGAATATGATGAATTACCTCTGATTAATTTGTCCCTGTGTATGTTTGCGGTGTACCTTGTTATTCCTTTGAATAATTTTTACGACTACCTACAAAGTGTGCGATTTTATTGTTTTGCATCTTGCGTGATTATGATAAATGTTATGATTTGTGATTTTTAAGATTTTTCAACTTAAATGTTCTTCTTCTCCACGTGTCCTGCCGGGTCTCCCCGACGTTGACGACCATTTGGAAGAAAGCTTCCCTGTCCTAGGCATCTTAAATAGGAAAATTATTTTCTAGAGTTGATTCGCCTTTGATGAATAGATTAAAAACATTTCTATTCATGGTGACTATATTGACACGACAAAAAAAACTAAAGCATATTTGAATATGATCAGTATTTGAATTTTTGTTGGACAGTTAGCAGTTGAAACATCTCCATTACTGTGTATTCAAGAGTAGACGAATGTGTTTATGAATAACGATGATAACTCTACATATTATAATTACAATACCAGCAATTATCCTATAATAATGATATTTATACATATGTGCCTACAACATATTTAAATATGAATTATTATCTCGTGTCTGCACCTATGAACTACGTGAAATAATTATTGGTCTCATTGGCTTATTCATTTTCGCTTGTGTTACTACAATTTGGTAATTGTTGGTAAAATTTACTCAAGTATCCTGCTAAAGGCGTTTGACTGGTTATACAAGTAGGTGCATTAGTTTTAGATATATTCAGTGCAAGTTTGGATAAAGTGCTAAAAATTTAGGCTTTCTCGAATGTTTTGCTCTAGAAATTTTCTCAACTATGTAGTGTGATGGGACATAATATATTTCAAAAACAGAAATTTATTTATTGCATAATTTTTTGCAATTTTTTTTTTCACTAAATTTTTATTTCAGAAATCGGTAATTTTCAACGAATTTCAATCGGTTTCTGTAAAATATAAAGTTGACTTATTGATAAATACTATATGTTTTTATCGTCTTAATCTTCATTAGTAAATAACTCGTTGTTTCATCAAGTTAAAATGTACATATTTTTTGTACCCAGAATGTATGTACTTCTACCATTGTTCTAAATTTCGCGATAGATTATTATACCGTAGCATCATAAGGAACCAAATATAACGTGATTGAAAGTTCAAAATATCACAGTCTAAGAATGTTGCTCTTTTAATAATTGGTGATGATGATGGTGAGATAGGACTATATAAAATTAAACATTGAATAACATACACGACTCTAAAATATATATAATGTATCTGATATTGGTTAGTTATAAAGAAGGTGTAACCTCTAAACCTCCTTATGGCTATTTTTATTTCATAAAATCTGATTCACTTCATTATGTGTATAATATATGATAATAATTACTATGGTTGCCGCAGTTTTATTGAATGGCGATCTATCATAATTATAGGTTATGATGTTTGTTTTAAACATTTAATTAATTACATTCTGTGGAAGAATCTTTTGTCGGTCGGCATTTTTGTCTATTGTGTGTTTTGTTGTATGACGCATTTAATTTTATCCGCTCGGTTGAATTTGTGTTTTTAATATGACGTGTTCTATAAGTTTTCTTGCTTTTGTTTTAATATTTACGAATAAATATTTAAGTAAGTTTCGATTCTCGCATGATTTTCGAAATAGAAACATTTATTTAATTTCAAACTTTAGAACGAGTAGAGTACATACTCGGTTGCAAAAGTTTAGTAAAACTGTGGCAGTATAGTATTATTTCTTTAATTTTAAAGCGTCTGGTACTGTGTTGAAATTAATAAGTAAACGAATAGAGCTTTTTTAAATAATCTCCATGACGTACTATCGATATTAGACAATAATTGTATATTTTAATCGAAGTTAGGTAAGGTACTTAAAAGGATTTTATTACCTTTGTTACTAATTGGGTATCATATTATTGAGTTTCCAGATAGGTGAATCGTCTGGACATTGATTGCTTTTACTTCAAAGTCACTGGAAGGAATAATAAATTTATATTCAATTAGAGTATCCATGTAATAATGAACATCATTATAATACCGTTTTTGGATGCAAGCTGTGGTTTGTACAATTGTTCCCATACTTCATACATAGATGGCAACTATTCGACCTTGGTGGTTCATACAAGTAGCGTTGATATTTTATAGCTTACACGTAAAAGTAATTATTGCCTCGTATGAAGACTTGTAAAGTCTATTTCTTTCTTACATTTAGTACCCGTAAGAAGATCTTGATGCCACCACAGCTTTTTTCTAGGTTTTTTATTACTTTAGTTCCTATGTTAAGTGGTTTGCGCAGGAAATTAACATTGTTCTTGCAAACATAAAACAATAAATTATTCTCGTTAGTTTTTATTTATACTGCAAATTATATTTGCTACTGTATTTTACAAGGGTTTTTATGCCTTAAGAAAATACTTGTTTTATAATTTTGTAGAATTGTGGTAGATGTTTTAAACAACGTTCGAACATGGACTTTATTTTTATAGCGCATGATTCATTTTCTAAGAGATTATTTTCTTTACATGGAGAAGTTTACATATAATTTTAATCGAAACACGTTTAATTCGAAATAGTTTTAATCGAAGTTTACTTATAATTAGTTTAATACAAAATAAAAATAAATATATTGAATATCATAATAATATGGTATTTTCTTCGCTTGTATTGGAAAAATGGAAAATTGTTTATATTTGTGCAATCGTTTGATGATATATAATTATCTATTTATTGTGGCTACTTATTATTAGTATTGACAATAAAAAAACATTCTGGTACAATTTATAAAGCACTATCTAGGTTGTTCTTGTTTACTTTTAATTCTTCTACTCGAATAACACTAATTACTTAACACATTTTTTCATTTACTTACTGACTTTCCACAATTCACCACATCTTGTTTGTGTTCATTACGCCAATTTACATAACTTTATCGCTTATTGTTACAGTACGTATCTAGCTACTAGATCCTTTTCACATTATAAGACTGTAGCATCGAAACTATTTTCTAACTTGTTGTCGACTAAAGATTTCTGGTTCACGCAGAAACTTATATTGCCCTACTTAAGAACGTTTTCCACGTATTTTTTTTTCAATATTTCTCTTTTTATTTTTATACGCAGATGCTCGGTGTTAATGGCCGAGTGAGAAGTTTGTAAATATAAATTTATAAGGCGTTCCCGCTTTTACCCCATTTGACATACGGCGTGAGGGTATAGTCATTGAAAATCTTAGAAATACCTACAGTTAAGACTAGAAACTCAGTTTAGACCGTTACATTTTTCGTGTAACAAAGATGCCTGGAAATAACCGAGTAATGCATAAGACATCATTACACTACTGAAGATAGTCATTGCTTTAAGTAAAGAAGCATTCTTAGATATATTTTGTTAATTACTCAAGTATCCGACTTATGCAAATCTTGTTGTGTGCAAAGGATCATAGTTTGTATTATATGAGTTACCGTAGCTAGAATATTACCCTTCACTAGGCGGCCGTGGGTGCCTACCCAGTCTGTTGGAATATTATTTTAATGTCTCGCTCAGTGTTGATTACTACAATCATATCGTTACAATTTTATACGGTCAATCTACGCTCTTCAACAAGATAGTGACTCCCAATCTGCTGGACATGCATCGCTGAATATATCTTTTATAAGTACATCTCAATAAAAGTATTTGTAGTTTTAAATAATTTTTCAACCATATTATTTTGGTTTTCATAGTTCATAATATTTTGAAATTTCAGTGTTTGTTGATTCACTCGTGTTTTCTAGAAAATTGATATACTTTTCATGTACCTACAATCTTTTTATTTATTTACTCATTACCGTACATTAATTACCTACAAGCAAATTTTCATAAAAATAAGTTTAAATAAAATACAATTATACAAGCGACATACTGAAGGATAGTTTATCGCAGAGGTGCGATTTCTTCCAAGTAACCCAATTTTATGAAATTTTCGCAACCAGGGAAAGGAGGAGATACAAAGGACGAGAAAAGGTAGGAAAGGGAACAACGAAACAGATGCCAAATTTTGAGCTATAACGTGGTCCTTATATAGTTGACTGGTAAAAGAAAGATGGGCCCTGCTAATATTCCTATAATGATTAGTATATTTGATGTTAAGTATGTAAGTATTTGGTATTATTTTCGTACTGGATGAACATGGATACTTATTTTTCGATTGGAATATTTTATATCTCATTTTCAGAAATATTACAGATCACTTGTAGAGAAAAAAATATTCATTCTATACCTATTATTTATTTATTATTTATAGACTTATAGGTGCAGGTGGTATTTAATTAAAAAATATACATATACCTATGAAGAATAGATAATATACTTCTTAATTGATAACTGCGTAACAAACTATGGGACCACACCCATATCAAATTGCTTGGATTTGCTCGCGCTACTTCATTCTCAGTATTATTTAATACGCTATTTATTTATTTCTAAATTGCGTTTTGACTTGTGTGTAAAATGTACGTGGTATGTTTTTGAGAGGAAAGTAGGGAGTTCAGCGAGTGCCAAATATGTACACTATTTGTAATATTTGAGTGGCTTTCCTGTATAAAAAAAGCGAAATCTTTGATAATTTTATCTGGGTAACTGAATTGTGACATGAGGGGTATAGAATCAAAGTCTCAACATTGGTACAAAAACGGCACATGTCTATTTCCCCATGAAGTGTTTTTGCTTCTAAATCAATTTTTCAAACATACCTATTTACTTGGGGATAGAGACTGATTTATATTGCAATGATTTAACCAGTATTGCTAGCGAAAATATGAACATTTTTGCAATCTTACTTGGTTTTAATACCCCTCAAATGACTTTAATAAAGGATATCAACGAATTTCCATAAAAGCTTATAAAAAGTATTTAACAATAATGGTCTATTGTTGATTACGGAATTGCTGGTTTATTTTATTTACTAAGAAAGTACCTATGTGTCATTTAAATGTGCAGAAGTATGTAGTAGGTAGCTGATATTTAAATGACAGAAAAATTGTTTTAAACATGTACCTTATTAAAAATGCTAATATACATTATTACGAGTACATTACCTATTTGACAGCTTTTAAATATTTAAATTACATTCTTATTATCGTTAATTTATGTAATTTATATTTTATTTAAGTGTTAATGCCCTTATTGTAAATGTTTTAATATTTTACATGGTTACGTAATAATAATTTGAGGTAATCGGTGGCCGAAATCGCTTGACGAATATTTTACATTACATAGGTATAGACTTTACGTATTTATAGAGCAATGAATAAAGAAATTGCAATAATTTTATAATATGCATTCAATTCTTAACGGTTCATATTTTAATATTGTTAAAGGATTTTTTCACTCGTTAACAATTTCATCATAAAATATAATTGATTGTTAAATATTTATTGTAGTTCCCAATTAAAAGGTGAACGTTTGACAGAAACGGACAACCGTTCGCATTTGCCCGACATTAATCTGTCTGAACTAAGCAAACTGCGTTGCATCTACCGGCTGTCCTTTGTAACGCTTTGTGTGTGAGTAATGATTTTTGTACCTACATTATTATGTTTTTTCATTCCTCTCTGAATGCCTTATTTGCTATAGCACATAGTTCGCTAACGTGATCGTATAGATAGATTTTGCAATATTACTTTTTCTAATTTTCTTTTTGTTTCTTATTATAA
This sequence comes from Athripsodes cinereus, assembly GCA_947579605.1. NCBI lineage: Eukaryota > Metazoa > Arthropoda > Insecta > Trichoptera > Leptoceridae > Athripsodes > Athripsodes cinereus. Next base: position 16,317,864 of record OX388316.1, on the reverse strand, counting down.
ATGTATTTGCTTCTCTCGGCTAGAGGAACCTTGAAGGAGTGTAATCTATAGATTCCACGCATTGAGGCTACGGTGCTTATTGGCCGACCAGTCCTTCAGGCTGTCCACTATGGTGCATTCGGTGTGAATAAGATTTGCTTACCCAGATACTGCGTTATCCGGGTGGTCGGTGGCTCGCGTTCAATGTGCATTCGACATAGGATTTCGCATAAATGGAAGTCCCGACTTCTGCGCTGTCCGGGTGGGCGTTGGGTTTCCGTCAATATGCACACGGCTTTCAAATAAATAAACAATGCGTAAATTTATTTAATCACCTTGGATTACATGCTTAAAAAACAAGTAGGTACTAGACTTTCTCGTTTATTAGAAATCCATGTACCTACTTGCGTGTTTTGTCGGTGACTTAGGTTTATCCCGATTATCTATTTCCAAATTCAGGCATGCTTAGGTTTAAAAAGTGAGCATGTCTTCTATTCTCACTGTTCCAATGATTCAAGTAAAAAATACTCTGACAATTGGTTTCAATTGTTGTTCAACAATATGTTAACAATTATTCCTGAAATCGTCAACGCGTCGTTTACATTTCAAATTAAATCTTATAGGAATATCAATAAATTGAAAATACTTGTTATATATTTATAACATTAGTATGTAACCTCAAAACCAGAAATAAGGACGGGCGTTTCACACTGCTTTATTTCGTAACACAAAGCTTTGTGCTTATTCAATAATGTTCTGAGGCTAACGAATTAGTGATTGTGGTGTTACTGTGTATTGTGTATCTATTGCGTTTATATGTGTGGCTTCATATAGATGTATGTTTATTATTTATTAACAAGAATGTTAATTGGGTTATTGAAAGAGGTGAAGAGTGTTATACGAGACTTAAGCTATGTAGACCTCATTATGTATTATATTAATCTCTTTATGTCGGACCAGGTTAAACAATCTAGGGTGAAATAGATTATCATTACTAATGAGATTGGTTTGTTAATTATTTTAATTGGATTTACAATAATTTATCTGATTGCCGAGTTGTAGATAATGAAACTGTTAAAATACCATTCCATTCAATAGCACTGTATAACGTTATTTGCGACGAGATATTAATTGCTAATAATAAATACGTTGTTTTATTTCATATCTTCATAATCTTCATACCAGATATGTATTTAATATTTTTTCTATATTTAGCGATAAGAAATTTATTTATTTATAATAATCTGCCCCGATATTAATTTGTCTGTTTCACGAAAAGAATATACATATGAAGATGTTGTTATATTGCCGCCCATCCTGAATATCTCGATTTTTTTGTTGGCACGGAGAGGCCAGCTTATATGTTTATTGCATGCAGTTGTTCTGCTGGCGTCGCGTCGTCCCCACTTGTAGGATGAATGCATATTATTCCATTTTAAACGAATTGAAAAAACTGTGGTATGCAAAGTACAACAGATGAATTAAAGAAATGGAGTTTTATAAATACATTAAAAAGTGCAGGTTCGATGCAAGACTCACATGACTATAAATAGATAATCCCAATAAGGTGGATCGTAAAAGAAGTCAATATAAAAACTGGTACCTAACCACATGAAGAAATATGCAGTGCAAATCGAAAGCTTCTACTAATGAGATTGACCTTCAGGGTGCTTGCACTTTTCATTACCTATTTTGTGGCTGTGTGCAATTATTCCAATAATAGGGGACTATACAAATGAAGGAATGCTCTGTAAGTTAGTTCTTACATATTCGCTGAGACAGACTAACATTTTATGATTACACTAGAAGGAATACATTTTGTATCATTAAGGATCTCGCACGTTTAATAATACAAAGGAAACGTTAAGAAATTTACTGTACAAGTATGTTATTCAAACCATACTGCTTATCTCTGCTCTGTTTTCGATTTTGTCTGTAATAAGGTAGAGCAGCTTTTAAAATCAAAAAGAACGTCATTAATAGGTATTTCATTTATACTTGATTCAGAATGCAAGGTGTTTTGTGAACAGGGTATTTACATTAACCTTTTGCAGTTTTCTTTAGATCCTTAATCTCTCTAGTTTTGTGTATTCGTATTTTGGTGTAAATAATTTTTTCTGAAATTTACTTCCGCATTGGCTTTCGAAACATTCAGTTTTGTATTTTCCATCGAAAATCAGGTGCTTTATTGTTTCGTAGGAATTAACTTAGATTCCTACTCACTTTGTTTTGGTATTTTTGTGTATAGCAGTGAAGTGAACACCATATTGTCCATAATAGGTACCTCTGCTGTTTTTACTCAATAGTTTCCATTTAGGTTTGTATGTTGTATTGGTTTGTATACGTATGTAGTATCGCAGCGCATAAGGACTGGAATGAACCTGCTACCGACGAGACAAAAAGTGATTCTCTGATACTCCTGTGAGTAAACCAATCTGAACAGCTGCACAATATTCCGTACGACTTGATTGCTCCTGATGAATTCCATTGGGTTTATCATAGCGAATTCAATCGAATTGCAAACCGAATCGTTTTGTATAATTCCCAAACACTTTTTATATTTGACTTATTACCTACTGCTATGAACGTAAATTATTCGATTCTATAGTCGTAAATATTGGTTCTTGAAATAATTATCTCTGTAAATTGTAATGAATTCGAGGTTTGTTATAAATTACTAAAATTAATATTAGAGTGACTTAATATTTCGTCTTTTTGTTCATATTAATCTACCGTTTTTCTCTCGCTGCATTTTGCGTGTTCGTACAAAAGAAATGATTTTGTTACGTACGTAAACATATTATTTTTTTCTTCGTTTCAGGAATAGGTTCTGTTTGAAATTATTAGATTTTATCTGGTTGAATGCTTGCACAGTTGCACATATGAGAACAATCATACATCTTTCCATAATACCGTATTCATACATACTGTAAGAACCAATACCTGTATACAATGAACGAATCAAAGCTTCGCATTGTGCGTGCAATGTGGTATCATTTTATATACTTACTCGTACGTGTCAAAAGTAAAGTTTGTTTCATGCAGTTTATGCATCACGCCTTTTATCATTACAACTTATCTAATATTGAGCTGCGTTTCAATTAATAAGATTAGTGTTCTTATTAAATTTTAAGATATTAAAAAAATAGTCCATGTGTAAAATTATTCCATTGAATTCGTCAGAACTAATATTCGAATGAAAATTTTACATTTTGTATGTATGTTAGGCTAATTTTACTCGAAAAATATCTCTTCTTACAAAGATGCAACCAGGTTAAATTTATTTTGAAATATAAAGTTTTTTAAAGGTAACTAATTTATTGTGTCCGATCATTCATAAGTTCCATTATGAAGCTTTTTCCGGGTTTGCAAAGAAAAAAGAAATGTAATCTGCGTACTTCTTTTTTTTTACTGCTATCATAATTAACGATGCGGTAATTGGACCTAATAGCTGTGGAGTTTATTAGAAAATTATATTCATCTCATGGCTTAGTATAAAAAATAATTGATCCTAGTTGACTGGTCTAATAACGTCTAAAGGACTGGTATCAGCATTGACTTTCATCTGAATCATACAAAGTTCCTCAAAAGTAAAATGAATGTAAGTTTAATTTGTATTATGTGTAATATTTTAATTATTATTTAAATTGAATCTAAGAAACCTGAAGTCGGGCACGTGGGAGTTCTCCATAGTACCATCATTATATATTCGTAGCAGAGCTGGTTATCGACCGGTATTGATAATTTCAATCAAAAGATTCCAGTGTCTTCAACTCTATGGTATGGTAACGTCACTAATATTCTCTAAATAAATAAATAACACACAGAGAAGTCGTTCGAGCAATAATAATATTCATTCATTAGGTACAATAGATATTCAAAAAGTTGTTACATAGAAACAATTTACTCGAGCAAATGACCGTGAAAATGTTGACGATAAATTCTGTACATATACCTTTTATGCTGTCCTTAATTCGTGGCTTGGCACATAATAGTAAATTAAAATTAACGTTAATGTGGTGCCTAATTTTCCATTGGAATTTGATATTTACGACTAAGTGACATATTATTATCTTAATGTAAGTACCTACCTGTACGGAGTATGTCTTTAATTTCATTGTATTACCAATCAAATTTTATTGCTACCATTAGAAATTTATACAATAAATTCAAACTATAGGTACTATTGAACCGTTGTTTGTTGTTCTTTTATTGTATTTCTTGTTCTTTTGTTATCCGTTTATCTAATTGCATTGGTTGTTTGTCATTGGAATTACTTAACGTTGAAAATTTTGTGTCAATTAGATGCTCCTACATTTAGATAATTTAGGTTATGTTATCTGCACGTTGTGCCCAAATCCAGTTGAACATTAAAAAAATAGTAAATATTCTAAAAAAATAATATAAACGTATTTTTGCGTCGTTATTTGTTTGTGAAATCACTATAAAAATGTAAAGACCAACTGTGTATAATAAACATGCGGATTTTAAAAATAAGCCATTCAGAATAATAGGACACCTGTCTTTTATAGGACACTCATAAATTTACAGGTGATATGAAAATATTTCTTTTAGTTCTTTCTCGTATCAATTTGTGAATGTGTATTCTATGTAAAATCTGAAGGTAGTTAAGGTATCACAGGCAGGGTATTGAGAGAGGTTATGGTAGTTGTTTGTACTAAGTAATGTATAAGACAGTACTACTAGCCTAGTGGTAGTAGTGTAGCAATATTATGTACGAGTATTATTACTTCAGGTAGACTTCGCATCATCATCGACCCTTGGAGTGTTATGTTAACACATCATAATACACATAATACTAGATGGTGAATTCGTTCTGTACTCGAATCGGGATGAACTCTTTCGTTGTGTGGTGACACCGTATCAGAAATACTTAATTAATAAAAGTATTTTTAGCATTTTAACGATAAACACACCTTCTCGATATTGTATTGTATAATTTTTAATTTTTTTGCACTTTTTGATGATTGTTTTTGTATCTAATGTACAAATGAAATACTAGTGTGATTGATGCTTACGGAAACTTAGTTTATTGTTTTCAATTCCCTCCTGTGTACACTTTTATAATGACTTTTTCTATTTGTCGTTGTCTTATCAGTTTTGAATCCATATAAAGCTAAAAAACAAATGACGTTGAATAATCCAGTGTATTTTTAATTTATGCTTCATCACAGTCGTATCATCCCTTACCCTTCAGCCTTCTTCTTGCGCTCAGTACTTGACGTAGGCTTCCTCTAGGATTTCTTTGTTGGACGTAACTCTCTTCCAGTGGAGATCCACAATTTACTTAATGCCGTCGGACTATCCTTTCTGTGGCTTTCCAACTCTTCTATGCTCTGTTCTAGGCCTCCAGGTGTTTTATTTCTCTATTTGTCGCAATTTTTTAAGAATAAAATAGAATGTTATAAAATTAATATGTTTTAAATGTACCGACATCAGACTAATTTGATGAAAATTGTTATTTAAGCAAAATCCATAATATTAACGACACTTGTTGGAATATATATATTTTCATTGATTTTTGGTATTTATTTGAAACATCGGTATTGTGGTCACCTTACTTTAGAACCGCGCGTGCTGATCGGTCTTAAGGTAGTTGTGTTGTTCACAAACTATAGGTTTTGTTGAATAGTCTAGAGTTAATTTATCAATAAATGTTTCACTAAGGTAAATCCTGCGCCCGATCCCAACTTCACGACTCCAAACCATAACTCATGTTCTCTCGTCTACATGGCTTGGTATTTCAATTTTAGCTATAAATACTAACGAAATTTCATTTTTATTTTAAATCGTATGAAACCTTTATATACTTTTAGAATATTATGTGTTCAATTTAGCTATTTATGGTTATACTTGATTCGAAGTTATTCCTTTTCTTCCTTTATTTACCAAAACTTTAAAAATTATAATCTTTCAAAATAAGTCAATAATGAGTTTAATCACAACAATCTTAAAAATTGAATGATATTGTTGATTGAAACATAAAAACTTAAATTAAATATACAAAGTAGGTACCTTGACAAGTGAAAGATTATTATTGAAAATCGGTGTTTTGAATGTTTACATTCTCTGTGTAGATGTGATTTTAGGATGCCACAGCGGAGTGTGCGGTGGGAAAATAAACCCTTTTTTACATCCTTAAATCTTCCTCTGGGGTATACTTAGGTATGATGTGTTCCTAGTTGTTGTCTGGAGTTATGGATTGGACTTTGACCTCCATTATTATGTTGGTTCTTGTGTTCACAGCAAAGGGTACACGTTATTTGATTTATTGAGTTTTTATACCCTTTTAGAAAATTATTGTAATGCATAATTTTAATGTATTTTATTGTAGGTACTTATACATTGTGGTTGAATGTTGATATTTTCTATATTGATTTTATCGTGCAATAGCCATAGAGTATTTTTGTTATTTTATATCATGTATCCGTTATTATTTATATTACTTGTAATAGCCTCTATTAATTTTTAAGTTATCTCTTTTATAATCGATGTTATTTGTGCAATTAACCATTGTATGAAGTCATGTATGTATGTAAATTATACACATAAGTTAACACATGCAACTATCATATTAGGCTTAGAAAATACAACGTCATCTTATTTGGTAGTGCCATGGAAAGGTTGAGGGTTCAAGTTCCGTCCAGTCTTTGTCTTTTCTAAGCTTTATATGATCTACATGCCCTTTTTAATTTTTCCTTCTCTTAAGTCTTGATTTTCGTTAATTACTATTGTATTAACTTTCTTTTTAGCTGCATATGTATAATTAAAAACGCATGTGCATTTGGATTAGTGCATTTTTATATTGTTAGCATATTTTATTCGTATAAAATCTGTAGATGTGTCAATAAAATTAAAATAATGTTAACTCCATCTTCATATCTACCACACTGTCTAAGTAAATAACCGGGATGATCCTGGGATCTTGTTTAAAAATATCCAGTAGTTACTTAATATACTACCTACTGATCGAACAACCCGTTTGAGAAGATACTTTCTATAGAAAAATCTTTTGTAGTTTAGATTGTTGTAAAATTAATTCATAAAAGCGAAATCCTACTTTAAAATTTCACTTTTAAAGGATTATATCTGATGACTATCCATCGTCCTTGCTTTAATTAGTATGGAAAAGCACATCATGCAATCAATATACCTAATCAAAGTCTATTCACGTTTATCATTGTTGCATTTGATTCAACAGTATATTTTTTAAATTATCACTTCTCTTGATTATTTGATTGAAGGTTATGCGTCGTCTTCTAAGGATTGATTAACGATTTTATATCTAAGGCTTCTATTTTATTACAGAGAGTTATGGTATATTATTTTTTTGTGTAAAAAAGTACCAGTAATAATATAATGTAATCATCTGATAAATATGGTTAGTAATTTATTAATATAATCTGCAGTCCATATTTATTGTTTGAATATTTAAAATGGATAATTGCACAAACATCAACATTTTGACATGACCAGATAATAAATGTTAAATCAATGTATTGGCAAATGTCAGCGTTCAACAATAATACTAAAAATAATAACAAAGTAAATAAATGTTTTGTACGGTACCTAGTACGTTTATTTTTATTTAATAATTTAATGATTTGTTTGTATTTATTTTGAAATGCCGTTCAACTATTATTTAAATAAGAATATTTTTATTGACGTGTTTTGTAAGTTCGTTATTATTATAAATCAATGGCATCTCGTGAGTAGATCGACCGTGAACTAAATCTTTCAAATAATTGCCACTTATAGATGATGTGATGCCTTCTACATACATACACTTGTTTTCAGCAACGTTTTCTTATTTATTCTTTTGAACTTCAATTAAACTTTACCGTAATTATAGCTTTCAGTAGAATGACCGTGATATGTTGATTGAAATTTATTCTTATTATAACTTATATCGTATAGCGTATGTATTTCAGAACAATTTCCCGAACATTTAACATGTTACTTTGTTTATTATATGTTTTTTTAGAATATTACTCTACTCTTTTAATTTTATTATTTTGTACCCAAAGATAGTCACGAAAATTTTAAATCCTCTGTTATTCAAAGCTGGGTTACTTTATTCGGTTTTTTTTTGGTTTATTCGTATTTGAAAAATATATTGTAAAAAATATGCCGGACACGATTATAATATTAACTTTTTGCGGAAAATAGCTTTCGTCAATAATAATTGTGTTTTATCTCCATACTTGCTATCGCACTTGTGGGAGATTCGTAATGATATAGAGATAGAAAGTGTTATTATGACCTTAAATTTTACAGTTTACTTTACAATAGTAACCTATGTTTCGATTGTCGCGATTGATACGTTTCGATGAAAACTGGATCACTATAATAAAGTAAATAGTAAAACTTTAAATCATATTCTATTTGTTATTGATTGATTGATATGGAGTTTTGCAAAATAAATCGAATAATATATTTAGAAAAAGTTGAATGAAAAAAACTTTGTTATGAATTTTTTGACACAATTGATAGGTTGGCTATCGGTGAGTGTGATCAATTTGGAATGATTAATCTAGAGTGGATCAAAATATGAAAAAAACTTTGTTTCAGTGGATTGGACTTATAGGAACATACTGAACGCAAAAGTTGTTTGTAGATCGACTAAGAAAGACACGCGTAAGTTGTTTGATAACTGGACAAGACGATGCGATAGAAGATGATAGTACATTATCTTATAAGGTATACACACTTGTTATCCATAATTGCTTTGGTCTTGAGTTAAAGGCGATTATTTTACATGTCTTCACATCGTTACTGTCTTCTGAACTATTTACATTTAATTTTTTAATTATACCTGCAGAATTCTTCACAAAATATTATTAATTTACGATTATTCAAAGTCTGTAACGTCATGGTATAAGTTTTTTGTAGCTTAATATTAGATAGTGACGCGATTATTTTTATTATTTATTTGTTTTATTGAATTACTTGTGTATGACTTTCGGTATAATTGGAATTATAGGCTTTGTATCCAATAACAATTATAGTTTCATAGATTATAATTGTAGGTTTTGATTCCTAAAACTTATTACGCAAGCTTAATGAAATTTTGACTTGTTTATTCTGTACCGTTAGAACTGATCTGACGAATTGACTTCAGTCTAATAAATTCGTACATTATTTAGTGACATATTAATACGTATATGTTTTATCAAAAACATAGAGAAGATTAGTAGTATCAAAATTTTTTTTTTTTTTTAAAGATATATCTGGGTTTTGTTATAAACCCAAATACAACCTTATGCACCTTACACACTAAGCTAAAAGCTTGTGCCGTGAAAGGGGAGTTTGCCGGCACCTGGGATCGAACCACGGACCCCTTGTTCTGGAGGCCGAGACTCTACCTCCAGGCTACCGACGAACTCATTTTCTTACATATTACATACATACATACATACCATCACGCCGCTTCCCTCGCGGGGTAGGCAGAAAGGATCGAGCGCCACTTCCTTCTATCTTTGCATACATCTTTCGCTTCCGTCACTGTCATACAATTCCTCATGCATGCTCTCCTGTATATTTGTATATCTCTTACATATTTGTATTCCAAAATTAATTTAAAAAGGAGAAAATAAGTATTCAATATTTTAATACAAATATTTCGTATTCTAAGTATATTTTCGTCTTCTTTTTGAAAGCACGAGCCTTCTTCATTCAGCGCACCAATTGAGTCACCTCATCACTAAACTTTCCTAATAGTCTTATTTCGTTGTCATAGAAACGGTCTATCATGGTGTAGGATATTAATCGACTTAAAATAATTAAAATGAATAGAGTTTAATAGAACAGGCGTTATAATAATGCCTACGACACAGTAAAAAAAGTTTTTAATCATTAATTGTAATATTTATCTCAAATTTTATTTTACACTTTTGTACGCAGTATGTGTGTTGTTTTTTTTTCGTTTATGTAGTACGAGTAACAATAATAATAATAATTCTATAAGCCGGTATGTTCTTACATAATAATGAGATGTAATAATACCCGATGCTTATTATGTAGGTACCTACTCTAATTGAATAATTGAAATACAATGCAAAGTGTTAGAATCGTGATGGAATTTTTACAGACCAATTTTAACATACCGTCTAGATATTTTTCTGTGTGTATGTATGAATATTATTTCACATTGTGCATTATTTATTATATTATATGATCTATGCGAGATAATTTTATTACATTGTAATATATACATACCTTTTTACATGTACCAGCACATCTGTATTATGTTTGTTGGTAGTTCAGATCAATTTCACGTAATATCTATAAAATAATATTACTCGACTGCATCTATGTAGTTGTTATGATTATTCATCATGTAAATTTGTACCATTGTAATGTCTGTGTATTACTTTACTTTATTTATTTAGGTATGTATTTTTTTTTAAATCAAATTATAGATGATAATGATGTAAGTATTTATTTTGGTTTATTTCTAACGCTACTATTTTTTGTTCAGTGAGACATTGTTGAAGCAGATATTTAAAAAAAAAATAAGCTTTTTGGGTGTTTCTCTTCACCTGGTTTAAATCCTCGTGGTCTTTGGAATGTTGCTTATACCCTTTTTAGCTCATCGTACGATTTGCAGCTCACATTTTTACACAGATTTTCGAGGTATTCTCGAGGAATGCCTAACATTAGACATGGAAGATCCATTTATATATTTTGTGATGAGTTTTGTCAATCATGCCACAGTAGCCTAAAAACTGGACAAATATTTATTTTTTATTTATTTATTTATTCACATTTACATGGCAAAGCCTTTTACATGTTTAACAATAAAATAATAATAACAATCAAAACGATTTGACAGACGAAGATTAAAATACAGTTACAGTTTCATGCAAATAAATTGATGAAAAAAATGATATGTACTTATATATTTTGAAATAAACTTCATTATGTAGGTAAAAGATAATTTGATTTTAATATGATTGAAAATTATTAGAAAACAAAAAAAAAACATAACAATTGAGTCTGATTTACCAAATATGTCACTTAATATTCTTATTTTGTAATTGTCCGTTGTTTATTATCATTTTAATATTATGTGAAATGTTTTATTGATAATGTCTGAATTGGATCTTTTATAAGCAATCAAATAATCAAACTGATATATTATAGATACGTAGGGGCTTTATTACATCACACAATAATTATTATTACTTTTGTATCGCGTGCTTAGTTAATTTCATTAATATTTATTGAACCGTGTCATAGGCAACATACTGCTGTAGCGTAGGTAGGTACTGTACTAAGACACATACCTACATATTATTTTGATGTGTAATACATAATACCATTTATTATTATTCTAATACCTTTTAATAGTCTCTAATTTGTACGTATTTATAACAATTATACCTCAAGGCACGTTGTTTAAATTAATTTTTAGTATTTATCTATGTACCTTTTCTTTATTTCATTGTATTTGAATGAATTTTATAATGTATGCATTTAGGTATGCGGACTGCAGTAGGTACACGCAGTTATAAAACTAATTACTCCTGTTGGTAAGTAATCGTATGTTGGGATAAAGCGAAAGTATGTAGTATGTAGGGTTAGAGCTGTGTGTCGTTCCGTCCTACTAAGGATTCGACGTGAGGTAGTATAGTATAGATGTGGTTAATTTAAATTTATTTTGTGATTTCACAATTATTCGATATGTAAAATCAGCTGTACTCTATTTTAACAAATTTAGATTTAAAAAGTTTGTATAGAAATTTTATGGAATAAAAGAAAAACTGTCTTTATGTACGAAATGTACGTTAAAATTAATATAATCAATTCTGCCCAAATAGGTCTAGCTGCTAGGGCAAACATTGAAAACAGTTATTTAAAAGTTGACAAAGCAAATCATAGGTCTATATGTTGTTATAATCAATTATATTCTCATTTCAAACCAAACTAATTACCACATTATGATAAAGGTACTTGTAATTTTATGTTATATTTATTCGTTTTTTTTCTTTGTTTCAGGTTTGTTAACAACAAAAGAAATAAATCAACCAAGGACTATAAAAATGTATATTTTACATCATAACGTTATTTCAAGATGAAGAACGTACATACATTTTCATTCTATAAAAACAACTATAAAATTCCTTCTCTACAAAACCTTTTGTACTTATAACAGTGCTATCTACCTGGTTTGATTTCATCGCACGAAGTCCTTCAGGCGTCATATACACCTGGCACTTCTAATTTTAATGAAGTACCTTAATACTAATGCATATGTTGTTCTCAAACACCTCCCCTGCGTTCTTATTCCACACCATACAAGATGGATTATTGTTTTAAATTATTACTTTGCCTAAATTACAATATTTGGTTAAATTGATACTTATGAACTCTGAATACAAATGATAATGTAGGTCTAAGTAGGTACACCTACTTGCAAAGTAAACGACCACTTATTATAAATTAAATGAATTGAAATAACTCTTTTTCATTTTTTGATCGTTAAGTTGTTTTAAAAACATGTATTAAAATATATTAAAGTTACTCCTTATCTTTTGTAAAAAAAGGCACAACGATATTGTAAAAAGGATGCCTGAAAAAGAAATGCTCGTCTTTACTCTGTATTCCTCAGAGAAACTTTAAAGGGTGATTGTATTGGTAAAATTTGAGATTTTTAGAGTGATTAGATTTTCAGTAAAGTGTTATTACTGTGCTAAATGTTATGTTCTCAGAAATTAACCGAAAATATGCAAGAAGTCCGTTGTAAAGGCGTGTTAATAAATTGGCGTAGGCACCTAGTTATACTATTATTGTTTTTTTTTATGCAAGCTTTTCTTAAAAAATATTATAAAGGCCAGTTCGATTGATTAACACTATAAAACTAACTAAATGAGATGACCCGCCATAAGTACCTATATGTGGTGTAATTCTTGTAGCATGTATGTACTATTGTGTATACATGCTTCTCCCAGCAATAAATAACTCCGTAATAGTCATAATGAGGTGAATAAATTGCTTAGAAAAGAATATTTGAATATTTCTCACATATCACATAATTTCTTCAAATATGCGCGCCGTAGGGCAAGTTTTATATTAATGTTGTGTGATATTATACGGTTTTTATTTTATCAAATTAAGTGGCATCACGCACGTGCGCTATTAAAGTGATTGTGTATCTACGGTGCGGTGTAAAATAACGAATACAGAGTATTATTTATATTTTGACATATTATTGTATACCAACCATGTGGTACGGTTTTAAGAGTTTTTTTTTGTGTTTCGTGATGCTCACATCTCTAAGACATCATGCGATCGAATATATTCACGCCTATTTTTATCTAAACATTTCGTGTGATCTGGGTAACGTGGGAAAGGTCTCTGAAATAATCGCGAAAAACTCATTCAGTTTTGTATATTTGTTGGCGCAGAAAGGACATCCTACACATTCCTATACCTATACAAACACATGTCTTACTTTTATGAGGGAGAAAAGAAATGATAGTAAAATCTATCATAGGTTTCGGAATACAAACAGTCTGTATTCATAAATATTTGACTTCACCATATTTAAGTTTCATTGAAAAGGTGTATAAGGTTTTATTTGGGTTTATAGCAAAACCCAGATATATCTTTTTTTTTTAAAAAAAAAAATGAAAATGCTTTTTTCAAAGTAAATTAGCGCTTCTGGTGAACCCACTCACATTCTATGTATATGTACAAAATATAGTGAATTGGTTTGCACCAAATTTGGTTTTTCTTCTCCATTTTTCCCTATCATCTGTACCTAAGTCTTTTTATTTCTACGTATGTGCTACAACGTATGTCCTCCAGCATTTGACCCTTTTAGGCATCTCTTGACAGGCCTCAATATATCCTGCTTTCGGTTATGCCCTTCGCGATGGTAATAAGTAGGCCTGGGTGCTTGATGTTGTGGTCACTCCAGTTTACTCGTTGGCTTATCCTTCTTAGGAGTTGTCTTTTTCACCAGCCCTTTTCAACACCTCGTCGTTTTCGACACGTTCCGACCAATGGATCTTGGGCATGTGCCTGTATCACCATATTTCAATGGTAGCCAAATGTCTGCTCTCACTCTTGCCGATGGTCCACGTCTCACTACCATATAGCAGAACAATCCAGACAAAAGTTTCAATCAGGTTCTTTCTCACATTCAAATTAATGTTGTGTAATTCCAATAATTGTGTGCTTTGAAAACATGACGTCCAGGTATCCTTCGTTCTTAAGGCTTGGGTAGGCGCTACGCTTTATATTTATAGTAATATTTGCGTTTACATTATTGTTGAAAGTTTATTGTCATCTTATGACTTCGTATGCCCAAGAGCCCTTATCTATCAGAAGATAATATAATATGATTTGTTATGTCTTCATCACCTTTCACCTCTTAAACGACTTCCGAATTGAGATACTCCGCACATACGACAGATGGCATGAGCCATATGGCATCACGTGTTGATCTAATAAACTAGACGTTGTCGTTACTACAACAGTAAACGTATTATGACCAAACATAGGAATGTCATAAATTTGTCTAGTCTTCCGATAAAATAGAGTAAAAGCAGTTAATTGTATTAAATATTATACCATTTAAATGACGTTAACCGATACTGACTTTAGTAATTGAATGACCAGTATTATCAATTTATTATGTTCGAGACAAAAAACCCCTGTTGCCCCGATCGTTGTTTACTTTTTTTATGTTTTAATTATGAATGTGCTACTTTTATAATTTTTTTGTAATTAAATGAGTAATCTGTTTTCGATTCCATAACTAAACTGTTTGTTACTAAGTATGTAGGTACTTTAAGTATGTACAAATATTAGTAGCAAATTCATTAGTTCACGATATTGAAAAAGGTACAAAATTAACATGTTAATTATTAGTTTTTTTTGTATTTATATTCTTCCATGGTAAATCCGTTTGAAACTATAAATAGTTCGCGTTTATATTGTGTAATGCCACACACTGATTTGCTTATATTTAGCATGTATTGTACGAGTATATGGAGCACAAATTTCCTAGTCACAATAACTCTTATAAATACAAATCCATTCACATGATTGTATCAATATTCATGTTTACGGTGAAGGCGCAGAAGGCAAAATGGTTACATAATTTCCCTATCTAGAATCAATAAATTCTTATGCACCGTTATGTTAGAGAGACAATATTTAATTGTCTCACATACCCCCCATTCTTCTAGCCACACTGTATGAACTTCACTAGTAGTTTCTGGCCTCTGCTTGTTATCTTGATTTTCTTGTGTTATTTTACATACTAGAAGTATTTCTCGATATAACACACTATGTACCTAACAAATCACCTGCATTGACATTCGAATAATTTAGATATCAAATTCAATCAGATATCTCGATTGTAGAACCATGTTTTTACAACGTAAAATTGTTCAAAACCTTATCGGAAGAAGTGAAAAAGGCGTCCCAACGCTTACGAATTGGCTCAAGGCTAGCTTGAGTGGTAACGTTCGATGTCCACAGACAACGTTCTTGAATTCCTATATTCTCACTCACGATATAAGGTTCACCAATCGAGAAACATTTTATGCATATGAATTTTTGGAATCTCATATTTCAGATCCCGAATGGATCAAGATCTCCCGTCTTAATGACGCCGGAATAATTAAGTTCAATACGTTATCGGCTGCTAGTTCGAGCGGTCACCAGATATATTTACTAATGTTTTGTTATCTAACTGGATTTAGATACAACGCGCAGGTGACAAGACCAATCGGATATCTCGATTGGAGAACCATGTTTACACAATGTGAAAATGTGCATGGACACCAAAAGTAATCCCTTAAGCCAGCCTAGAGCCAGTTCATCAGGGTTGGGACGCCTTTCTTGCTTCTTGCGATTAGGTTGAACATAAATTATTAGTATTCAGTAATTACCTGGTTTAATATTTTTATTCGATAGCAATCAGTTATTTATACCACGTAGAAGTGAAATATATCAAATAACAATATTCATACATTATAAATTCGAATCGTAGGGTTTGATAAATTTCATATAATTTGGTTGTTAGTGTGCTCCTTAGTAACATAATAATTATATTATAAGTTTCATTTCGTTAAATCATGTATAAAGTGTATGCCATTATTATTATTACATAGCGCACCAATATATAAATTGCACTCAGCATGTTCCTTTACGTAGGTTGGATACTTACTATGAAGTACAATTGACTATTCGCACTATCCGAATAATATGTTTAGTCTTGTTTGTTATTATTCTGAGCATCGATAATCATAATAATTATTATTTATTCCCTTTGTGTACTACGAGCTTTATGAGTGGGTACTAGTGATGGGCGATATATCGATATACGATTCGATTATATCGATAGTTCAGAACAATGCGATTATTCGATAGTATCGGAGCAAGTCGATTATTTTAATCGATTATTATAAGTCGATTATAACATCGATTATTATAAGTCGATTATAACATCGATATAATATATCGACTTGCACAAGTCGATTATAAATGTTCGACTTTTGATCTACCCCTTCAATAATTCGACTTCGACTCGTGTTAGTCGGTTCTTAGAATTCGATTTCAATACAAGTTGATACTTGCTACTAAAAGTATAGTTGGATATATACGGATGAACCATGGCCAATATGCATTTAGGTACCTACCTACCTATAAGTATAATACAATATTATATTCATACACGACGCCGTGCCGGACAACACCACAACGATGATGCAGTCAGTCAAATGATTAGTGATCGCTCCATTCCTTGCAATTTTTATAACCTAATAGGAAAACCAAGTAACTGCCAGAAAATAATAATTTAGGAATAATTTAAACTTCTAAGATAAAATTTTGTGGAAGATTTTATTTTTATTTATTTATTCATTCATTCTTAACTGTACATTGATTACAAACAATTACATAAAAGGTATACATTCAATACGTATTTTTATTTTAATAAGGAACAATAATTACATAAAAAAATACATGCATTACAATGTTTCATAATATAAAATCATATAACCTAGGTCCTAAAATACTCCCGAACATGGATTGAAATATAATTTCCGCTATATTACTAAGCTAATGAAAATGAGTGGATAGCAACAAATACAAGTATTAATTATAATAAATACAAAATTACTATACCTACATATTTTTATTGTTTAGCAGATGTAAGTGATGTCTATTTATTGTACGGTAAGGTATTTAAGTAGTTCACGTACAAATAAGTTGACGAGTAGAAGTAGGTACATTGTCTGCTTATTCTCCGAAAATACTTTGCTTTACTTGATTAATAAATTTCTTCGTTAGATTATATGTAATATCTTTTAAAGAGCGTTACTAGGTTTTACTATTAAGCTGTCTACAAGTAGAAGATCTCTTAGTAAAAAGAGAGACACTACTCGCGTAGTTACCTGAACAATTTTGTAGGCAATATTAATATGAGAACGTGAGCATTCACATCTCACAACCGCATCCTTCAACGCATAAAAACAAACTGAAATAAAGCGTGAGGAAGTGAGAGGGGAATAGATGCGTACGTTTCGTTGAATCGTTGACGATAGTTTTGTACTTCGTTTTTCCGAATATAATACGAAAATAACCGACTTCAAAATAATCGATGTTTGTGTTATTCATATCGCGCTACAAATAATCGATACTACTTCGATATATCGATTATTTTTTACAAGCGAAGTCGATTATTTATATCGATTGTGAATTGTGAACGACTTCGATTATTTCGATTGTAAAATATGATACTATCGCCCATCACTAGTGGGTACCTACTTACTATTGACTACTTTTAATTTTAACCTATAAGCAATGGACGATCTTTCATAATATTGTGTATTTATAATTTGAAGAGACACCCACAGAAAACTGATACCTAATAAAATTATTAAATACACATAATGAGATCAGGCCAGTTTCCTAATTAATAGTGTCTACCGGATGCGTAATTAGATAACTAAAACTCAATAAACATACCTTGTTTTAAAATATCTAAAACAAACCGTGGTTCGATACTAGGTATCGGCAAACTCCCCTTTCACGACACAAGCTTTTAGTAGCTTACTGTGAAAGGTGTATTTAGGTTGTATTTAGGTATATAGCAAAACCCAGATTTATCTTTTTAAAAAAAATCCAATATAATTAATGTGTTGAATATATTTGGCTCGTTGTATTCTTATTAATACGGATATTGTAAACGATCAAATTGCTTAGTCTTTTTGCAGAAATTGTGAATGTCAACTATCTCGTTGACATTCACAATTTCTGCATCCATTTTGTGATTTTACCCGTTTTATATGACTTTAAGGCGATAATGATGTTATTTTAAATAGTCATATTTGAATTTTTTAGTACATAATTAACGTCAAATTTTACTGTGCAATTGTAGTCGCTCAAATAAAATGAAAACTGAAAAGAAAACTTAGATTGTTCGATTAATGAATGCTCAAATGACACCTTTTTGACATATTTTATATTACTATCCATGCTAAACACATAAAACAAGGGTACATTTTTCTCAATTACTAAATACGAACACAAAGTAAATATTCAATGGAGTGACTAGATACAATATACAATTGTAGGTTAAGAGAAGGCAGTAAATCAGTGAGTATACAAAATGTTAAAATAGAATATATTTCATTGTTCAATTTATTTTCATTGTCAATTAGTTCAATATTATTAACATTAGAAGTAAGTGCAATTGAAGGCTTAACTATCTTGTATCCATTATGACTACATGTGTTTGTTGTACAAACTATCCGCTTATTTAATCTCTTTATAAAATCACCCACATGATAGTCTATTTATCTGATTCGATTGTATTGAATGATTGTATCGTATATATCGTTGCACACTATTACTCTATATATGTATATCATTGTCGACTTATACTCGCGGTAATCCATTGTTTCAGACATTATTGACTAATAGCCCAACTACCATCTTGACTTAAGAATATTTCGCATAATTTCCATGAGGTCTTTATCAAGATGTTAACATCTTTCTCACCTTACTGATTGGAGGTAATTGATATTATATACTTATATGAAATGCTGTGCTAGACTTATCAATGGATAGTAAGTTCACGAATGAATGAAGGGATGAAGTTTGCAAGATATTTATTTACAGTTGCACGTTTCTCGGTAACTGTAATATTTGCACGTTTATTGGATTCTGTTATCATAGCAGGTCAAAAGTATGATGATAAGTTGAGTGGAATATTTTTTATCATATTTTTATTGAAACAAGTGTTGCTTTCAGTTATTTTGTAATCTTCCAATATTATCGTCAATTCGTGTCATATTATAGTTACGACTTTATTACTGAATATTAAATATGTTTTCCCGTAAGTAACGTTAGTATGCATTATATTTTAATGTTTGTACTGTAGAATAATAATATACCCGAGATATTCTCTTAACATACTGATTCAAGTTGTGGATATTGGAGACATCTTCGAATGGAATAATATCATTATTTTTCCCAGATTAAAATAGAGATGTTGTTTGTTTATTATGTATGAATGGAGTTGTTTGACAGTAGAGTGTGGTAGTGATGCCTGTATTATGAAGGAAGGTAATAGTACCTACCTACTGTGACTCAACAGGAAGAGAATAATAAACAGGCTCATCAATATTCTCGACTCTTGTATCGACTCACATCTCGGATTATAATAATAAGATACTACGTTATTATATTACTCCTAGAAAGGTTAATAATACAATATTGTATTATTGTTGATTCTTTGTACCTAGCTATGTATCTACCTCTATAACTTCTTTCAGTTGCCTCGCATTACTATGTGTAGCACAATTTTCTGATGCACGGCTTGTTCTTTTATTACATAATAATATGTTATAATGATACTTTTGTGTTTCATTATTGATTTATCTCGATACATACAAGAAACCAAACACTTATTATAATAAAAATGGAAGCGTTTGTGTTGTCCTAAGAAGTAATGTATGTGTAAAAAATGGCAAGCCGTTTGCCAAGGTCATTAACTATTTATTCTACTATAATAAATATAAAGTAAATGATCGATAACGAGTATGTGAAAACAGATAAAATTATCACTCTATATCTTCATCTTGGTAATCAATAGTATCAAGAAAACATGTGTTAATAGGACGTCGTTGTGTCGTCACTATAACTTCGCGGCTACATGCCATACCGAGTGCATACATGTTTAACCCTTGTATACTCAATGGTATTAAGTAGGTACCTACTACAGATAATAAATGTAATCCATAGTCCACCGTACAATGGAACGCATTGCTATACCTATTCCCATATTTGACCTCTTCATTTGATTGTGCTGTTTACGCGTACCAATAGGTCAGACAACGGAATCTATTGACCAAAGAATGGTGTAAGCTAAATCACAGCAAAGTGGAGTTTAACCTAGACAGTATTGTTTATTTTACTATTCCTTGACTTTAACCAAGTAATGCAATAATACGGACCTATTGTGTAGACTGGTTCTTAAATTATTGCTGCTAACCTAAAATTAACCTAAAATAATTTTACACGTTTTATGGGAAGGTAACTGTACATAATAATATTTATTCCTGGTTTATTCTTCGTAGTGCTGTGCGAACATCTCAGGGAATCATGGATATTCAATAAATATTCAGCTGCAATATATTTCTACATTTATATAACGCAATTTCATCCTCCGCTTTTCGTTAATAGTAGTAAGTATTATGAATTTATTTATTTAACCCAAGTTTCTAGTTATAGTCGGTTGCGGTGTTTAGTAGTTCACCATTATGCAGGTTTTCTAGAAAGGTATTTAGTGCCACATTAATGTCCTTTTGTTTCGAATGTTTATATGGAAATAAAATTTTATTTCCTAATTGAAGGAGACATCGTTTCAATTTATGTATCTCTTATTGTTTGTCCGCAAAGAAAAAGTTTAATATTAAGGAAATTTCATGGATCAGGTCAGTTACCTTGTATTAAGTATGGGGACTATTAATTGATTACTTTGTATCGTGTACTAAATAATAATACCTATGTATATAATTTCTCATTATGTGTAAAGCTTTAGTTTTAAGGCATTGGAATGTTTAATTCATTGTCTCCAAGGCAATAGTTATATGAACTATAATGAATTAAATAGTTACCTACGTTTCGTATGTTGCATCAATTTGTGTTTAGTTAATTTGCGTGTAAATTCAAAAGCGACCAAGCACCACCTTTACCACTGCCATCGGTCACAGTCGATGGACCAGAAAGCAATTATCTTTGTTCTAATACTCGGTACTCTACAATGAGAATTGTTTTGAGTCATTTCTTAGTGTCTGGTCTGATACGCTCGAATGGTGTGCCCTAACTGTGTTTTTTTTTCGTTCTTACGATTTTGTATAAGGTAGTAATTCAAAAACAATCATGTCTTGGTTGTGGGAAATAATTAGAGACAAGTATTTTTGTTGTAAATTGTTATTGTCCACTCATAATACTTACCTTCGTTTATCACATTAGTTATTGTAAATATTACCATATTTTTATCACGAATATAATACTGCCTCGTTACCATTTGTTATTTTAAGTTAAACTCAACGATTTAGTTAATCTATGGAATGTTATAATCAAGTGATTCAACCAAGTAAAGACTTAATTTATTTTACATTTGACTTTTAATGACTGCCTCGATTTAAATTTGAGCCATGAATATGAGGTTTTGCCGAGGTGGTCACGTACTTATAATTATTTCATCTAAGTTTACGCCAATTTATCCATTACAGGATATAAGAATTCATAAATTATTATTATTATTATAAATGCGTTTTAACTTTGCTCAATTCAACACATCGAATGTATTTTAAATATTACCTTTTCCTATTTATTAACACTTTGGAAATATATTCCAAACAATCGATCATTATTTTTATATTGGTCATTACTAAGCACTTAGGAATTGATTCGTATACAATGTTATCGTGTTATATATAACGTTCCTTATTAGATGGTTTAATGTACATACTTATTTTCTATCCTCGTTAAATGATGTGTGTTATTTTTTAATATTGTGTTGAAAACTAATCAGATAAGCCGCCTGCCTATTTATTATAATACGTTATTACACTTTCATCAAGATATCACCCATAATGTTACATAACATCGCCGCATACTTACATACATATAAACATTTAATCTCTTGCTCCATCCATTTGGTCGAGCACCGAGATTCTTTATGTTTCATTCATTTCACTCATCCCATTCTTTTAGTCTGGTAGTTCACGTATCTTTTATAAACACAAATTGGTATGCGGATAAAATTAATATTACCTTTGACCCAACACATTGGATATTTTATTATCCAAATACTAGTCATTAATTCTATTAACGATTGTTTCTGAGATTTCCTTGAGAGATCTTGTTGATTAGTCTATTGATTTATGTTATGTGCTTGTATTTGTATAGGATGATCAGGTTGTTTTATTTTTCTGATAAGATTATTGTGCTCTTGGCTTTAGGCGTTACACGTCTTCAACTTTTACAATACGTCGATAGGTGCTATTAATTTAACGACTTTAAGATAAATCTTGTAATTAGAATAAGAAAAATTAGACATAGCGTATTTATATACTCGTATATTGGTATTGTTGTTTATAGTTACACAGAAAATGCTTGTTATATTGTAAAAAATGTGTATTACACGCATGCTGTGAAGTACTTTTCATAAACTTTTAAGTGTTTAATTGTAATAATTTGAGTTATTTTTGGGTATTCCTGTTGGTTCATACCAACAACAAAAAATAGAATTAATTAAAATAAAACACTTACTAGTAGTATATCCACGGTGACTTTTTATTGGACGCGAGCCGGCTTTCAAGAGCTTCCGCTCTCATCATCAGGTTGGCGAAAAAAAAAAAAAAAGGTGAAGTTTTTTTTTTTTCGCCAGCCTGATGATGAGAGCGGAAGCTCTTGAAAGCCGGCTCGCGTCCAATAAAAAGTCACCGTGGATATACTACTAATAAGTGTTTTATTTTAATTAATTCAACATGAATTTCCACCAAGTACCGTCGGTTGAAAATATCAACTTTAACAAAAAATAGGTGTAAAATTGTCATATCACAGGCTTCTTATTATTTTATTAGGTACCTGAATATTGTTGTAATTTGTAATAAAGTTTCAAGGAATGTTTTTCTTGAATTAACATCTATAGATTCCACAAGAGCGTAGAACAACAACATATCGATGTTGAAACATCTAGAAATTCCACTGGACATCACACAAGACATTGGGCGTTGGAATTACTGAATAATATGTTGAACACAAGAGGTTAAGGCGTAGGTCGCGATCCATGCAAGGTGTCGTTGAAATTATTTCCCTGAGTTAACTTAATTTACCATCCGACACCTTGCAAAAACTTGTTGCAATATACTTAAGTAGGTACATTATGATGTTAATTGTTCATATAGAATCTTTGATGATGGATTCGTTTTCATTAACTTGACATCGTATAGTGAGGATCTTGAAAATCTATACGTATTTATGATATCGGTGTATAAAAATATATACTTTTATGTTATTTTGCAGCTACTAAAATAATTGACTTATCAGTTATATAATAGGTATGTTCATGTTACAGAATTACTTAAAAATTATTTTAAATATATCTGGCTGAAATTAAGTTGTTATGGGAGGACAGCAACTACTGATAAATACACAACTACCTACAACGTTTATTCTATCATCTGTACTACAGCGAGACTACAACTTTAACTAAGTATATCAACTATCAACAAAATTCATCTTAGTTACATACTTTACCTGGAATAGTTTTGGTACATACATTATTATCAATAAATCCCTATAATATAAATTAGTACCAAATTAGATCGATTATGTTCGCCTTATTATTATTGTACCTATGTATTATCGATTATACTTTTAAATGCGATCATATTGTGACTATCAATGTATATAGTTACTCGTACAATGCTCAACTGCTGTGCCTAATGTATAGAGATGTTATCTATTACGGATCGTTCTTTCTACCCTATAATTAGGGCAACATTTAGTCCCATATAATCAGATGTATAACAATCATGTTAAATGGGCTCGTTAATCAACGATTATTATGAGTTAGTGAACCACCATATCCATAGGTACATACGTACATCGTTATCTTACTTACCTACCTACATACCATATCCATACTAACACTCTTCGTTGTGCGCGGTCAATTTAATAAATATAATTTTATTTCCGTCTAATTTTTAGACTACAATAAGGACAATGTAAATATTATTCATTAATAATTGGCTATTTAGAATATTAATTGTATAACAATTCGGTAGGGTGATGATTGATATGATTTATGTGTAAAGAATATTTTATACTGAATATATGTATCATCGAATTTATTGCTAGGTATTTTTATAGACTGTACCTAGACTATTTGGGAATATTTATATTGTTATTTATTTATTTATCTTTACATCATAAACGGCACACTGACCGTTGACAATCAAGGTTTACAAATAGTATTTACATAATCATATATGTAGGTGTGCGTTTTAAACAAAAAAATAAAAACATTAACACAGGGCAAATTAATAAAATTAATTCGTAATAAAACTTTATTAGTTGATTACAAAAGTTATACATATAATTATATTTTACTTTTGTTTCGTTCTTTGATATACCTATAAATGACAAAGGGGTAATAAGCCCTCTCCCTATCTTTCCACGTCATTCTTCACAGAGGCCCTCAAGAACCTCGTGATGAACTACAAAATAGTGTTATTAATGTCTCATCATCTTCACGACTCAGTCAAAACAATCCTCTCCTAATATTTTAAAAAACAACTCGTAAGGTCAACGATCCTTCAAAGCGACATTTTGTGAAAACAATGTTCCCAAGCATATCTTGTGGAAATAATATGACTTATCTTTAAACAAAGGATATATATTTTCAGTATGGTAAATATTGCATTTGTGTTGTTCGTAAGCTTTCTTTCGTAAGTTGTAATTGAACAGTGAAATTTGTGTTGTTCGTAACTATTGTAACGTAAATATTGCATTTGTGTTGTTCGTAAGCTTTCTTTCGTAAGTTGTAATTGAACAGTGAAATTTAAACTGATACTCCATACATACCAACAGGTGTAAGTGTTGGTAGGATATGTTGAAATAAAAATGGTGTATAGCATTTATGGACGTTTTATTACAGCATCAATATTGTTAGGACCAAAATAATAAACCATCGAAATAAATATACCTGTAGTAATAAGACTTCGATTGTTAACTTTATAGCCGCCGTAAACTTTTTACACTCATACAGGTACAATTATAATTAGTTATGATCAGGTACTATCGAGATCAATAGTTATATCAAAATGTATAATATGTAACAAATGATCAATTATTAAATATTAACTAAACTGGTTCATGTTCTGCTAAATGAAAATGAAAATAAGATACAACTGCATTTTATGCAATTCTATAATTTTCTTGTCCTACAGCCATTTTTATTTTTTGTTTAATTTAAGAACAAGACGTTGATAGTTAAAAATTTGGAAGATGAGGACTAGGAGAGCCGACCCCAAATAAATGGGATTAGAGCGAGGGCGAAGAAGAAGAAAAGACGTTGATAGTAATTATGGTTGTATATTTTAACTGCATTGTGAATTGCAAAAAACATGTAGCTTTATTTAATTTTGTTCTAATACAATTTATAGTTACTTTAAAAAAAAATTAAGCTTTTCTAAAAAAATATAATGCATGATGAAAAATCACATACTTTGTCGGCAGAATTCATAGTATAAATTGATTATACGATTGTGAATTTATTTGCGATATGTACTAAAATATATTTATTTATTGCTAGGTATAATATGTATGAACAGTGAACAATCCATCTTTACGCATTTTGATAACTTGCAGCAGTTCGCGTGATAGTAGGTACATACTTCACCACTTTATATTGCAAAACGTCCTATCCAACTTTATTTATGGGTAAAATTAATAATAATTATTATTATAAGAATTTTGCTACTTTTATTTTATGTTCAGATTATATTATTAATGCGAGGATTTACAACACTTAATCATAATTTCTTCTGTTTTTCATTCGCCGTTGAGTTTCAAAATTTCGTTTTTAGTAAATAAATTGTGTGTTGGTTTGATTCATATGTTAATGCAACTCAATATTACAGATTTATTTATAGTTAAATAAGTTTTTTTGTTTCAAACTGTTATTTTTTCAAAGATTTCCATGTGGTATAAATTCGCAAAATAGTTTACGAACAATACAATGAAGGACATTGTTAACTGTTTAATTCACTTTTATTCTATTAATTATTCATGGTTTTTCACAACCCTGAAGAAATGTCATGTTGATGATAAGTTTTTTATATTTAAGTAAAACATTTTTTATTTTATTGCTCTGTATTTAGATTCTTTAATGAGCATGAAATAATCTGTATTATGAAGTAGATGTAGAGAATATGATATTGAAATCATGTTAATTTTCTTCTGTATTTCAGTTAATTATAAATAAATAATTAAAATTTTCGTGAGACTAAGTTTTAGAACCGCTGTATCCAATTCATATTTGCGTTTGCGCCTAACAAGACTGCACGGAATTAAATGTGTTATGATCTTTTTGCATTCGCCCATCCTATAATTTATCCCTCATTTGTTATATATGCAAATAAGCTAGTCGACCTCCATAAATCCACACATAAATAGATCCTTCAGAGGGCGACGTATAAAGGAGAGCGAGGCGAGATGTTGAAACGTGAAAAAATTCTCGCTTGTTTGTTTTATTACTTGACAGGTTGTTACTTTGACTGGGCGTTGACGTCTTGCATATTGAAATTTGTATGGCTTCGTCCATATTTAAAATAATAATAATTTCTTTTTCAGGTTTTGTTTATGGCTTGCAACAGGTTTTTAGTACACATTAATCGTGACGATATTAATTATTAGATAATTTTTCATGTCGTTTTTTAAACCTTCGTTTTACTTACCAGGATATTTTTCTTCGATTTACTTTAAGTGTTCGTTTTACTTACCAGGATAAACGCAGTGTGAGATAATTTTTGTTGACTTTAAGTTTTGCCTTTCACTATGGCAGTTATGTCATTAAATCAATCCGATTTTTTTTTTATATGAAAGTTTGTTTACTTTATTGTAACATGATGTAGGTGTTCAAGGTGGAAATATCGTGAAAAATTGTGACTCAATTAATGAATAATCATTCTGAATATACGAAGTTCATTTAACACTTTGTTATCTTATTTAATTTTTGCTACAAATTAGTCACTTATAAAACAGACTCACGCGGAATATTCGCAAAATTCATGTTCTGTATCCCCGTTTCTGAAGCGTCTTTATATTCTGACAATGGTTTTGTTTATTTTTTCCGTGTTGCAGTAAAATATATTACCCAGATTTTATTTCGCTTGTAAATTTACATGTGTAAAGAAATAAGACAAATAAAAAACACGTTGTACATTTTATTATTTTTACATACCAACCTACTTGTATTTTCTCGTATTTTTCTTTAAAACGAGACGAGACATAAAATGGCGTAGGAGATTATAATCTTTAACCGCTCGTTTGATATACTATTATTGGACCGAAGCTTTTTAAACTTTAATAATTTGATGAATAAAATAATATCTATTCTACTACGACTCATTTCACAGAATTGTTCAATATTATTTTAGTTAGTTTTGATGATGATGTTTGAAGATTTTTTTCTTTGGCACCGTTTTACGATCTTTCGACAGTCTTAAGTTTAAATAACTCATTAAAATAAATATTAAATATCCACGTCATCGGAAAGTGTGTATTTTAAATATGCGTTTGAAGACGTTTGTTAAACAGCGTGTCTTTTCATTGTATGTGATATTTTTGTTTATCACTTCATTTTCAGGTATTTTAAGAGTCAGAAATTTTCTGTGAACAAGTCTTGTTAATTTCATAGAATGATTGAATGATAAATAATAGTAAACAACAGTTCATTTATATTATACCATTTTGTAAAATGCAATGCAGTTCAAATAAAACAGGATCAATTAGTTTATTTTTTTTATATTGAAGTACCAAAAGCAGATATATCGCGAGCCACAGTTGAAAGTGGACTTATGCGTTATCAGCCTGTTCGGCAACACGTTCTCCTGGCGGGCTTCACAATATACAAATTGGATAAACTTACGCAAACAAGAACTCAACAATCACTAGACATTCAAACAAAAGTACATCACAAACTGTATTTGCGTAAAACCTAGTTTCCTTTGTACTTTGACCAGAAACGAGGCTGTTGTATTTGTTCCACAGTACGATCTCGGTGGTTTAGCATCGTGCAATGCAAAATTATTATATTGCTTTCTCTGTCTTTTGCGTAACTATCCTTTTTTCCGTAAGTACAACAGTTTCTTGGTAGTGTTCCGTCAGCTATGATTAGAATTTATTAGAGTTAGTAATTTTTATTTAATACAGAGTGATTATTACCATTCAAAAGCTATGTATAACAACTTCATACAAAAATATGCATATCGACCGAATTGAACAAACACATTTTAACTTTCCGTAGGTTTTTAAAGAATATAGTGTAATGTGAAATTGAATATTATATCGTTTTCTGGAGCAGAAAGAGAAGACGGTTTTGGAGGGACTATGTGGATACGAAAACCCACATCGCCGCGAACGAGACACCACTGGGCCGAAGATTGCCAGGAAAGTCACCTAAAAGACGGAAGGATCACTTGTCTTCAGCGCCGCAAGAGAAGGCAAATTCCGAACAAACAGATCAATGTGCTAGTACAAGCAGAATAAGAGGTTCAAGACTAACAAATCAATTTTTTATTTTCTGCTTTTAATGAAATGAAATATGTCAATTATGTTGTATATTATATTTTTTTAGCGTTGTAAGTAATAAATTCAATATTTATACATGGATTTTTGCTACTACTGTTAATCAATGCATCACTTCAACTGCCAGTATTTCGTTCATGGATCTTGTTTACGTAATGATACCTAGAAGAGCTCCGAGGAGTTTCAAGTTGTGAGACAATTTAATGATCCTGCTTTACCGTGTTACAAAATGTGTATTCAGGCATTTTTCAGTTATCTAATAAGATGAGTTGCCAACTTGGTAATTGGTGTTTGTAAGAAGATAACGATTTGATTGAATAATTTCATTCTGTACTAAACACAGTAGCAAGAAGAAATCTTTGAAGTTCTAAGTCTAATATTATCATCAAAGTAATTTACGAAGAGAGTAAGTAACAATTGTTTGTTATCATTTTATTTATTCGATTGTGATGAATTATCAATTTAATTTATAATTGCGATGTCATACTGCTTTAGACGCTGTCTAAAAATCATTTGATTATTTAATCAATAAGTCAATACCTATACTGGACAGCATACGACTCATTAATCTTCCTTACATTTGGTTTGAGACTCTTGCTAAAAGTATTCATTTAAAACATCACACACGTACCTAAATTAATTTTTAAAATACAGGTAGCATCTTTGAACTAATTGAGAAATATTCTACATCCGGCCTTGGAACATACGAGTAGGTGAGTGAAAGAGTGAATTATAAAATTTAGAATCATCTAATAGAGCATAATAATTAACTTCTTAATAATAAGATATAAATATAGTATTTGTCTTACAAACAACACGATTCACTTTCCTTACTAAGTATCTCATGTCACTAATTATGAATTGTAAAGTAACAGTACCTACTTGTACATACATAATTACGTTCTTGTTACATTGCACGATGTGCTACAGCTAACATCACACATCGATTGTTTGTATGATAGTTTATTGTTGTATTATTTATTACTGCTCATTGTATTTGTTGTGTGTAAGAAAGTGAACGATGGTTATTAAATTTCTAGGGAATATTGTATGTGTTTATCCAACATTCCTATTTTCTATAGGCACACAATTTATTTGAAATTTGTTATTAAATTGAACATAAACGGTTTACGGAAGTTTAGTGTTTAGATAATCTGCAACTTTTTAATTTTAAGCTTCTCATTTTCACGAGGTTTGTTTTGATTTTTGCATTTGATATGGGTGGGGTGAGTTTGTGTTATAACTGTTTACTTGCAACTTTACTTGTTCGTCATACGCTTCGGTAATTTGCGGGACCTTGATTGGTTTGTTTTCTGGAAAAATATGACTGTTAATATTTGTTAATTTGAACTGTTTTTGTCCTTTAAGAGGAATAAAATAAAATAAAAAAAAAAAAACTTTTTAGGATGGTATCCAATAAATCACAGACATAGTTATATCATCATCATTATCATCACTGCCACGCCACTTCTCTTTTGGGATAGGCAGAAAGGATCGAGCACCACTTATTCCTATTCTTGCATACATGTTTTGCTTCCGTCGCTATCATGCAATCCCTCATGCATCTTCCTTCTCCTATTCAATGTGCGCACAACATTTCTACATGATAAAATTATCTGTTTAATTGTCAACTTATGTTTTAATGTGGAGAAAGTTTATTATAAAAAGGATCTGAATGAACTGAATGCTAGGAATGCTAAATAACTTGCAAACTAGTGAATGTTCTTGATAAAGATATCATAGAATGCTGGGAAACTACTCTTAAATCAGGATATCCATAGTTCAGAAAGTTAAAGCTCTTTTTTGCAACCACATTTCCAGTTGTGAAGAGCAATAAATTACAAAAATATCTTTTTCATGATACAACCTTGCGTTTCTGATTTTATAACCGTTTATGGTGTTGTGATTTCATTCGCAGTTTACTTTCGTTGCACTGAAATCGCCGGTTCGTAGTAAAATCTGAGTAAAATTCCACGTTAATTATTGTGAGTGTATAGATTACATTCATACCCCGCTTATGAAGAATAGGAGATGAGAGAATACATTTCAATTATAGGCAATTGAGTATTTCCATCAATACCGAAGTTAATTTGCATGGTGCAATAATGACTAAATGATGAGTGATGAAAAGAGAATTACCAACTGTTAGACAAAAGTGGAAGTTTACTTTC
This sequence comes from Athripsodes cinereus, assembly GCA_947579605.1. Lineage (NCBI taxonomy): Eukaryota > Metazoa > Arthropoda > Insecta > Trichoptera > Leptoceridae > Athripsodes > Athripsodes cinereus. Next base: position 16,286,842 of record OX388316.1, on the reverse strand, counting down.
CCTCGTCTTCCATTGATAGATATTATTATTCTTGTTGCATACTCGTAACATTGCTGTCATTAGAGTGACTTTGCAAATCTTTACAATGAATATAGGATGATTGAAGGCTGTACGAGTATGTATGTGTATATCATTGTCTACATACAAAATATCTATAATCAATAAATAAAAATAGATGCGGTTTTTTTTTGTTTCATTACCTTTTTTGTAAGAACTCATGAATGAAGTGTCTGTAAAAGTTTACTTAATTTAAAATTATAGATATCTTTGAATTTTTTGGCTAATATTCGCCTTATTTTGGATGAGGTCCTAGTTTTGTAACTGGAATTTTTACATTGTTTTTTATTACTATTATTTGGAGACATATTATGAGTGACACACCTTTGCTGGGAATTTTGGCCGATAGACGGCCAATATGGTGTTTTTGAGGTCATGTTATGAGTAAACGGCGCTTTACAAATTGTCCATGTATGTATAATATTTATCGACTCTCCAGTTCTATAAGCAATTAACTCAAAATTCTGATATTCTAAGATATTATGTCACGTTGAAGTTTTGAAGCAATATGACGGTCTACGGAAAACTCAAAACAAAATATCCTTCTAATAGAAAATATTCAAATTTTATTTATTTATTTATTTTATTCTTCTTGCACATCATTATTCATATAACAGAATTTTAGAATTTTTTGTTTGTGGAATCAAAAGAACACCACTTTCAACGCAATGTGCTATTTTTTAATAACTTTTTATGACACGCAAGAAATTATAACAAAACAAAATTGTGAAATAATTTGCTAACAAGTTCTTGATCACTGCTTTAATAACTTTCTTTGCATCTTTATCTTATTTTCATTGGCCCTTGTTGACCCTTTTTTATTGTTCAAATCTCTCTTCAATTTTAGTGGCCGGTAATAAATGCCTCGAGGAATGTCTTTTGATGATCACTCGGGACCGTGAAAGATAATTTGCACCTTTGGATTTTTAACGTCAGGGTTGTATTTAATTTTATATATTATTTTAATTACCGTGCACTGATAGATTATATCGCAAGTGAATATCAAAATGTCAGAATTTATTTAATGGATTTACCTTGCACATGGGTACTTATGGCATGTTTATGAACCCTTTTTCGTTTTTTATGCAAATTTAATTCTTGCATTTTTTATTACTTGATATATGCGATTATTATGTTACACCCTATAAAAATACGCACACACATATTATAAAAGGCTAATTTTTGGTGATTGTTTTCTTAAACAAGGATTAGCTTATACAAATAAATACGTAAATTTGATTATCAGTATTGTTTTACTACTACTACCATGCAATAACGGAATATCTCACGAGGCGGCAGATTATCTGTATGGAATAAACATACAAACTATCCTTTCCGTGCCAACAAAAATAAGACAAGATGGGTGGCAAACTTACGGAAAAGAAAGACTTATTCATAACATAACATAGCATAACATGTATAGACAATTCACACAGACCGAGCTAGTCCCAAACTAAGATATGAATCTTGTATTATGGGTACTAACACGACGATACACATACATATATACAATGCACTGAACAAATATACATGTAACACCCAGACCCAGGACAATTTGAAAAAGGTCATTCTTCATTTTGCCCTGGCCGGGAATCGAACCCGGGACCTCGTGACTCAAAGGCAAGTGCGTTAGCCTCCGCGCCACACCGGTTGTCATTCTTATTCCACATCCCAGTCCACAATTCATTCTTATTTTATTTAAAACTCACAGAAATGAGAGACCAATTCATTATTATTTGATTGTATTTTTATTAATATTCGCGCCATCACTATAAAATCATGATAAAATCTGTGTTTAATTAAATTAAATAATTTTGTGCTACTTATTATTTCTAATTTTAGTATTCATTGTGAATTGTTAATCATCACAAGACTTAATTTTTCTCAGTCTCAGCCAGCCCTGTGTCTGGGCGCGCTGTGCATCCTGATGGCACCTCGAACGGCCCCCAAATTAATTGGACTGATGCCCTTACGCAAATTGCTCTGCGGCTTGTTTGTTGAGCGAAGAAAGATGCACGATTCGCCTCCTACTTTGGACATCTCAAAATTTGTTTTGTTTTTATTTTAGTGTTTTGATTCGAGTAGAAATATTTCTGTTAGTATTGGCGTATTTACACAAACGTTAAATGAATGATTTTAATATTGACTTTTTTTTATTTTTTATTTATGTTGGAATATTGCTTTTAACACGACTACCAACTATATTCACATCGCTTTTTGAGATATTTTGGACACTCGAGAAGGTAGCCTGAGAACTTGGAAAATTGGGCTGTGGAAGCGAGGCGTGGAAGGGGCCCGAGTACCAACAAGATGGAGCAACCAAATTAAGGAGGCCACACAGAGTTCACTGCATGTGTCTCTACACATCAAGGATTGTTCGAGGTGGAGAAGAATGATTTATAGAACGGGGCATGATGGTCACAATCCTCAGAATTGAGGAGCTAACGGAGATGATGAGTGCTAAATATTTTAATGATATACAGTAACTTTGTATGTATTGATTATTATCGCTATTGAATTTTGTTCTTCAGTTAAAAAAGACAACTTATGTATAGGGACCTGAATTTTTCGCATTTTCGATAAACCCTCCTTTATTCGCGAAATTTGCATTTTTTTCGCGAATAACGCGAATTTCCACATTCTAGCAAAATAAAACCGAAATATCTTTACATGTTGTGAAACAATAAAATAATCTATCGAATTGATGACAAAATTAAAAAAATCTATATCTAAAATGTGGCCAAGTGGTTATTATTTACTGGATAGCCATAAATTTATGAAAGAATGTCTATGGTGGCGTGCCTTTTATGGTAATGACATCGTGAATTGGCGTGAATTGACGTACTGTAAATAAAAAGAGGTAATTGAAATTCAATTGGCTGCAGGTGAAATTGACTTAGCCAAGGCATTGAATATTGTGAATCTTCAAGAAAAAGAATTTGCTGAGGGAGTTACCAGAGCAATATGGATGCCTTGTGCTAATGTCGATTCAGATAGATTCTTGTCCTCTTATAACACAGTGTTGTCTGATCGCAGGACTAATTTAAAGGAAAAAAATTTGGCTACGATATTAATTTTTTATTTTGAACCGTAATAAAAGTATTTGTATAAGACATATTTAAAAAAAGTAAAATAAAAAGTTTAAATAACTGTAGACATTTAAAAAAAATGTGTTTTAAATTTAACTTAAAAAACCGGGATTACTGAATGTGTTGTTTTTTTTTTAAATAACTAGATTTATTTTAAGAAAATGGTACCGAAATCTGTAAAAGAATAACACCAATCTTTGAAAAATAACACCGCTTTTCCATCAAAATAACACCGAAAAATAACACCGATTTTACAGAATAATAACACCGCTTTTCCATAAAAATAACACCGAAAAATTCAGGTCCCTACTTATGTATTTATTTCCTTAAAAATATTTGTTTAAGATCATAAAATAAATTTCTATGTATGTAGATTGTAGACATCAAAAATGTTTTGAGAATGAGCAGCATCTGAATTTCAAGTAAAATACGGATTCGAATTTTTTAAAAGATTTCCAGATCTTCGAAGAGACATGTTCTAGTGGACACCCGAATCGCAGAAGAGATTTGAAGAGATTTCTAATTTTCCTAAATGATTTTCAGATATTCAAAGAGACATGTTTTAGTGGACACCCAAATCGCAGAAGAGATTTCATGGCTTACGTTATTGCTACTATACTATACTATTCTATACCCTCACTATTCTGTACTATACCCTCACGCCGTGTTCCAAGTGGAGTAGGCAGTGAGAACGGAATGCCATATATATATTTATATACATCTATCCTTACGTAGTTTTTTCGTTTCTTCTACATTCATAAAATTTCTCATACTCGGACGTCGATGTATCTAACTAAACACACAGTCGTCCTTGAAAATTTAATACACGTAATTAAGCCACGTGATTCTCCGACACTCGCGTTTCCTCACACTCCTTCTTTCAGACATGTATATCCTTTTTATCATCCTCATGTTATTATGTTTGCATTTCTCATGTGAATTATTCGTTTTTTATTATAGATATAGATTTTTTTAAATTAAAAAACATCCTATTTTTGTGATCTTTAAAATCTTTAATTAACGCTTTACCTTTTGAGATCAATTATGGTTTTGTAGTAGGTGCAAATCTATTTAGACAGTTTTATTTTTATGCCTTGCTTTCATATATTGGTCTGTCAATATATTTTATAATAATGTTATTGACAAGTAACATACTTAACACCCTTTCGTTAGAATTAGCTCATCATATCAATTAACATAATAAGCATTAATAACTTCATAGTTTAAGCTTATTATCTTTGATACACGATAGTGTTTAGTGAGTTTAGATACATAGCCTACATATAAACATTTTTTAAGTACGTCTGTAATTTAAGCTGTCTATTTTTTTCATAGGTACGTATATTCGATGATATGTTAATCTATTATGTCTTGTATTATATTATTAAAGTTTTGAAGGTTGTATTTATTAGTACGAAGAAAGAACCCGTTAAACGCTCATTATTTTAACGTCACTGGTGGGTAGAATTTATCATAACTGACACAAATTGAGATGAACCTTTGTAAGCGATATTTAACCGCACATTTTCAACTCTAAACAATTTAAATGGGTGCGTCGGAAAGTAATTTAGCAATAGAAGCAATTTACACTTTTTTCATCAGTTCAATATTATGTTAACACTTGATGGTGATAGCGTTGGATCGTAGTCTTGTCTGTTTAAATTTTCTGTTGTATATAATATTATTCACACTCGTCACAAATATACATATTATTGAATATTTCAAACTGTCTCATCTCCACTTTATTTAAATATTGTAAATTATATTCCTTTGAATACGTATGTACAAGTATAATATTTGATTCAATTTTCTCTCTAATTCAACGCTATTGATATCATTGTGTCTATTTACTGAAATATTTCGATTTATTTCATTATGTTACTGATGCATAGTTGTATTCTGTGTAAATAGATGGGTACTTGCAATGAATGAAGTAAAAAAGAAAATAAAACTTATGTGTATGTACATAAAATATGTGAGATTTGTTACATTGTTGTATGTATAGGTAGGTACACTGTAGAAGTTTTTGTTCATTTGATAAAATTATTAAATTCTGACACATTTCCTTGCGTGAAATGCCGTTTACGTTTAATGTTATTAATAATATTACTATACACTGCCTATCATATTTTCGGTACATTTGTTTTGTATGAAGTAAAATAATCCACTTATATAAATATATAACCCCGTTCGTAAATAAGTATATTTAGTTGTTTATCCGCTAGGTATATACCAATTTACCAGACATGTATGTATCAAGAAAACTAATATTTTCATGTATCAAGATTGGAGGTGTTTGAAATGTGGAACCACCGAACGATGTTGATATCCTGGACTGGACTGACTTGACAAATAACGTGGAAATATTGCGAAGAGCAAATGCACAGATAGAATTATTCACAACAATCGAGCTCCGTAAAACTTCATATTTTGGTCACATGATGAGAGGATAAAAATATGTCATCCTACAAGATACTTGCGTGTAGTAATCGGAGTATGTCTCTATTGCCAATAATTTGATAACGTTCTTCAACTGTGATATTTTATTCTTTAAACCAACATTAACATATATCTATAATTCTAGTGGGACGGTGTAATTTCCCTGTCTTGCGTGAATCAATTAGCGACGTACACGGTCAGGCGGGCCGGGGGTGGCCTGATATGTGACCCTATTTTATACAAAGACCAACATACCTAATTTATCCATTTTTTGGTCCCTGTGAGAGCTGCCCCTGGCTCGCTCATCTGAGATCCCTATAGGGAGCCCATGATGAGTTTGATAAGAAGAAAGAGTGGTATGTGTTGTCCATAATAATTTAAAATATATTGTGAAAATTGTCAAATGTACCTATTGTAAGAGGGGAAATAAAGGAATTTCATTTCATTTCATTTCAATTCTCTCTCTCTTCCTTTTCGGTTTGAATCCTGTGAATTGGTTTGCAGCGAAGCCCCACATATTTTCTACCATTCAACTCTGTACTGTGTCACCTTCTCTAGCTTAAAAAGGATTATAGATTTCCTATATATGTATATAGTTTAATATAAACAATAGGTAGCTATTTTCTACTCTCTGAGTGAAGCTAGTTCAAAGCTAGTATTAATATATTATGTGTTGTTATAGTGATAGTTATAATAATATTATCCAAAATGAGTACATTATACAGTTAATTTCACAATACGGTTTAATTATCAAGAGATTGATTGCCGGGTGCCCGAGACCACGATTATTATTATTATTAATAATAATATAATAACATTTCTTTCTTCGTTGTGTTGTTGATATCTACTTCTTTATACGTACTCCCATCTGGAAAGCATTCTCTCATACAGTCATCTCTCACATAGTATAATCTTTGTCTAGTTGGTATTTGCTATCATACTATGAGTAGTGGTACCTGCCTACTTCCTAACATCATCGTTGTAAAACTATTCAAAAAATGTATTTAATAAAAGTAGGTGCCCATTATTATACTGTCAAATTTATTGCAAGTCAAATTTTACATTCTGTGTAGAAGCAAGGAATATTGGTCATCTACGTGCCATTTCAAGAACGCATTTTTCAATTAATTTTGACTGCAGGCGGCTCTAAAAATTACGAATCTCTCTTTAATTCCTGGAAAAACCATTTAGTATAAGTTTTTTTTTAAAAAAAAAGGATATATCTGGGTTTTTGTTATAAACCCAAATACAACCTTATACACCTTTCACAGTAAGCTACTAAAAGCTTGTGTCGAGAAAGGGGAGTTTGCCGGCACCTGGTATCTTTCTATATTGGTAGCTTTCATTTTTATTCTGCATATAAATAATTCTATTCCATACACAAGTTTTATTCTTTAAATGGGACCGTTAATAATAGTTTTTTTATGTAAATACGTTTTTGTCAAATTTTAAAATAATTTTAAATTTTTTTTTATTCCTTTTGCACATCATCATTTATTATATAATAGTGTTAACAAAACGATTTAAAAAATACTAGAACGATATGCAGTGGCGAGATTATCACTATAAAGTGATTGCTTCCATCTAACCACGAAAATTAAATTAATCTTTCTATACCGTGCTTGGGTAGGTGACAGTTTTTTATTTTATTTATTTATTTTATTTACAAAACAGTTTTTAAAAGATAAGTCACTAATGTCTACCTAACTGGGCATGAGCCCGTACCAAGGTAGACAATAAAAATGATTCGGTAACATTAAGAGAATGGTTGGCCTGTATTGGAAAAGAATTAATTCTGATAAAGGATTATGGGGATATAAGAAGGAGGCCTATATATATTTATGTGTGTGTGTATTTTTTTTTTTGTTATTTTGTTATAATATTATAATATGTAACAAAATAGAGGGTAAACACATCCTGGGAAGAAAGCAAATGTCTTAACTGAGTATTGTTAATCGTTTCAATTAGCACAGAACAGAGGGCCATATGGCCAGAGTGATAGCCGATGTAGGAAATTTTGACACGCCATTCGAAGAAGAAAGTGAATACACACAAACTACTGGTATGATATTTTTTATGTTAGAATATAATGTGAGTATTGTATTGATGACATTAGGGTTTCGCGTTTAACCATGGTACGGTTTTTCATCAAATAAAAGGAGCAACGAATGGGACTTATGCAAAGCGTAATGTAGTAGATATTTAGTTTAAAATACTCGTAATACTAACAACCGTCACTTATCACGTCAACTATATGGACGGAAATATAAATTGGAATTATCAATTTTAATATATTATGATTATTAAGAAACTGATGCGTCCATTTCATTTAGTATTTCTAATTATGTAATTAAATATGATGAAGCATTTATTATATTGCTTTATATAAAACCCTCGTCACATCGGCAGAATCGTATTATCTAGAAAATAGATCAAACACATTTTATTATTTCGTATTGTGCAAAGTCATTGTTCACACACGTACCTCCATATCTAGTCATATTATAAGAATGATCTTACAGTAAATGGGTGTATGTATGTGAGTAGGTAGGTAGGATGGAATATTCACTTAGTTCAATTTTAATGCTTGTCCACTTATCACGATGAATACACGGCGGCATGAATTCTTACACTTAATAACATCAAGACATATCTTATAAACACTACATAAATATTCTAGTTCGTTTGTATTATTATTTTTATTGAAACTATACCACAATCTGCTGGAACAATTACAGCTTTTGGCCAATGCAATTCCTGAGAAATATTCACAACAGTACCTCCATAATTTCGTGTACGCCTTAAACATATCGTATATGGATATGGTATTTAGGTAAGATGAAGTAAATAATATATTCTATTTAAGGACTCTTTATTTAGACATGTTTTGGGCTGAAAATATTATTTTCTATAAATGTTTTTTTTATGGAGGATCGAATATATTGTTCTGCGTATTGTACCAGATTACCACTTTTTCGTTGTGTTGAATTTAATGAGTGAGGTCGGAATCCAAGCTAGTAATAATAATATTTTTATTCTTACTTTATTAAATATACTTACATGCGGTATGTCATATAGGTAGGTACGTGTACTTTTTCTACATTTCTTTTACAATAATGCGTTCGTTTTGTACGGTTGTCAATCAATGCGTTTCTACATATATGATATTGTACCCATGACAATAATTATCGTCTTTTTTTAAATACTTTTATGAGATTCGTATTGTGTGGTTTAAACTATCTATTTAATTTTTAATCATTAGTTTTAATCAAATATAACACAGTGATGTACCTGAAAAAAAGTATCAAATGCATTATCAGATCTATTCAATTACACAAATGAAAATAATATTCAATATTGGCATTTTAGAGTTGTTTTTGTATGACACAAGGTTCAAAATTGAGAGAACATCTGGAATAAATCAAAGTGATGTTCGAGGAATTTTTCAGGCATCATAAGAGGGAATGGAGCTTTTGCGAAATCGGTGCTGAGATTTCGTTTGACACTTTCATATACTAGAAATACAGTTTTTTTTTGTAAGGAACCATTGAGAACACAAACAATACCTACACTACATATTAGCTCCTCAATATGTATAAATATAACGTAGGTACTATGTTTAGGATGATTTTTTTCCAATTTTGCATGAATGCATTTCAAACAACTTTTATATTTAAAACATGGTAAAATGAAACCATATTTCGCGTATGTCACTTGTATTCTAATTCCACAATTTGTTTGCAATTTATTATATTTAGTTGCCCAGTTTATAGTGTAAATATCTTTTGAAAAAATCGCACGACGACAGGTCGATTGGTTAAGCTGCATATATGTATAATGATCGTTTATTAGATAAAATATAATACGGTGTTGTATGCAATACTTTTGTATTGTAACTGGTTAAAACTATGTATCAGTATTGATATCTACTTCCATCCAATAATGTACTGATTTATGATCACCTCAGGTGAAACACCCAACAAGAGTATTGTGTTTGTTATCACTTGGGCTGTTATGATGTTTGAGTTTACAAACACATGTATCTATAGTAATTTGTACTTTGTAGTACTGTGTGAAGTATATAACACATTATGTTTAATAATATTTAGTATTTATTTAACGTACAGTTTTAACAGTTGAAGAGACTTTGTACAACGGAAACGCACAATTTATTCGTATTATTTTAATAATGTTTGTATTCCTTTACATGAATACACAATACCATGCGAGGTACACATCTAATAATAACTTTGTGGGTAAGTATGTTAAAAAAATAGTAATACTTTACTTTTTGTATGTCTTCATCTTGTATTAATAATCATTCTAAATCAAATCCTTGGTTCCCGTCCAGAAAACCACTGCACCGGCTTTGGGGTCGATCTATGGAGGTCCATCCAGTCTCCCTCGTTCTTTCTTCTTGGTCACTCTCCCATCAGATGTTGGATTGTTTGGGACTGAGCCCCACAGTCGCATTCTGGAGACCCCCTATCACCCCATTTCCTACTGTCAGGGTTCCGGGCTACAATCTCCCCTGAAAAATCTGGGTCGAACAAAACAGAAATCATACTGTTCAAGGCTACTGCAACTACCTAAAATGGTTACTTTTTTCTTGGACACAATAGGAAAATATAATTATTTACATTCTTACATTACAATGGTACGTGTATCTTGTACCTTATGTAAAAAGTATGATTTTTAAGGAATTAATACACACCTAAAAAGTCGATGTAGAATTTCTCAGGGAACTTTTAACTTCTAAAATTAATAAATATAAGTTTTGATGCTTAGAATCTACTTTTTCCCTAAATATATTTTCTCACGTTTAAGAAGAGAAGATATTTATAGAACGATCTCAAATTGATAAAGATAAGTATGTATGTATAATTATGTCACTGTAAAGAGCTTTATGGTATTATTTATAAAATAATGTGAGTACGTATTGTATGACAATACGATCATATGATTTAAAGCGACATCTTATTGTGTTGAGTTCTCTATTGTTTTATATCAGCGCACCCACGCAATGCTGACAGAATGTGATAAGCGAATAAAAGAAGAATTAATAAATTAATTCACGACATTTATTAACTTGTGTGATATATCTTCTTACTTACAATCATTATACAATCGTGTCGAATGAGTTATCACAATATCAATATTCATCAGACGTTATAGGTTGCATCGAAGGTATAGTGAATTGTAAAAAAATATGGTGAACCATAAAATGTTACGAATACTAGAGAGTCAGTTTAGTTTTTTAATCTTTTCAGATTTTTTATTTTAAATATTCCATTGTTCGATAAGATATTAGGTCTATGTGTAAAACTAAACTATCGTGAGTCTACAGTTTTTTTTAAATAAGTGATTTTTTTCTTATAAATTATCAAGACTCGATTTGACATTGTGTTAGTAACGCTATTTACAAGTTGGTATGTTTAGGCGCCTTCAACTGCTTCTATAATATAACAGAGCTTCCTCTCTTTGTAAAAATAAAGTGGTCGTCTACTTTTTGTTTTATTATCATTAAGTATTCAAGTTCGTGGGCAATCAAATGGAATTTACTCACAAATCTAAGTAAACTATAAAATTGAAATGACAATAATAAGTTATTGTATTGCTTAAGCTTTTTTATAATGCAGCTAAGTTTTTAAATGAGAATTTGAATAAACAAACGCAGGAAATATGCTGACCGTATTCAAACGATATAACGAAAATAAATTGAAGGCGTACATACCTCACTTAAATAAACATTATAGGTTTAAAATAAACCGAAAACATATGAATTTCTCCGATCAAATTCCATTTACAATATAAAATAGTTTTATACTCAACCCTGATGATGCTAATTCGTTGGTGAAAGCGGCGTGTTTGTTGTATGCGTTCTACACATGTTTGTGAAACGAAACAACAGTATTAATTTTCATATATGAAAATTATTTAAAATGTTGTTTTAAAATGTTGACACTGAAAGGTTAAATTCAAATTAATTCTTTTTGATAAGTTACTCAAAACATCTCGACAGAACGTCTTTGATTTCTTCAATTTAAAGACAAAGAAAACTTTTTAGAGGTGGGTATATTTTTTAATTGAAAAGGTATTATTCCGCGTTAGATTATTGCATTATATTGTTAATTTTATTCTCTTTATCATGGTTCCTTGTCTGATACCGTCTGGACAGTATATTAATGTTGCGTAGACTAAAACGTGGGAGAGATAGAATTCTAAGACCATATCGCCCATATTTTCGTTCACGTACGTTGTACTTTAGCTGCGGTTGTAATTGTTTTGACCTCTGACTTATTTTTCATTCTAACAAATTAGTAAATAGTCTTATTTATTAGTAGTGTGTCTATATAAATATTATATGCATATTATGTTAGGATATTATGCTTTACGTCATTACTTATTAGCCCAAATTTATATAAACATATGGTATTGATTGTCTAATATTTATGGTCGATAAATGTTTATATAATAAGTGAGTTTCTCTTCTATTGATACTTTTAAAGTTATCACTCTTTAGGTGTTTATAAAATTAACTATCAATCTGTCAATCATTTACTCAGTCTGCTTCATTGAGTCATTATAGCATGTTACCTAAGATAGCAAGGTGATGCATGCAGGATTTTAATTTCTAACTAATGTTATTCACATTTTATACATAACATAAAATGGATTCTAATAAACAAAACACGAAAATCTGCGTGTAGCAAAAAATAGACGAGGCATAGTTTATTTATTTATTTGAGAGCAGACATAGATCAACGGGAACAGACATGACCATTAAATACATGAAGGAACCAAAACATTCAAAACATAAAACAACCTTTTACGCTCTTGCAGGCATAAATATTTATTTATTGAGTCAATCGCAATCCAAAACTACCTCCTGAAATCTCGAAGGTTTGACCTTTTCTTTGGTTACTCCAAAAGATCACAAGAGTTCACTAGCAGCTTTAGCCGGAAAGATGGCTGACCCGTTAACATTACAATGTCTCAATTTTTTAATACATCTCTTATTGTAAGGAACAGTCATTTTCCACGTTAAAAATGTCACGTGCGGTTTATAGAAATAAATCAGATAACATACTATGAAAATCCATAAAAATATATTCTTTTCAATCTTTTTATTTTATTAAAGGATTTTTAGAAAGGATTTGTTTGTTACAAGATAACATTAATGGTATACTATATGAAGTGATTGGCTATTAATTAGAAATAATCGCTGATAAAAATGTGTGAAATCCTGACCGGGTCAAGTCTTCAAAAAATCAATAATATTTTCAAAATTACGTGCGTTAATGTGATTATTGATAAGTGAATGACATCACCATCTTCAAACAGGTTCAAATAATAATAATGATTATAATTGAGTTTATGTATATTGTAATCTCGTTACTCAAAGAAGGTGCTTATTTATTATGGCTCATTTCATTATAATACCACTGTGGCTCTGCACTAAGACACACATACACACACATACACACCCTCACACACACACACTTATACATATTTATCTACCTATATTATATTTACACGTACACACTTACCGAACATTTAGTTACCGACCGAAATATCGGTTTTTTCGACTTACGAATTCAAATGTTTTCGGTTGTATCATCGTTGAATAAATTGAAATAATAATTTTCTTTTTTTCCATGGATTTAACAAACACGAAAGACGTTTCCATCGTTTTTGTTTAATCCTCAGTTGAAATTTTTATCCCGTGGAGCACCCGGTAAAGAATTGGTCTCTCACTCTTCTGCGTAAGTTTTCGAGTGTCCTGTAAAAGTCAGGTGTTCGAAAAAATTAAGACATTTTACATCTTAAATTCAACGATGAGGCTTGCCACCCATCCTGAATGTCTTAATTTTATATTGGCACGAAGAGGACGGTTTGCATGTTTCTAACATGCAGCTGATCTGCTGGCTACACCACTTGTGGGATATGCCGTGATGGTATAATAGTAGTAGTAGTAGTAGTATTTTTTATTTTTTAAATCTATCCATGCAGCTGGTCTGCTGGCTACCCCACTTGTGGGATGTGCCGTGATGGTATAGTAGTAGTAGTAGTAAATTTATCCAATTATGGTTTGCTACTAGTTGTGTTGTATGTATATTTGATTTTTTTGATATCTTTTTTGACTTGATATCATTTGAAACAAGCAAACTACGATGCTTCTTAAATTATCATAAAAACTGATATATTTATAACAAATTTATCATACTTTATATTCATTCTTAGAAATTTTGAATATTTCGGAATCAAAGTTTGTTTTCTTAAAATTATAGCCGATTTCGCCATCAAAATTTGGTTGCAACGTTCACAATTAAATACTTGTATATGAATGTAGTTGGTACATTACATAGTAAATCACTTCATCGAGTTGAAAAATTAGTAGTTATGTGGTATAACTTGAATTTGAAAATAAGTTGGTATATTATGTAGGTTTTATTTTTATCCGGAACTTGACCATTTACCGAAGTTCGAAAAAATATCCGGTTCTGTACGTACAAAAATATCATCATGATTGTGTTTATATATCGGAGTTTCGGAAGATCTTACTGTACCTTGTGATGCTATAGGTTATAATATACATAATGTATGTAGGTTAAGCCGGTCAATAACGTGTCGATACTCGGATTTGTTGTTGTGATTATCCGAAATGGGATAACTGTATTACATAACAACGTTTTTTACTTGTATTTTTTTTAGATTAAATTGTTTTTGCCAGTTTCCAACATAGTAAATGTTTCAAAATATATTATTGCTATGTTGAATATTTGCATTTATAAAACTAAAATAAAATTTATAGAAGCTAGTTTTTTTACAATTTTCTTAAATTATCAATATTAATTTTGCGTCCGGTTTCGACACGTTATTGTCATTGACGAGCACGTTTTCGAAGTCATAGTGATAATTTAAAATTGTTTTAAGAAAACTCGTTTCTATTAATCATATCTCGAAATTATCATATTGTAAATATGATAAATACAAAAAAAAAAAATACTCGACATAAAGACTGCAAAATTAAGATTGTCCCTAAAAGCAGGTATCAAAATTTAGAAAGTTTTCAAAATAATAATACTGTCCAAGTTCCTACTTACAAGTTGTTAGCCCGGCTTCACTCTAGAAATGAACATAAAATGGAAAAATAAACACTTACGAATAATAAATATAAAAAAAAAAAAAAAAAAAAAAATGCCACTTATATTAATAATATTTTAAATAAAATTATTGAACTTATTTATATTTTTAAATAATTTATACCATCTCAGCATATCCCACAAGTAGATAAGCCAGATTTTGGAACAATCAGTCAATATCAATATCATCAAATAGTTATTTTTTTTATTCTGTCTATCTACACAATAATGAAATTTTCCATAAATGGGGTACTATTTGCATGTTATTGACGTACAGGCCATCCTCTCTCTTTTTTACGGTCAATCTGTGTTTGTTATAAACCTAAACATCCCCAGACTAAGCAATATTCTGATGGCGCCTAATTATTAATATCTTTTCGTTAGTTTCTTTCTTCAGACTTTGGCAGTAACGTCAGTAATCATATAACAATAATTGCCATAATCATCTCGTTCATTATTATTCTTAGTACTTTAAAACAGTATTTTTATTATTCTTATCTTTCTGTTGTTATTTTATTTTATATTTTATTATATTACGTACATACATACATTGCTTCCAGCGCTCGTTTAATGAGATCCTTCTCACTCTTTGCACAATGCTTCTTACTTGGTGGTACTCTATTGTATTTCATGAACGTATTTGAATACGTAACGCTAATATAATAACCCAGTGGAAAGTAAAGATTGTCCCTGATAAAAAATAGTATTATGGAGACTAATGTTCAAGTTATGTAAGGTAAGTACTTGTAATAAAATTCAATTCTTTCATAATGTCGGGATTAATATCTAGGCTGAACGTTTATTATTATAATAATAACGTTTATTATTATAATTCTCAACTTATATTTCGTCAAATGTCAAACTCAATAATCGTTATATTAAAACTTATTGGTAGTCATCTGATTATTGTATCGTGAATTTACTTTATTTCTTTATTTCAGAAATGAGGCGTGCTATATATTTCTTATCGTTTAATGGCACGATGCTGAAAAAATTTACGTTTAACATGTGCAGTGAATTCGCTGGTTACTTCACTTTTGGCAAATATCTTAATGGTATTTATTTATTTATCATCTTAAACAGACAGTTAACTAATTGACTTTTTACTATATTTGACATTTATACCACTTTGATTTCTCTTTGTGATGTCTTCACCAAAATTTTTTTAACATTTTTGTACCTTTTTTATAATTATAACATGATTAATGTTATATTGTCTGTAAAACTTTCGTTTCTTTAGTCTAATTGTTTTGTGTCTTTTTTTGTAACAGATCTTTCCTTTGTTTACATGTTTTGTATGTATACAGAGGTTTAACATGTTAAAGGCTTTGGCCGTAAATATTTGTAAATAAATAAATAAATAATAAATATCAATATTCAAACCTCAACAATAAACAATCCTATCAAGGTCCCAGAAATTACCAATGCGTATGACGAACACGTTGCTAGCAAACAATAACATTATACATATAATTTTTTTTCAATAATTAAAAATAAAAAACAAGATAAAAACCATGTAAATATATAGTTAGAAATAAGTTTACAATAATTAAAATCGCTTAAATTAAGATATTAATCACATACTTCTTTTTCAAATATTTCATGCAAATATAAAGTAAAAGCACATATATATATTATATCGTGAGATATAAATGTGATGGATATGTTGTGTTGGAAACTATGATCTTTTTCTTCTTCTTCCTCTTTTAATAGATCTGTAGATCTGTTTCTATGGCGTTGAGGACTAAGATCGAAACTATGATCGAATGTCGGAATTTCAATCGCGAGATCTCGCTTGATCCAGTTGACCTACTCCATCTCATGACAAAGTAGTACCTAAATTATTTCTTTGGGATTGTATTTGGGTTTACACATGGCGGAGGATCGCTCAAGATGGAGACAGACGGTCTACAGAACGATGGTCACGATCCTCAGGATTGAGGGACTGGCGGAGATGATGATGATGAAGAACCCAAATTTAGCATATATCTGTCTGAATAATCGAGCAAAACCTACTAAATACCTGCTATAATAAGTCTTAATATGTTCTGTATTATATTGTATAGAGTATATACTACAGTTGTGTTACAATGCCTTATTGATTGATTCTTTCCACTTCCTTGCTGTACAAATTCATTTTGCAAGAAGGTACAATGGATTCATTGTGGATACTTAATCCTTAAATTCATTTGTACGAATGACTCTTTGTGTTGGTGTTACGTACTGATGTATGTTGATGATAAATTTCTTAATCATGTGATTGTATTATTTTCATTTATGCCTGGATCCCAGCACACTGCGGTATTTCAGGTAATGAAAGAGTGGATCTGTTAGCCAAGGACGCCGCTATTCGCGGCAGAACTCCTGATAACTTCATTTTACCCGAGTGTGATGTTTTGAACGAATTGGAGTGCATTACACTAGCTTCAAACATTGGTATTTATCCTGGCAAAATAACCCAAAAGGTTCTCATTACAAAAAAGTTCAACTATCTATCCCATCTCGACCTTGGTTTCACAACAAAAAATTGTCCAGACAACACATTGTCTGTATTTCTAGATTGCGTTTCGGCCACATGCGCCTGGATTCACACTTGTTCCGAATCGGTCTTGTTGAATCTCCCGATTGCGAGTGTGGTTGGGACGAGGAAACGCCGGACCATAGCATCCTAGGATGTCCAATTAGGGACGCTATGGACATATATTTTAAATTCATAAACGTTGAGTACCCTGTTAATATTGTTTACCTTCTTGGACTGAACTCTCGACAAGTTAATGATCTTATATTTGAATCCGTCCAAAAGAATATGATTCTGATATGAATGTTTTTCGCTTTTTCTTGTTTTCCTTTTTTTTCTCTCTCTTCGCCTAAAATATATATATCATGTTTTTTATATGAAAGATGAAAATATGGCCATAACATCCAACGGGATGAGCCGCCATAAAAAAAAAAAAATATTTTCATTTAGAATTGATCTATATAGATATGTTGTAATACATTGTTGATCTTTAAATACGTGTAAAGATGACGCATATATATGCAATAAAATAAAATAAACAGTTCTACATATATACAAGCTTAAGTCTTCAAGAAGTTTTTTTAATAGTGAATGAGATTATCTATCTTGAACTTAATATAATTATTTTATCTTGAGCTTATGTGAAGTAAAATAATATAATGATTTGGATTCGGTGGTAGGTATGTTGAAACGAGATATATGTTTGGATATTTAAATCTACTAATTGTTTTAGATTACTTAAGTCTGTCAGGAATTAGTAACTTGCGTCCGTAGCGCACTGCGTACATACTGTACGGCCGCCGAGGTGTCGATTAATTAAAATCGTCTTATCACCATATTTGGACTCAGTCCACTCGTATTCTCGACGGTTTGAGAATTTTAATTAGTGATATAATTTGAATTTAATATCAGTTTAAAGGTTTCTCTTCTCTAATAAATTGTGTACAATAGCGTTGATAAATATCAATTTTTCTTGTTGTAATACATTCGGCATAGTCACTTAACTCCTACGCTAGCTACCGTCTATGGTAGACGAGGAATTTAATTACCTATGAAAATTAATAATATTATATCTAATTCCTTTTGAACGCTGCGATATTTTTTTAAATTATGGCGATCAACCGTCATAACATTAGACAATATTATAATTCAAAGTTTCGGATTACGTGTTGGAGTAAAAATGTTACATCTTTGTACAATAATAAATTCCTTATACATCTACATAGCTTACATTGTCTACAAACATGTAGATACTATACCTACCTACTATGATAAAATATCTGCGTTGTTTACTTTATAAGGTTTTTTATGAGTTTTTCATGTTTGTTTAATTCCAATTGAGTACACAAATTACTGTTTATATGCAGGAGGATTAATCAGAAAAGTCTACTGTAAATTACGAGTATTAATGTATGTAATTAATATCTGTATGATGAGATGGTAACCCCAAAAAGGCTACAAAAAATATACGAAATCGCAGCATATAGAAAAGAAAGGACCAAATCTATTAGAAGAGGATTGGTTGATCAAGGAAAAAAACAAAATATGCAAAATTGAATCAATATTATGGTTACGAAAAAGTGTTTGGGTATACTACTTTCTTTATTACTATTTATATGTATATTATGTGTCCACCTATGTAACGTATTGATATTACAATACAATAACACGTTATTTTTTTATCATAACCACAATCTTTTAAACATCAATGTCTGGGTATCAAAATACTTGTGGCGTGATAATCGTCCGGACATGTGACATCCGAGGTGTTTACTTTACACCTGTAATTGACTTGTCCTGCAACAGATGAGAATTATTATAAACTCACCTTTACCTCTACATACTTCAGGTATTGATATGCATCGTGTTGTACAACTTTCTGTTTCTTTGATGATTTTAAACACTTCACAAGATTAATGAATTGATCAATTATTAGTTATCAAAGAAATTCAATATAAGTTTAAATTATAATTAATATGGCTATGCCTATTAAAATAATTATTACGGGAATTTACCCGCGCGAATTAATCTCTGTAATACAGGATGAATGATGATTCTGGCTGGGTCATATTTTGAAAATAAAAAATATAAACAGTGAGCACTATTCTTTCGTCCATAAAGTTTCCGTCGGCGTGGTAGTTCCGACTTTCACAGTACACCATTCCTATGACATCGATATCTACGCATCAGAAAAAATATTAGAAAAGGTCACTTAATTAGCGCTGAGACACTCTAAATGAAGGAGGCTGGTTTCAACCCTGTTTCTCCAGAGGGAGAGCTGATGGACGATTGTAGAATGTGTGTATATTTTTTAAAGCAGGATTTTCCCGCTTTTCATGCTCCATCTTCTACACGACTTGGTCCTTGGGGTGGCACTTTCGGGCGACTGTGCTGAGCTCTCCCTTTTCTTATCTGTTTTGTGTTTGTCTTTTCTCCACACAGGAGGTGAGTTTTTATTCCTTGCTGCCCTTGGTAAGTATATAGTGTGTGCACTTACCTGTTGAGTTGAATATATTTTTGTAATCATATGTAGGCACACATTAATTTTGTAATAGTTTAAGTCCTTAGTACGTATTCGTACGTAACTGTAAGATAGACTTAAGAAAAGTTTTGTATATTTCTAGACGTAAGTTTTTCTTTAAAAAACCATGTACTATGTTGTGTAAATGTGTGTGTCATCCTCGGTGTGAGGTCTTCCACCAAGGGTACATCAAGGGAGTATTTTAATTGTCGAGTGGGTTTTTTTTTTTGCAGAGGAAATCCCATTAGGATAACCTCGAGCCCACTCTTTGGTATAAAAAAAAAATAATAAAATAAAGCTTTTGCTCTAGATTGACTGGATGACATGAGAACTGATGTTCTTGAAACATCCAGGGGTAAGTGGTGGGAACCCCTCCCTTAATGTATTTTCATGCTCCATCTTAATTTATATTGTTTTTATAAATAAGTCTTTTATTTTATGCGTTGGCGTCCAAAATATATATAAACTTTATTATATTTTTCGTAATAAAGAAGTGCGATATAATTTATTAATATGTATTATCGTTTTAAATTCTAAGCCAAGGTATAAGATTTCACGGTACTAAGATCTAATGATTCACTTCTTAGTATAAATAAAATAAATGTTCTACTCATACTGCATCAAATTCAACGTCAAATAAAATTCTTTCCACGTAGGCGTATTATGTCACAGAATAATTTATATATCTTTGGAAACCTTTGTATGTCACAAGGCCCTCGGTGTGGCTCAAGGATGGAGTATTTTATTTTATCCTTTTTATTTGTGTGGAAATTTGACACGTGGCTGTCGATGAATCGATGTGTGGTCCCGTTGATTTACACGTATCGTTAGATCTCGTGGAAATCGTTTTTATGTTTTATCACTTCATAGAACGCAGGTTAAAATATTTTCACATTATATCTGTGGATATTGATCTTACGATGCTATGAAGCGCACTTGAGGTGAGGATTTAATCACAGTACGACGCTTTGTAATGGTTTATTATTATTATTTATAAGATTACGGCAACCCGTCCCTTGTGGGACGATTTGTGCCAAGTACAATATTTTAGGAAGATGTCACGTAATATTAAGGCATTAATTTATAAGATAATAAAATTTCTTTTGGCGGATTTTAGAATCTTGAGATATACAGACAGGGCATCAGTATTATTATCAATAGTAATATTATCAACGGTAATATTATTTTACTATACTCCTACTACTATAATAACATCACGGCATATCTCACAAGTGAGCTAGTCAGTAGAGCAGCTGCATGCTATAAAATGCGAGCTGTTCTCTCCGTGCTAACAAAAGTAAAGACATTCAGGTTGGGTGGCAAATCTCAATGCGGAATTTAAGATGTAATATGTCTGTATTTTTTCGAAAACCTGCCTTTTACAGGGAACTCGAAAACTTACGGAAAAGAGTGTGATACTTTACGCAATATTTTACTTCATGTTTAATTTTAGTTCTTTTTCAATACAATTGAATCCAGTGTTATTATTTTTAAATTGATACGTATCACATAAACGATTTCTTAACATTTTCAATTCAGCGATTAGTAATGCCACCTATCCTGGATGTCTTATTTCTTAGTTGCTCGGATATGGCAAATTGTATGTTTAGTACATACAATTAGTCTATTGGCTACCCCATTTGTGGGATATGCCGTGATGGTGTGAATAGGTGGATTATTTACTTTACATTTTTATTTATAGATTCAGCCTTGAATACACACATAATAATTATAGTTTTGTTTTCACTTTGATATTTTTTATGTGTAATTATTGTAACATGTATACAAAAGTATATTAAACTGTTGTAATAATAAAGGTGAAAGTCGTTTTTTTTCTTATATAAATAAAAATTAAAAATAAATAATTACGTATAATATTTGTGATACTATTCCTGATGCAAAAGCCGCCTTAAGTGGTACTGAAAATAATTAAGCACTTTATTGTTTTATTTTTTCCGAGGCCATCTACTCGATTATATGATATAAGGATCAGAAAAATATAAGAAGAGGATTTTCAGTACGAGTATGTCGACTCGTGTTGCTACTATGACTATGATGGATCAGATTAATACCTAAACATTGTGTGAAATATCAAGTTTTGTATGATAAAAAAATAAAACGGGGAGTGTTGGAAAAGAGTTCGTTCTTCACTAACTCGTCTTGTAATCAACACAAGGTTTATGAGCATTTGTTTATTCTTTTGTCTTATTTAGAATATGACTTGGTCCAATACAATAGGATAGTATTCAGTATTGACCCACCAAAAGCATGTATCATTATATTATTATGATAATGTGGCGTAGTGTGTTTATGGCCCGAATAACATATTCAGTTACGCCCGTAACTTTCTTGGAAATGTGTCATGGATGATATCTAATCTTGCGTGTCACTGAGACCAAGAAAGGCGTTTGTGATAGCATGAGTCGTAGCAGTGGTGGCATTAGATTTTTCATGTTAGTCATGCATTAGTATAAATGTGTTAAGTTTACTTTTCTAGTTCTACTTTTGATTAAGCGATATAATGATCCTGGTTGAATTATGCCTTCAAATATCCGATGATAATTGTCTAAAAAAAAGCGCCGTTTTTTCTCCACTAGATGTCGATGTCCTCTCCCGCAATACACTGTGCATACTTTACGTCATTAGAGTGTAAAAATGTCATGGGAATAACTGACTTAATTGGCGCAGATTCGTTGTGAACGGAGTTGACTTTTTTTCTCCCCAAGATGAGTATTGAATGTGAGTATCTACTCAAATAGTTTTTTTTTGCGGATGTCCATTCGGAAATTTTATTGCCATCTACTCCACGAACATATGGGTAATTTTGTTTTATAAAATTATAGCTTTTTTCTAAGTAGATTGCATTTGGGCTTATATTGAATTGAGAAAAATACTCACAACGAATCATTGGTACGTACTATCAGATTAGGACCAGAGATAGTATAAACGATTCATTAGTACGAATCTATAATATTAACCTATCGCGAAGAAGTCGTTGGTAAATTTACCAACAATTTGTTTGCGAAAAGTTAATATAATCGATTTGTACTAATGAATCGTTTGTACTATCTCTGGTCTTAATCTGATAGTACGTACCTACCAATGATTTGTTGTGAAATTTCGTTAGTATTTTTCTCAGTGTATGTACGCCACTGAGTCATAGTAGAACTAATAAAATGGTCGTTTCTTTTCCATTTAATTAACGATGAACTTAACCCCGTATGGATTCACTGTGATATTATTGATAGTAATAAACAAACTTTTATTACGTGTATGTACCTGTGTGTATATATTTTTACTAAGAAAGTTTATTAAAATTTATATTTTTATTTACAGCCTTGAGGACAACTTGTTTAACAACTTACAAACAAATTAGTTCGTGATTAAAAATGTGATTGATGATTTATGTCTTCTGAGTACTTAACTCGGATGTAAAATTTAATTTACGATTTTTGTTAAATATTTAAATGTTCTGTGGTTTATGTTTTAATTTTATTAGTATAACGGGTGACATATAATTTGGTGGTCCATATTTTTTAGATTGGTATTCCGATTTTATATTGTAAAAAAAAATACAGTAAGGAACAAAAATACTAATGCACTTAACGATGTCAGTCTATCTAATGGTTATACTGAAGTATATTTTGCTTGAATTCTGCTTCTTCCAATAAAAACAAAGGTTTTACAGTGCATTTTCTTTATACCTCAATAGTTTCGTATACATTTTTGTTTATTTTTTTTATTGAAAAACCATAAAATATAAACAAAATAAACAAGATATCTACATATAACATTTCTTATACTTAATTTGTATTTAGATCTCACCCGGCGAAGCTGCATATTGCTAGCTTGTGTCCGATGATCAGTTATTAACCTGTTAATGTTTGTATAATTTAAAATGTCTTGTAGTTCTGTTTTATTATGGTATACGCAACGAAGCAAAGTTTAAATTAATCAAATTCTCTTGGAAGGTTTCGTTGTTCTTGTTTTGTAAGTGGATAGTGAGTGTGCTTCAGATTGTTAATTTTATTATTCCACATAATAATTTAATTTACCTCGTTCATATAGTCAGATATACGGCCAATGTTATTCAACACTCCCTTCTGTGCCGCGTGACATCTACTGATCATTTTTCATTCTGTAAGATGAAGAATCTCCTATTCCATATTTTTATATTATCACATACGTTGGTGTTCAAACTTTTCCTCTATTGACCCCTCCTATTTTATCAAATAATCTTTGTTATCGATGGTTAATTTAAGTGTAATTTTAAGTATATCAAAGATTGATCGCTCTTTTTGTTTCACTCTGGAAAGTGTGGAGTTGTTCAAGGCAGGATTAAAGACCCTATTGTTCAGGAGGTGTTATGATTCTTAAATGAACCCTTGCGGTGGTTCTTTTCCACAAAACGGCGCATCTCAAAATAATTGTCTAGTAATATTATTATTGTTCATATACATATTTGTCATTATTAATTTTTGAAGTATTGGATAGTAATACAGCTACGTATTATTATAGGTAATACATTTGAATTAAAATATAAATATTCCGTATTTGATGTGAAATTTATGCATAGCGAACGATTTACTTTAATATAATAATAAGCAGCTCTTTTTAGAATAATCTTACTGTCCTTACATATTATATTATCACGCTATATATTCGTTTACTTGAATGCTTTTGTTTCAACGTAGTGAATTATAACTCAATGAATTATATTATTTTTGTTTTTATTAATAATCATAGACAAATTCAAGTACAAAACGATTAGCTCATAGAGAATTTGAGTTAATGTTTTCCGATACTGATTGATATAGGTATTCATTGATTTGAATATTAAATAGAATAAATTTGGACAAGAGGGATGGATTCTGTCAGCAGCTAAGACCCAGACAGAGATTGTAAGTCGTTGCTGTTTTCGATGTATTTTTTCATCGAAATATAAAATAATTAATTTGTTCCATGAGTTTTTGAGGATTTTAGTATCACAGTTTACCCAGTGTCCGGTGAAGAATCCTCGGCCAGCAGTTGTTTGCCACCTCGCTGTGCGACACAGCGTCCCCCACTGCGACTAACATTCTCGGGACTATTTTAAATATTCGGTGTAAATACCTGCTATGATTAGCCTCATGCTTACATTTATATACACCATTATTTTCTTTTGACTTGTTTAGATCGTACTCAAAGATATTGCCTCAAATTATTTATTTTATTCTTATTTGAGTAATTCGTTCCAACATACTCGTATTATATAATATAATTGTTTCTTTTATTTTGTTAAATATTATTTATCATAATAAACATGTCATGTTTAGGTATTTTGCCCGTTCAAATTTAATATAATAATGTTGGAGTCGACTGTAGTATTTTCCAAGTCATATTTCTTAGTTCTGTGTTCTACAACTACATTCAATTCATACCCAATAAGTCAGTCTATCTGTCTATTAGTTTTTATTAAGACGTAGTTAATAAAAGCATTTAGACATTAATGTATTTAAATTCAGTGTTAGTAATCCACTAAAAGAGAAAATACCTAAATGAGGGGTATAATATTAATGCCCAATTTTGATAATGAGTAATCTCTTATGGGCGGGCTTACTATTAAATCTTTAGGATACAAAAGCACGACCTATAAGAATCTTTGAAGATGTATTATTATATCTCAACACAAATTGTATTAGAAAACAAATGTAAAAGTGTATGATTTTTTCGTTAGGTGTAATAAGAAATGAAAACAGACTTATTACATAAGATTCGAGGAATAGATTTTAATCCTTATAATAGCTATCTTTACCTGTATAAGGAATATTAACTTTTTCCGAGTCTACATGAAATTTCTTGTATTTTTCTCAAATACTGAAGACTTTTTGAAAGACTCAAGAGTACATTTCTAATAATTTAATAAGTTTATAATACTGATAGACATATTTGTGTTTAAGTTTTTATTTATTTATATATTTCGTTGACTTGTTAACTGAGATCTTCTTGGATTATATGGTACATTATACGTTTGTTGTGTATGTATATGGTGTTTGAACCTAGCGGGTACGCTATGGTGTTTAACCTTAATGAATGGTTGTGCGGAGTCATTATGGAGATGTTACGTTTATAAAATAATAATGTCAGTGTGCCGAGAACACAGATGTTTTGATAATATTAGTCAGATAGTGAAATTATAATGTCGCATTGTTATCGTGTCTTAAGAGTTTGTATTATTTCAAAGTATGCTTAATGAACAATAACTCGCGAACAGTACCTCGTACCTCCTACAGTTACAATTTAGTGCTCGGCTGCTATGGGAAAATCGTTAAGTCATTATTATTGTCTAGAAATATGCATTTATATTGTCTCGTGACAGCAATTATTTGGCGATTCTGTTTTCTTTGTCGTGGCTTCTTAATGAACTCTTTCAACTCTCCACAAGTGATAACAATAATATTTATGTCATTCGTTTAATTTCTTGCTGGGTGTTTTATTACGACCTCGTTTACAGGTGTTTGGAATATCGTGTCTTTCTCATTTCTGTAGTACACCATTATATTCCTTTACTCTCGTAGATTTGCACGACTATACTATATTTTTAATAAATCTTGTACTTCTATAATTGAGTAATGAAATATACGTTGCACTTACACAATGTTCTCATTATTATAACAAGTAGGTAGGTACTATATAAGTACTATGTATTAGGTTTATAAATACATAGGTATCTATGTACTCACATGCAGGCATGTATCTATGTTGTCAGTACGTTTGCCAGTGTGCTTGTACAAGTATGTACCCAAGTTGACCGGTGATGTTTCTAAGATTGATTGACGTACAATACTGCAAATACAAATGTTCCAATCGCTTTTGTAAACACCGACATTCCCTAGTACATATTATATATTAATAATGTGTTACTTGAGGTTGTATTATCAGATGTAGACCACCATCAGATAACTTACTAATATCTAAAGCACCTTTTAAGTACGTGACAATGACGCCTTGTTCCCTGGGTATTTTTATACTTACCTAATATCACATCAACCAAAATATTTTTTAATTTGATTTAAATTAAACTGCCTCGTCATTATATTTTCTCATCTTCAGACAGTGCCTTGTGCATTTGCATCTGTAATTTCACACTTCGAGTAAAAAATTTAAACCCTTATTTGGTACACTACGTCATGTGTTCTATCTTATGAAAACTCATTATTCATTTAGAAATAATTATCAATTTTCTCGTGGAACAGTTTGACTAATCAATATAACCTTCCTACACACAGTACCAATTATTTCTCGAAATCAATCTCAGTTTATGGTGCTCGTTGTTGGAACAATCTTCCTTCTTCGCATAGAGTTTCACAATCGCTCAATGTTTTTAAATCTTGTGTTAAGGAAAAAATTATATCTTCTAACTCAGTATCCGTTCCTTAGCCCCCCCCCTCCTCTGATTCATAATCCCTACCACATGTTGGGTGTGTGTCAAATATTATTTTAAAGTTTGTTTTTTTTCTTTTGTTGTGTATTAATGTTTTATATATATATATATATTTGTAAGTAAATTTGTTTTTTATAGGTTTGTGTCAATGTGTCGTGGTTAGATGGAAGAAATCACTTTATAGTGATAATCTCGCCACTGCACATCGTCCTAATTTTTAAAATTTCATATTATTTTGTTAACACTGTTATGTAATGATGATGTGCAAGAAGAATAAATAAATAAATAAATAAAAAAATTCTAGGTATGTATTCTTCATACAGTAAATAGGAATTTTCTGTGACTTGCAAAAATAAAGACGTTGTTTATAATGGTTTCAAATACCTGTCTCTTAAACATTACATATGTAAATCATACATCAAATTAAAAGGAAAATAAGGGGAAATACTTCACATTACTAGCAACATATCATTATGATCAACATTTCAGAACTTGTGTGTGGTAATATTTTGATATTTGTTAAGTGACGTGGTAACAATGTGTTTTGTTATTTGAATCATATGTGATTTTACTAGAGTGCATAATTATACCCCTTTAACGTAAAGCAATGCATTTTCTTTTTGAATATACAAGAATTATTTACATATATGATATCAGTTAATGGATGGACAGAAGCGAAACCTATGTTACTAAATTATCCAAGTTTGATTAATAATTTAATGTTATACTTTTAAACATTATTCTCCTTCAAACACTGACTCAATTGTTGAACTTAATGTGTACCTATTTATATTTCACTAAAATGATTGTCTATAAATTTATTTGTTAGAGCTGTGGATGAAATTTTTTAAAATTATTATAAAAAATTTACATATTCTGTAGCTGTATTCAAGAAAAAAGATTTTATTCTGACCAGAAAATTAAATTTTGTAAAGCATTCATTCTTAATATCTGTGAGGGTGTTGAATTATTTTTTTTTAATTTAAAAAACTTCGTGGAATGGTTCAAAGAAAATAAATATTGTAAATTTATGTTATGGAAATGTTTATTTCCTAAGTTATTGCCGTATGTGTGTAATTTTAATTTCAACATTCCTAGTTTTCGTATTAAATGTATTACTCGTGCATGGTTAGAGATACATTATAATAAGTTAAGTGATTTAATTTCCTATTCATTTCTACAAAATTTACATGTAGATGATTACCTGAGCTTCTAATAATATAACGTGGAACAATATTTTTTAATATTCTGTCTTATATTATTTTCATGGCGTCTCACCGCGTGTTGTATTATCATGCGAAACGAAGTAATAATTTGTATTTTATTGACTTTATAAAGAGTTTAATATGCCCCGAGAAGTACCAAGTAATCTGTATTGTTAATTAATTTACCTGGATAATATTTTATGAATTTAATTCTCTGTTTATTATAATATGAAATGGCTCGTTGTGTTTCCAGGCGTGGAAGGTTTTATTTAGTGAAAATGTATTCCTGTAATTTAACTTTGCATTTCAATTGTTATTATATATTTTTTTTGTTTTAACTGTATGAATTGATTTAATTTATTTTAACATTAGCTTTATTAAAACAATATGATTAATCCTACTTTGAGCATTCATTAATAATTCTTTTATATTATTGTAAATCATCACATTTATTTATATACATTATAGCAGGTTCCTACCTATCTTATTATGCAGAGTTATCTATTACATTTTTTCTTATTTACTTTTATTTATGTGAACGAAACAGCCCCCTTATTATTTATAGTTCTACTACAACTACTGTACCATCACGGCATATCCCTTAAGTGGAGTAGCCAGCAGACTAGCTGCATTTAGTAAACATTTTCTCTCCATGCCAACAAAAGAGAGACTTTCAGGATAGGTGGCAAACCTCATTAAAGTTTTTTTTTTTTTAATTATATCTGTGGTTACAAATGAATAAAAACTAATTTAATTTTGCAAATAAAATATAACCTACTAATATTCCTACATTATAATATCATTCTTCAGTACCCACAGCACAGGAATATTTTCCGTGCTTCAGGCGTTATTCCTCAGTTTCCATCCCAGGAGACGCTTTATCCGGTTTTCATTTTGGCTTCTGGTCCTATGATCTGCCCATTGTCATTTCAAACCTGCTACCTCTCGGAAGATATCCATTATTTAGGAAGGTCACATTTAAGTTGGTGAGACCTCCTTGATGTATTTGTTGATGTTAACTTGACGCGAACAACACAAAATAGAAGAATATGAAAAAAAAACTGAGAAGATCTTCGTTCAAGAGTGGTCGGAAAGAGGCTTTAGAGGAAAAAAACAAAGGAATGATTTTGGGAGAGATGTTTCAGTGACACAGAATTAATATGAATGAAGGAGGCTCGCTTAGTGTGCCGCCTGTTAAAATAGTCGCTATAAAGTAATGGGTTCAGGATTTTTTAATAAGCACTTAAGGAAACTGAATTTCATTCTCATGTATTTGAAGGTGTGGAAACTGAATTTCATTCTCATGTATTTGAAGGTGTGGAAACTGAATTTCATTCTCATGTATTTGAAGGTGTGGAAACTGAATTTCATTCTCATGTATTTGAAGGTGTGGAAACTGAATTTCATTCTCATGTATTTGAAGGTGTGGAAATTGAATTTCATTCTCATGTATTTGAAGGTGTGGAAACTGAATTTCATTCTCATGTGTTTGAAGGTGTGGAAACTGAATTTCATCCTCATGTGTTTGAAGGTGTGGAAACTGAATTTCATCCTCATGTGTTTGAAGGTGTGGAAACTAAATTTCATTCTCATGTGTTTGAAGGTATGACTTATTAATTTAATATAAAGTTTATGTCATCAAAATTTTTTTATATTCGGGTTTTAATAAATCCCACCAACTCAGGCGCCTTCCTGAAACTAATTTCATATAGAATTTGAAGTATAAATAAAATATTGTGTTTTGGTATGTAACTCTAATAAAAAAAATGTATTAAAACTAAACTGTGTTTCACTGTGAGAATGGTTACGGAAAAATTGTTATTTGGATAATAATTTCATCTCAACATTATTGTTGTACTTTGAACTAATCTGAAAATAATTACCTTTTTTGATGTTGTCAAATTTCTATCAGCGTTACTACTACGAAATTGATTTTTTACGACGGAAAAATAGAAATACACAAATAAATAAAATAATGTATTCAAATCCATTTAATAGACTATTAAATGTTGAATAGTAAAAATATTTATTCTTGTTTAGTTTTATTTCGTTTTGAATATGTTCCCAAGATATTTATGTGTTATTTATGTTTATATTATTATATTAATAGTACAAAAGGAAGGACTGTATTAACTATATAGTACATACTACATAGGTCCATATGATTCATAATACATAGTAATAATATAAACGATTAATATGCTAACAGGTTCTCTAGATACTAGATAGGTACTATGTATATATTCTGACAATTTATAATTTATTGTATGGAAAATATTCTACGTAGCAAGAAACACCCCTCAAATAAAATATTATTAATATTATATTACTTATCTTAATAGGTTTATTTTATACGAGTACTCAATCGTATTTATTCTTTTAATCATAGTTCTATTCACATTCGGTAGGTTTAGATTATTCTGGTAATAATAATAGTTTAAAATTGAGTGTCAATTATCCGTTTGATCGAGTTTTCGTTGTGTTTATTAGCGTACTTGTAACATTCTATGTTATCTCGTAAAGAATGTCGTTTCGTTTTATTTGGATTGAAAATGCCTTTAGAATATGTAGGACATTTCTATCTTGTAATATATCTATGTATAAGTGTTTTTGTTTAAAATATCTAATTGTTAGTACAAAATGTCTACTGTACTGTATTCTGTATACAACCATAATTTTTATATAAAAAATAATACATATTATATTAGTTAATTTATCATTTACACTGCTTTGCATTTATTTTCATTAAACTAATACAATTAAAAGTCCATCTTATATGAAATATAGGTATATTAAGATTATTTTTCCTAAGAGTTATTTGGAAAGAAATCGTAGTATGATATAAATTATTATTTCTTTATGAATTTGCACTGTATTCCAAAAAAAATATGACGAATGAGTTTAATGAAATTCTCATAATGTTATAAAAAGATACATACCTACCTTGTAATATTAATAAATTCTTTTCCATTTATACAGTGCTTTTGTGTTACTTATATTATGAGTAAGTGTATTCTTTAGAGTATTACATAAATTAACATAATACCGTCTTGTTGACTTAATCGAAACTGAAAGACCGTATATTGAGTTCTATTAAAAGTCATTGTATGGAGAGGATTTAGAGTATTATTGTATTATTAACATATACATAATACCTTCCTTTTATTATATTGTATTAATTTTAACCACCAATCGCATTAATCTCCTCCCATTTTCCATACCGTGAATTCCACTTTTTCATATTTTAACTTTAGATAAATTATGTGATAACAGTTGATTATATAATTATGTAAAGTAAGATACACATTGATTATTACGCCTATTTTTATTAAATTTCTAGACAGAAATACCTCATTTCAACGTCTTTATTTTTTCTCTCTCCATACCGCGGCATTGTCTGTAACGAGATTTAAGTATTTATTTATTTATTTATTTATTTATTCAATCAATCATAAACAATACCTCAAAACAGCAACTAAGGTTGCTGGTGTCAGAGGCGTGCAGTATTACAAATCTGGTAAAACAATTCATAAATTTAAATTATTTGATATTATAGTAAAATATAAGACACCAGAGCAAAGAAATCACAGAACAGCAACACTATTGAAAACAAAAAAACACAAAACACTATCACAAACATTGAGAAGTCATTATTATTATTATTATTATAGTATTGCCTTTTTTATCCTAAGTACTTGTACATTTGGTTGCAGTCTTAAGTTATACTTTCTTTAATTTGCAAACTTTTACTTTTCCTTGATGAGCAATGTGTGAACTCAATATATCTATTTACATATGTTATTTGGTTATCGTATCAACTCCTCTTTTCATTCTGCTAACTTTACTCCTGAATATACGGTCTAATTATATTTTTTGTAATCCTTTTTTATTAAGGAAAGTGTCTCAAGATATTAAGGTATCATAATATCAAATTCCAATTAAACTTAAATACATGTGCGTGAGTAGAATCGTTATTTCTCTGTTCCTGTTTACAATTATTGTGTATAATAAAAAACAAGAACATTTATTATATCGGTTGACTATGATATCTGATTCAGTGTAAGAAAATAATTGATACAATCGATTCTCCCTTTTATTGAACCAATAATTGTAACTTAACACCACCGCCCATTTTTAATATTAGAATACACATTGTTTATGAGACGAAATATACTCGTGCATGATTTATTAGTCCCATTTCATTTAAAGTCGACCATCTCAGACGTCAGATGAAAATGTATATTGTATTTTAAAATTACAGGCTGAAATAGAATATCGATCTTTTAGGATAGAAACAATCAATATAATAATAATAATATGTTTAAAGTCGTATGATTAACGGGAGCTGTTAATATTGACACCGGATTCAATAAGAAGTATAATGATTACCAGTTTTTTAAGTCAGTTGTACATGTATAAGAATAATATTGTGTAGTTATAGTAATAGTTTTGAAGATAGACTTAACACGCGATTGCCGTGTGACTAATTGATCGGCATGACGTTTCCACAGTTACCACTGTGCACCAAATTATCATAATTTACCATAGATTTATGTCGTTCTATCAGCAATTATTAATATTACCTACTATTGAATGTGTATTTAAATTTAATAATAATCCTACATATGTCGAATAAACATCGCCTGTAGTTTTCGTGTGTAAAGATAGTTTATTGCTTTCGAACGGTAGCCCAATGTCAGTTGGGGATAGAATTTAATGAGAAATGTTTATTAGTTCATAGGCACGAAGGTAATTATAATTTTTGATAATTAATGTAGAGTTATCAGACATACTTATTGCACGTACATACACCTTAAGCATTTATTCGACACGTGAATGATTGCCGTACACCGTATCTCAGGATGGGGTAGGCAGAGAGAACGGAACGCCATATTGATCTATTTTACATATTTCTTTCGCTTCCTCCACACATTCATGCATTTTCTCATACATGCACACCGATTTCTCTTACCTAACAAGCGGCTGCTTTGATCGACGTGATTAAGCCACGTTTTATAAAATATTATTTTACTATGCAAATAAAGTTGTTGTATATGTTTATATTTTCTTTTGATGCTGATTAATTTCGCGAAGAAATACAATATTATTTAATTCAAATTGGTAAGCTTTCTATAATCAGCTTATTCACAGTATTTTACTTTTTAATTTTCTATCATATACCTAGGTACTTATCGCGAGCCTTAATCGAGCATTTGTAAAGAAATAACAAGTTTTATCTTCTGCTCTGATTCTATTTTTAAATTACCTACTTTGAAGATTCTACCATTTTTTTATGCAGACGCTTTGATGATAAAGCGACCATCTTAAATCTTTCGATATCTCGTAATGTTTTGCTGTCTCAGGTATAAAATAATCAACTGCCTTTATTTGGGTATCAATCTCTATTTTTCATGCGCACGTTGTTTTGTTTTTTATCGGAACGGTTCAAAACTTTATTTATTAATGTTTTGTTATTTCGAGTCAACCACGGTAGCTCCTTTTAATTAGTCACAAACTTGCGTGCGCAGGTCACTACCTACTACCTAAGTTTGTACGTTGATCTTATTTTTTTATGAGATCCCTCCCGTGTTTTTAATGAAGACATATTAAGTTTTATGTGATTCATAATAATATTAACGGACGTGTGTTGTGAATGGTGTCCGTAATGTTTATTTCACTATTCCAGGATGCAGATAAGAGTGTCAGTCGCCCATATTAAAATTATACCTAGTTAGGTAATGAATAGTTTTCATACAACTTCTACAAACCGTCCATAGTTTACAGTCAATACACGTTTATTCTTACCAGCATGTTCTGATCTGATTTGTCTCCTTGGGATTTATCTTTCGATAACATAAGGTTAAAAAGAATTCTTAATCAATTCGAAATTCTGATTTTTGTATAAACAATTACATCTCAATGTTTTCCGTTTTGTTTTCTCCTAAAATTTCATTGCATTTTTTTTATTCACTTACAATTCATGCTATTCTCGTCGCTGAATCGTATTTGCCAAAATGAATGAATTGAATGACCTGTTCAGAGCAGCACAGGACAGGGAGGTTTTCGCCGGAGTGATCGCCAACGTCGGGGGGACCTGACATGGCGCAGAAAGAAGAAGAAGAATGAATTGAAGATATTTTTTCATTCCTTTGTTTTTTATTGCTATTTATCTTTTAGTGAAGAGTAACTCATTGTGTTTTATTGTTAACCTACGTTGTTTGAATGGACGTTTCACATGAGGATCGTGTACATTTTATTAAGTATTGTGCTCGTACATCACAGAGAGGTGCTCTTCTAATAAAGTGCTACCGTTTAGATCGGCCATTTTAGATAATTCCCGATGGCCTTTTTTGTCAGAAAATATGCTGCGAACTCAGTAGACAGTTGACATATTATTACCATTACGTCATCGATGCTTCAATTGAGGCGCGCGATACTAAAATCATTACATTTTTTTCATAATTCCTTTATCAGCATAATAAATGTTACCAAAATTCAGAACATTCTTATTTTTCTTTCATTCATTTTTCATGCTTGATTATGTTCTCTCTTATTGCGGAAGACATATCCACGGACTATCCTCACCGTGTTGGTAATGGTAGAGAATACGTTTTTAATAATCAAAATTTAATTGTAACTGACAATCATTTTAGAGGGCCTCTATTTTTCGCGGAATCACATTTTCAATTGTATTTTGCTTAACTTTTGAACGTACTTGTAAAGCGCAATCATATTAATTTTTTTCGTTTACTCATTCGCTTCTTCGCTCGATATTGTTCCTCTTGATTAAAGGGCACGCATGATATACTTATTATGTCTATTAAAAAATATATCTTTAAAAATTGCTTTATGCAGTCTTTAGTTTCCTTTGTCTTTGAAATCTTTAGCATAGTAATAATGTGTAAACACGCACGACTGTTTGACGAATCTGTCAGTATTGTGTCAGTTTATTATAATGAATGAAGGCTGTCTCAACAATAAATAGTCACATCAACAAAACCAGATGGTTTACACGGGACACTGATAACAGACAAGGCGAGGTTGTGTGGTATTTTAATGAGAAAACATCCCATATCAGACGAAAACATAAAAAGTATCAAATATTATAACTTAAAAATGTATTGTATTAACGTATCGATATTATAATTATAATATATTTTGATCCACCCCCGAGTCTTGTACTGCTTAACGGTGACGAAATTTGGATTCACGTCAATAAATTATACGTAATTTATAGTGCAAGATTCTCAAACTTTTTCAAGATAATATCCATAATTATTCCATTCTCTTAACAATAATAATATTTAACACTATTAGCCACTGATCTCAACTTTTAGCTAAGATATTTTTTTTGTATAATTTACTATTTTAATTTACAGGTATTTGACAACTTTCTACGTAGGTACATCTTTTCGTTTTTTTGGCATGCTGACATCCTGAATAAACTATATTACTATTCTGATTTCAAACGTTGTTTCGGTATGTATTTTTTTTATATTCTTCCTGATTTCTCGTATTTTTTAACGCATGTCTTTTAAGCATTTGATTCAGATGATTAATGTTTTTTTTTGTTGGATGACAACGTTTTGATTTTATCAAATATAATATTTTTCAAATTGTGTTTCTCCTCAGCTTTGGGAACCTCACGTATGTTATGTTAATAATGTGGGCGTATGATTCGGATTTGCTTTAAATAATATTGATTGTCTCTTTCTGTGAATGTATTGTTTAAATTAATTTATATCTAATGATATTTTTATAAGACAATTTATTATTATGAAATTACACGTAATCTTTACAAACCTTCATACTACAAATATAATAAGTCCTTTAATCTTTTGGAGTGTTTACGTCATACTTACTTGTTCCATCAAAGTATTGTCGTTAAGTTAACAATTCCGTAAAATTTCAGCAAGTTTCGTTTATTACCAAAATATGTGCGTAGGTGTTCGTATTTGTTAGTAAAATTATTCATGAAATATCTGATACCTGCCTTTAAAATGTTACTCAACATTTTTTTTTATTATTCTGAATATCAGTGTCAGAATTTTAATATCAATTCATAGTGCCTAGGTACTATTATTTCACGTTTACGTTTACAGAATTTTAATATCAATTCATAGCGAATTATGTGCCTAGGTACTATTATTTCACGTTTACGTTTACAGAATTTTAATATCAATTCATAGCGAATTATGTGCCTAGCTACTATTATTTCACGCACCTACAATTGGTATTTTGTGCTGGTAATTGCAGTTTGAATTTTTGGCATTCATTTTAAATTTTTTGTTTTTATTTATATGTCATCACACCAACAACGTTCGTCATCAAATCAGAAACATTCTTTGATTTTCAAATGAATGATTTGTACCTATTGCAAAATTGATATTTGTTTTCATAAAGTCTTACACCATCTTAATGGTAACCCTAGCAAAAATCTTAGTCCGTTGTGTCTCAGTATTGAACAAGCACATTGCACATATTGAATACGTAGATTGTTCTCAACTTACCATGAAATATTTATTACCTAATAATCCACACATAAATATTTGAGTCCGTTCGTATGTATGTATGTATGTATGTATGTATGTACGTATGTCCTTAATGGACTCGGAAATTAGGAAAGACCGAAGTAAAATAATACACACTATACAAGGTCTCATCTTCTGGGCAGGTTTAAGGCTAAAAACATTTTAAATATCTTACGTATTGATAAAGATATTTTAATTTTAATGCGACCATGTCACAAAATTAGCAACAAAATGTATGTAAAATTAATGCAAGATTTAGTAAATAGCAATATTCACAGTCAAACATTTTTCATTGTATTGAATTAATATCAAAATGGATGTAACAATTAATACAACAATTCTGAAACTAAATATTTAGGGTTTATTTTCGTAATAAAATATCGTGTTTGCTAATGAGAAAAGCTCTTGAATTACGTGAATAAAAATTGCATATTTTTGACATATTGGGCTATTTTCATAATGGAAGACATTATGAAACCATAGAAAACTATACTGTAGAATAATAATAGTTTTACCTATAAAATCCATAAACAATGTTAAATGATTTTCAATGAGTGGGAACCTATTTATTTTCACCTAATATTTTTTACATAAATTATGAAATATTTGATAGTAAAATATTCTGAAATATTGAAGGATGCAGATAATCCATTTTTAAGGTTTTTTGGGAATAAAGAGTAAATACTTAGGTGACAATTTATTCTTGACTTTTTTAATTTCATAGCAAATACCCATTTATGCACTGGAAACCAAAAATACAAATTCGAATGTGGACAATTATAATATTTTAACATTTATGTGCCTACAATTTTTTAACGAAATGGGATGTTTACCCTTTTTTCTTATAGAAATTTGGGATGACAATCTTCGAGTTTTTACACATTTGGAAGAGGTTTTTAGCACTTTTTTCATGTAGGTACCTACCAATATGTGGGATTTCTTAACTTCAAGCTTTTTCATCGGGACGAGGTTCTTAGTACTTTTTTTTCCATGTAGGTTCCTACTTATTATTTTTTTACATAAATGTGAACATCTGAGGTGCCAAACTTCAAGATTTTTCAATGGGAAGAGGTTTTTAGCACTTTTTTCGATATAGGTACCTACCTATTTTTTTTACCTAAGTATGGGCATGTGAGGTATCAAACTTCATGATTTTTCATTGGGAAGAGTTTTTCAGCACTTTTTTCGATGTAGGTACCTACCTATTTTTTTTTACCTAAATATGGGCATGTGAGGTATCAAACTTCATGATTTTTCATTGGGAAGAGTTTTTCAGCACTTTTTTCGATGTAGGTACCTACCTATTTTTTTTACCTAAATATGGGCATGTGAGGTATCAAACTTCAAGATTTTTCATTAAGAAGAGATTTGCAATGCTTTTTATGATGTAGGTACCTACCTATTTATTGTTACTAAGATATAGGCATGTAGGGAGTCAAAAATTAAGTTTTCTCATTGGGAAGAGCTTTTTACTTCTTTTATCCACGTAAGTGCTTACTCCTTTTTTTTCAATAAGATTTTGTTGTTTTAACCCATGTATTTGCAAGGTTTTCTATTTAATTAAACCCGAGCGATGCCGGGTTACATACGCTTGTTAACAATAAATGCATTTTATTGTAGGTATGTAAAAAAAACATAAAGATATTCTTATTAGGTATATTAGTATTATATTAGTACACTAGTTAGTTCCTTGGGATCTAAAATGTTGGTAGGGAAACAACACTTGTGTTGATTTATTAGATACTTAGCCAGCTGTTAACTGCATAATATTGCAAGTTTTAGATAACTGCGATACATTATGCGTGGTATACCTTCTTAGCCAGACCGTAATGTAATGTACCTTATAATTATATAGTAATATGGTAGAGGAATAATTATGCGAGACCACGATATTCATTAATAACATTCAGTACAATACAATGTT
Source organism: Athripsodes cinereus (assembly GCA_947579605.1). Taxonomy (NCBI): domain Eukaryota; kingdom Metazoa; phylum Arthropoda; class Insecta; order Trichoptera; family Leptoceridae; genus Athripsodes; species Athripsodes cinereus. Next base: position 16,247,989 of record OX388316.1, on the reverse strand, counting down.
ACTAATATAATTTACCGACACGCTAAGGCTTCGGTACCTGGAGTCTGTGTTATCAGCTTAGACTAGGACAATATTCTTCGTGCTTGTGCATAATATTGTTAGATGGTAACTCTTCCCTTGTACAAATACTCTGAGCTCGTGCTGTTTACGCGTTCAATTGGGAGGTCATTTGTTATTTGTATACAAATCATAATCAAGGTTTCATGTTACTATATAGGTACATTATTGTAGGTCATATAAATGTAATTTTTAGTTTCGACTCGTATCATTATGTTTGGAGGAAGAAAATATTGTGATTATTGTACAAATATATTAATTCTTTTGTTTTTACACCTTTTATACATATTATAACTACATCAGTTAGATATCACTTGGGTGACCCTTTTCTGTAACATTACCAACGCTTATCATAGGAATAGTGCATTTTGGAAAAGAGTCGTTTAATCCAATAGAATTCTACCAACTTACTGTAGGTAATTTTGTATTCGGAAAGTTTGTCTTTTTAAAACCTGAAATTTAAATAATAATGTAATCAATGTAGTGAATAAAATTATTTCAAAAACTACTGTTTAAGTATTTAATGACATATTATTATAAACGTAATGTTCCCTGTTTGGTAAGCCTGAATACTTTTACAAAGCAATTCTGACATTATCACTAAGGTGAAAAGTATACAGTCATTGATGCACCTCGTACTGAAATTTACAAAGGCTTTTTATTGCCTATCAATGATTATGGGTAGGTAGGTACTCATATTACATAGCATTCTAACTGTATCAAAAGATAATCGTATCAATATTAATAAATTCTGTGTACGTTAAGTCGATAATTTGATTTAATCTTTTTAATCTTCCTTTGGAATACCCCGATACAAGTTGTTATTATCTGGTACAAACTACAGAATAATTTATTTATTAAATGACCAACTCGTTTTGATCATTTTGTTTTATATTTTGGTAGTACCTACTTCATACGTGTATCATCAATTAATTTTTGATGGGAGGTGTTCTCAAACTCTGATTCAGTTTGAACCGTGAAATATTTTGTAATAATAATATTTACTTGTTACTAGTCTTTATTTCTTCATTACTGGATATAAACTTTCTCAAAACTCTTTCTTTGTCTTTCGATAGCAAAAAACAAATTCATTGCTTTGCCTTTCTTGGCATATCATCACCCATCTCTTTTGATGTCTTGCTGCACCTCTATTGTCCTCCCGTTGTGTGTACTCCAAGATTTTATGCGTCCAATTTTCATCCCTTTTTAAAATCCTGTCGAACGCTTTTATTTTTTACCTTGTCTCCCAAGTAATATTCAACATCTCTCAACGTCAATATTTAAAAGCAAATGTTAGTATCATTAGTTATATATTAAAGTATATATTGCTATCATGCGAAATACCTCTTTTATATGACTTTATGTAAATTTTATACCAGAAATAAAACATAATATTTATATGCATTTTGTACTAAAACCCGTATCAAAGGTACGAGTGGATACATCAATTTATTAAATGGTATAGATGATTATTATATTTCTGACCTATGAAATATGCAATAAACCTTGCCAGTGTGCATATAGGCATAATAATATGCAACTAATTTGTAAATTCTTTGTATTTAATCACAATTATTGGCTATGAAGATATCTTGTGTTTGTAATCAATTCGTAATATTGTAATGAGCGTTTATTCGTAAGGATAGAATATAATAATGTGGATATGTAATGTGAATTAAAGTATTTGTTGCTTATGATTATTCATCTCATTGAATACAAGTAGGTACTAAAACTGTAAATAAATTTGATGAGTTTATTCTACCACAGATATATGTAACACGAACAGAATAACTTCGTGCACAATTTTTTTTTGACGAAATTCTTCTCTATTGTGAAATGAATAAAGGTTAAAAAATGCAATATACAGGCACATGTAATATGAATTATGTTGTGTGTTCTTTAATATTTCTACTAACCTACTTATCAATAATATAAACATTACGATGATTGTGGATTCATCTGAATCACTCATGATTTTGCCATCACAATGTAATTAGAGATGAGTTTATGTATCACTAAGACGACAAGGTAATCAGAGTTATTCAATGGAAAAGGCTTTTAACGTTTCAACACTGGCGATTTTAAAAACACGCCAGTCGGTCTTTTTGAACCATTAGAAGATTTGACCCGCAATCCAAATATTTGCTTTTGTTAAACCGATTAGTAAACAGTGATTTATTTTTTAATCTTATTAAAAAATATTATTCATGCTAGCCATTGTGGATATTAATGACCGTTTCCTTATCTAAGAGACTTGTACGTCAGTGAATAAAATAAATCACCGGTGTCACTTTTATAGCCTTTTTATTAGTCTTGTGTAGAGGTCCTGTATTGATTTTTACTGCCGTACAATGGTGCAATGTTATGTTGACAATATTGCTGTAGATAAATCTCTGCTTCACTATTTAATAAACACCCATCCTTTATTACCCTATACATGAGAGGTCAAACGCTTCATTACACAGTTTTGTTAATTTATTTTTCTTATTTCTTGTGTTTTTCATTGGTGAGGGTTATTATCTCGCAATATTTTCTTTGTGATAATTCTGCATTAACCATTGCAGTCTTTTTCTAGTTGTATATTCTACTAGATGAATGGCTTACTGGTTTTCTTTAACTGTTCTGTGGACTGAATCGATAAAAATCCTCTTGCCTTTCATCTGAAGGCCAGTACCAATCATCATAAATGCTTATAAATTCTTAATTAACATCTACACTTCTAGCAAGTAAAATCCAGTTTCCGACATCCAGTTGTGTCAAAAAAATCATAACATAAGCTTATAAATTCATTAATTCTGGTGATATGTTCTGTTGGAAGAAAATTCCGTATATTTCATATCGTGAAGTATTACAAATGGAAATCAATTGTGTATATATATATATATATATGTATTGATTGTCTTTGCGGACACATCGCGTATTTTTGTTTGGTGGTGAGCTTTCGAATGCGCTCGGGCATCCATTGTCAAACCGACAAAACCAAATATATATATATATATATATAGCATAATAATTCTCGTTTAAATTTTATTGTCTATCTCATGTCATAAAAGTTCATTTATACTTGTTTTACGATGAATAAGTATTTAATTAGATGGCAAGCAATATTATTATTTAAGTATAGGTACATAACTACTTCTTCACCGCAACTTTTTCTTCTGTAATAATATCCTCTTCAATCATGTTTACTTACCGCATAGCACAGCTGTATTATTCACATGTTTGATTTGGTAAATATTGTCAATGAAATCAAGTGAGCACTTAACGATTTATCAAGTGTTTACATTGTGATTATCAAATAAATATTAATGTTTATTGAGACGTGTATGTATTATATTACAAACATTTAATAAAGTTGTATGAAAATCAATTTATTTTTTAGTTTTTTCTTGTTACAACTTTGTTAATGAGACGAGTTTTTTTGTTTACAAGAATAGCTCTTCTATAAAAATAATATATATGACAATGTCTCGTATCGATATCATACAAATTTAATGATATTTTATTTGTCAATTTTCGTTATGATATTGATCATTTGACAAGACATCATTTCTCTTTATTCTATTATACATAATTATGTTTGGATAATTTAACACCTTATTTTCATCTCTTGGGTGTTCTGTCAAATAGTAAAGCTGGTACATACTTTACTTTATTTCTATTTTATATTACGTTTCATAAATCACCGTCACACTCTTACCTCTTTCTTTTAGCTTGTGTGTTGTTTCCTTTATTTTGTGCTTCTTTTATTAATTTGTAAGATATGGATTACATTTTCTGTATTATTATATTTTCATTTATTTTCTTCTTTGAACCTTTTCATATATATTGATGTTGAGTTTAAGCTAACTGAAACTTTCTTGTGTGGAACAATTCTAGGAAAGGAAACTCAATTATCCTTTATTATTATAATACGAGTGTATTTGTTTTCTTTTAAGTTTTGATAATAAAATACAATTTGAATTGTATCTGGAACCGACTAACAAAGGCAAATGCAGGTGATTATATATTACTGTCGATATTCATAGAACTAACTATATTTATATAAATTTATTCATTTTTTAATGTAATCTTTCATTGGTCCACCAACGTTCTTCCTCTTCTAGATAAGCGTAGGTATAATATACCAAATAGTATTAATAATAATAATAATGCATTCTTGGTGATATAAAAGTATTCCATGTCGTAACAACTAGGTATACTTAGTAGAAGATACTAATACCTATGTACTGGGTAGATACATACTAATAGACGCTATCAGTTATATTCCGTTATATTTGTTTTATGAAGTCAATATTTTAACTGGTAATAAATTCAATATGATCACATAGTTTGTATACAATCTATTATCATTGTAATATGACTTCTGGATTTACGGCCATCTCGATTACCTACATTCAATTATTATCATGACTTAAGAATGTATCAACAATATTATTATTGGTAGATACTAACTTGCTATAGTTAGTACATTTTTGAATTGTCGACTATATATTTTTTTAGGGAGGATTTTGACTCATAACTTGTAATTTTATTTTGTGTGAGAAATTTTTATTTATTACAACTTTGACCAGAGTGAGCTTTTATTTTGATTCAATATTATTTACCCTACTTGTGCCAATACAGTGATTATACATTACACCATTTTATAGAAAACCTTTAAAATATGATCCGTTATGGCGACTGTTTTCACATCAAATAAAATCGCTTACATTTTCAAAAATTTCATTACTATCTAATACAATTTTCATAGTGTGAAAATTCAATAACATTCCTACTTTAAATCATGTGACTTCTTACCAAGCTACAGACATTAGATTATGTGTCCATAACTGTGGTGTTTAAACATATAAAGTTAATTATTTTAAACAAACATTTATAATTAGATATTAATTTGCTCTAATATTTTATCGTTATCAGAAGAGTTCAATTCACGTTCTGTGAGAAAATATTTCAGAATTTTTACGACACAACGTTCTCATCAGTATTTGAAATGATATGACCCATTTTTATACAAATTACATAAAATATTCACATACGATTCACATCGTAAACTTAAGTTTATAAATAAAATTTTAACATAAAAAAAATTTTTTAGGTCATTCACCAATCAATAAATTCAAGATGCCTTTATGGTGTTCATCCTAAAATGTTGACTGCACGTAAATTAAAACACTTTCCACACTGAAATTTACGATTGTTATGAATTATGGTTTAGATAAACTATAATACCAGTTAACGACTTCTAAGTATTATTATGAATAGTTTTATACTCTCGTATGATTGATTAACTCGCGTATTATTGATACAATATTGCTCTCTCACTGAAATATATATGTAATGAGGTGATATCTATACTAGTATATTAACTGTTAACGGTATCGTTGTGGTTTTATATTATCATTGCTTACTGAGTGCATTCCGTTCTTCTAAAATTTAACACTATTTCATTATTAGTTTATTCCCAACGCTATAAATGTTTTAATCATAGTAATAATTTGGAGTTATCTATAAAGCATTAATTTGGCGAACACATCGTTGGTGAGAAATATCCATTGTGTAAATAATAGTTTTTTTTTTGCTATGAGTACTCTTAGGGATCCCGTTAGTATGTATATTTTTTTTCTATCCATACCATCGCTCTTAAACGGGGATGCGCTCTTAAATCCGATTTCTCGGATGATGTTGAGAATCGAAGCTGGTACCATTTTGGCAGAGAGGGTATTACAAAGAGCTTTCAATTGAATCCTGTTGAAAGCTTCGGCGAGGTCAGTGAAGCACGTGTACGCTGTTTTTTTCTGTTCTATTGCTTTATCTTCAATCTTCCATATGGTAAAATGGCGTAGGTTGTAGAGCGGTTCTTTCTTAACCCCGGTTGTGATATATGTTTCTAGCTTTACTTTCATTACTATTGTGAAGAATTTAAATTGGTACATAGCAGGGATATTCCCCTGTAGTTTTCTGGGTTTGTTTTTTTAAACCTTTTTAAATACAGGCTCGGTAACGCTTGTTCTCCAATCATTTGGTAGATGTCATTTGTATATTGTTAAATAATCTAGTCAATTCAGTTGTAAGACGAATGCCTACATATTTAAGTATTACATTATGGATTTCATCCGAACCTGTTGATTTTCGAATTAATGATTTTTTTTTAAACTTTTCTGACTTTACCCTCCGCTAAATGGCTTATCTGTTATGTTTAAGTGTGGCAAAATATCTTCTGCGTCATTATAAAGCTCTTCGAAATTGATTCCCACTTCTATCGGTATTTTGATGAAATGTATTACGAGTCTGTTGACTTAACCATTGATTGCAAGGAGATGTTTCACAAAATTTGTAATAAGTAATAAATAATACAATACAATATATCAATTTTTTTATTACTTTGGAAATATTATTATGAAATAACGGCCTCTTTCAGAATGTCAAAATTCCGTGTTCCATCTAACCGGTTTAATATCCGCATCATCACACGGGGAAGAAGGTGGTATAAAGATAACATTATGTGTATTATTGTGTGAGTTTTATGTTTTGTTCGCTCGTTATGCCCATGTATGGTAGACACAACTTCTTGCCGTACGCACTACGGTACTCTTTATTATATTTGGAAACGATCATGTTCCTCATCTCATACAATTATCCTGGACATGTTTTTATAAACGAATTTCTATGATATCCCGTTGGATATCGAAATACTCACAGATATTACTGTCTTTTGTTTCACTGTTTTACTCTAGATTATTTATCGATAACGATATTACGTTCGAATATTGTGTCTGGATGTTTATCTTCCATATCTTGAAACACCTCTTTGTCTTCTTTTATTTATTTTTCATATTTTTTTATCAACAATATCAATTTATAAAATATAAAGTTTTGATCAATTCTGGACTTAGGTACTTGTTCATAAGCATTTTTTTTAATTCTCAAACGAGTAGGTAATTAAAAAAAACTGTTTATTCTTAATCAACTATGCATATGGATTAGGTATAATAAAGTAGGTACTTCAGTGGATGATAGAAAACATACCAAAATAAAAAAAAACTTTTTCTGTTCACATTATAACATATTGATGTGATTTTCAATTCAAGTATATGTAAATAATAAATCAATTACGTCCAGCATTTGATTAGAAAAGAATTTTTAATGAAATTATCTGTTAATTTCTAGTCATTAGTTTTTTAGCTACCTCAATAATCGTCCCAGGTATGTGTATGTGAACGACGCTAATTGACAAGTCATAAATAACATGTTAATTGTTAATTTAAATTTCAACATTTTCTATCGACATCCCGCACACATCAAGCAGTAGGTACATAGACATCCAATCTCACATTTCCAGTTTGTTTCCTTCACTATTTTATGTTATGTTATGTGCATATATCACCTATATTAATTCTTCTCGTACTGTGTACTGTCAATGTAATGAGTATGAAGCTTCCTCTTAGTACTTCTTATATAAATACTACTTTCGTGAAACTGGTGATTTTTGTTTGTTATTTTAAAATTTTTTGCTCGTTTGTAAAAGTTTTCGTTGTTTTAATGATCCTATTTGTTGTTTGTTGTTGTTATTATACAGAAGTCAACGGTCAGAACGAGAATATAGAGACATGAATTGTGCATCGATCATGTCAACAAATTTACGTCATTGTATAAATCAGCTACCTATATTATATTTCATAGCGCGTAGCACAAGGGAATTCGATAGTCAATACTCGATTCGTTACATCGTGCTAAACAATTTATTTTGTTTTGGCTTTACGATAATAGTATTGTGATTATTGTGGAATCAGTAAATTGTCACTGTATTGTTTGCATTATTATACATAATATACTCATAAGCTCATAACATCTATGTAGGTACATTATGCAATATTTTCTAAAATTTATAAGTTCGGTGTCATACCTAGATGGTATACTTAAATATAGTAGTTAAAATAAAAGATAATAAAAAACGGGTTTTATGATTATTGTGGTGAATGATGGTATTTATAATTGAGGAATATATGCAAATCATATCAAGGTGTGATTCTGTGAATAGGCCTTTGTATAACTATGTACATATCGTTATTATTCAGAAGACTCGTATCCTATTATCTTTAAAAATGTTATTGGATAATTTCGTTGTTTAAAAAATTTTTTTTTTTTTTTTTTTTTTTTTTTTTTTTTTTTTTTTTTTTTTTTTTTTTTTTTTTTTTTTTTTTTTTTGAAACAATGACAACAATTTACACGTTATAAATTGTTGTCATTGTTTTGTCATTATTATAAATCTACTTTACATACCTAGGTACGTTATACTTACTATTATACCTATGATTTGTATGTCTTGTTAGGTTCGTTGACTTTTGGTTCCTCTCTACCTGTCGTTGGTATGAATCTTGGCTCAGGTTTTATTGCACGCCCAATAAAGATAGTCAAATAATAACAATAATCAAGTTATAAACACTTAATTTAAAACTCACCTTCATATCATCACATCGGACTAATACAAATACTATAGAGTACAATAATATTTTTTGATGAGATTATATTATATTATTTTATTTAATTCTTGATAAAAGATTCGAGGATTTTATGATCGTTTTATTTTTCCCTCGAACAGGTTCACAATCATGTCCACAAAATAAAAACTTTTGATTACCTCTCATTGACCCCAATACTTATTGAAGATTATATATTTAAAATATGAATTGTCTGATGTAGTACTCGAAAAAAGGTTTATTATATTGAAGCTGTAAAAGATAACTAATTTGATGTAAATTAACGATGTTTTCATTTTTATTACTAGGGCACTAAAGTACCTAGTTGAATTTGAGTCGTGCATTATCTTCGAATATATCTCTTTGCGAAAAATAATGGTTCAATTCTTATCTGGGGCAGATAAATATGTACAGATATTGATAATTATTTTCAGATTTAGATATCGTTTATTGAACCTATTGATTAAATAGTGTGTCGTTATAAACTATTAATTATTCTTTACTGTACATTGTTTATATTGGTACATTTAGAGCGAGCTAATCGCATAAGTGCAATTTAACCCAATTTACGAAAAACTCGTAAACGCTTTTTCGGACTCCAGGATTGAAATTACTTATCTCTATTCAGAGCGATTCTCCATTAAAGTCAGCTCATCTCAAGTCATTCTCAATGCTCTCATATCATAAGTAGGTATCTTGTATTTGTATAAAAGGGTCGTCACCGAAAACCTTATGGATGGAAAAGCAGTAGACTTTTTGGTCAACTATCATTGTATACATATTCTCTTTAAATAGTAGGCCACTCGAGATCATTCAAAATTACTATGTCATTTTTATTTGTCACCAATCTTTATTATAAATCTATTTGCTTTGAATTAGTTATTTACAAATATTTAAAAATGGATGAAAATATCTTGTACTGAGTTAAGTGTACATAATAGTATGAACTCGTTCACATTTTGATTCTTCCATGTAGCTACATAGTATGTAGGTATGTGATGGTAGCGGCTTCTTCTTTCGCGGGGGCTACTGGTATTCCTAGTCTAATAACAATAATAGGATTATTACTATCATTATTACCATTACTAGCTACTTCCACAGACTGCGGTTGGGATGACGACCAGACCAAACCGTAGGACACCGCTGTGAAAAATTATTCACTCACACTACTGTGTTCTATGGCGGATGTTACACACAGTATTACAATAATAGTGTTGCTACTCTTCATACTTACTACATACGTACCTACCTTATTGTAGATAATTCGGTCATTATTTTATCTATCCTATGTTTAGTCTTTTTATATCTATTCTTTTATTCGTTTGTAATCTGTGCTCATCCTTTGACCCAGGACCTTGTAATATAAGTAACACTGTATGAATATTATTTATTAATTTTCGAAATTATATCTGGCAACTTAAAAATTTAGAATGTAACAAGTAACAATCATAGCGAATTTAAATATGTCATAGACAATTCAATATCTCTTGACTTCTGAAAAAATTGTAAATACTTTATCTACAAGTGTACCTACTTCATCTACAAGTGTCTTGTATAAATTAGATTAAATATACCTACTTAATAATAGGTTTGCCACCCATCCTGAATGTCTTGATTTTATAATGGCACGAAGAGGACAGTTTGCATGTTTCTTACATGCAGCTGATCTGCTGGCTACCCCACTTGTGGGATATGCCGTGATGGTATAGAAGAAGAAGAAGAACTTAATAATAGCCTTTGAGTGGTTTTTGGAATATCTACAACAACAATTATTTCAAGCGTTCGTAATATGTGCTAAAAATCGAAATAAATTGACGTTATTTCTAGCATAATAATGCAGATTGTACCTATATCATTTGTAGGTTAAGTGTATTACTGCGTATATATCATCTAAAGTAATTTTGTGCCGGTCCACTGTTTTTGTTGTTACCTATGGGAATAGTTATTTTGTTTCCATTCATGCGATGATTTGTCCATGATCAAATAAATCATCGCGTTCGCTCCCGGATTCCTTCAATAAATTATTTTGTTTCATCTATTATATCTCTATTATTTGGATGCTTACTAATTTTGATTCACGTACTCTTATACTTTTTATGTTCTCCTATGAAATATATATAATATTCCCTCTGTGTTTTTGACATTGTTCAGTTTTGAAACCTTTGTTGAATTCATATTGTTATTGTGAGTATACTAATATTATCATTCATTCGTACCTCTATAACGTTGATATACTTTTACAATTAATATGCGATCCATAATAATTCTTATTCATGCTAGTTGTTGTTCAGTAAAATAAAAATTGTTTTTCAATAGTTGTATATTGATTAACATAACATAACATGTATAGACAATTTCACACAGACCGAGCTAGTCCCAAACTAAGATATGAGTCTTGTATTATGGGTACTAACACGACGATACACATATATACAATGCACTGAACACATATACATGTAACACCCAGACCCAGGACAATTTGAAAAAGGTCATTCTTCATTTTGCCCTGGCTGGGAATCGAACACGGGACCTCGTGACTCAAAGGCAAGTGCGTTAGCCTCTGCGCCACACCGGTCGTGGGATTAACTGCATAGTACTTTATAAGATATTATACATCTAACTGCATACTTACTAAGTTAAAAGAAATTATACATCTTCTGTAGGTAGATAATACAATCAGATATAAACTTTCTAGTAAAATGCAAAAACCTTTTGTTAAAACAATGTCCAGCATTCTTTACTCAACAATTGGATCATGAATATTTTTGATATTTAGTACTTTTGGTGTTGCAAAATCTAACATATAAAATCGCTTACCAGCTCCACTGCGGAATAATCACCATGTTGCCATCTTACGAAGCAAATTGAAGACTGCACTGTTTATGCCCTTGAGATGGTTATAAGACTGGTCACAAAATCTAAGTCTTTCTTAATCATCACCACAACATTTTTTTTATTTGAATGGACCGAAATGACGGTTTTTAAAAATTGTAGTAATACTTTGTTTCTAGTGGTAGAAGTTTGGGTGTAAGCTAGAATAAGTGTGTACAGAATGATTTAATTATAATATTTCAATAATAATTTTCTCATTCTTTTGCGTCTATTTTGACGGGCAATATCTACATCACTCAACTTCATAACTCTGTTGTTCTCAGGTTGTATTACATGGATGATAATTTGGGATAAATCAATCGTAAACCATCTTGTGGGTTTGTTAATAACTATTAGTGCCTTTGTAGTCATTCATACATTGAAGGATGACCGCAACATTTCCGTTTTGTCCATATTGTCATCAGTTATGCATCATAAACTCGAAGGGAATACTTACTTTTTATATTTATGTGAAGCTGTGAGTTTATGTAGTAAAGTCAGTCATACTTTTATCTATTTAAATTTTATCGTTAAGAAGGTACCTACGTCTACTTTTGATTTGTCGTATAAATAATGTGTTGAAACAGTGCGTACATCATCTGATCTTCACGACTTATTATTTTTAATTCCACTTGATAAAATCTTCCGATTATTAGTTGATACTTAATACTGGTGTATTAATTATAAATTATTCTTTAGTATTTATTTACACTATTAATAACCTACAAGTATACAATATCTTTAATGTTTGAATATCACACATTGTTGGGTGTGAAATTGTAAAACTAATTGCGGACAATAATACCCGCTGGCTAGTCTATGTCTGTTGTATCAGAGATTCTTATACTTCTTTCGTGTATGTATTATTATATTATAAGCTAGTATCCAAATTCAACTAGACGCATCGGCTGTGATCACTGTAATCCATATAATAAACTTATGACGGGCAAGTGTCTTTGAAACTATTGGTTTCGATGATTCAAACTTTGCAAATGTGCTTTAATATTATCTTATGGTTGCAATGTTTACCTCGGTAAGAAAGTTTTTCTTGCAGTCAGAACATTTTTGTGCCAACTAAGATACTTCTTTTAAAAATATTGCGGTTTTTGTATCCTTAATTTCTAATCAGCCAAAAAAATTACATTTTCGTTGCTTTCTTCTTTTTACGATGACACATGGAATGACGTTGAAATTGCTCAAATAGTTTAAACGAAATCGATCAATATGGAAAAAGTGTGTTCATCTTTTTTGTTTCCGAATGAAACATGGAAAAGAAGTTTGATAATTTTTATGACCATGGGATCATCTACATAATGAAATATTCGGTACAAACTAAAGTATGTCGAATGTCCTCTTTGTTCCAAGTGTGTAGAACTATCAAAATATAATATCCTAAATAAACTAAGTATCAAAATAACAAAATCAAAAAACGTGAACGGTAGTTTCAAGAAGAATTTGGTTTCATTAAAAGTATGTAATAATATATGTACGATCTTTATTAAAAAATGTTTGGGATTTCCAAGTGTTGATTCGTGAAGTATTATTATAACCGAAGGGGTACGTATAAAAAATGTAATGCCATCCTGAGGCAGTCGTCCTCATTAAAGATTTCACACTTGTCTTTGTCTAGGACAAAGGTTGCCTACCATAATAAACATAATATTTCTATTGTGGTACGGCTTCTTTGACTTGCCTTATATGTAAGTTCATCGAGTGGATACGTATTATTCCTTACTATAGTTGCGGGCCTCTTCACGTAACTCTATGGATGAACACTTCACAAGATTATCTTAACACCTTTGATAACGATCTTGAATTAGAAAATCTTAACAAAATTCATATTTTTTCACAAAATTTTAAGATAACGCATTCAAATTATTCGATTCTTTATTAGAATGAAACATTATCCTTAGAGAAAGAGAGAGCAATAAAATACATACCTACCTAAATATTTTTCAACTTACAGTCGTCGGTCATTTAGAATATACTTTTGTTTATATACACAAGTGATTTATTCTTGTTTTAGTTTTACAATTTATTTATAACGACAACAGGTGTATTTAGCGGATGTTGTGGGTTCGTCTTTGATTTTGAATATAAGTAAGATATTGTTTTTTTAAGGCAAGGTAATGAGAGCAGTAACAATGAACCTACTGGACTTATGTATTTATTTCTTCTTATAGTAAGTGATTTTTTCTTTTTAATAGTTCCCCAATATCTCTTTTTATTCAGAGTTATTATGATCATTCAGAATTACTATGAATATTTAAACTGATGAAAAAGGAAACAATAACCTCACTGAACACAATAACTTTTTCTAAAAGAATGTTAGTCTCGAAAGTGTTGAATGAGTATAGTAGGTATATACTCTAGCTACTGTGTACCTTATAGTTGATAGGTATATGTACCTTCCTCCTATTATGTCCAGTCACCATGGACTAATTCGTTAATGTTACAAACATTCTGTGAATTTACTCCCTCTAATTCCGGGGCAGCTACCGTGGAGAAAGTTCATTTATCATTCGTCCTTTATATCGCCCGCCTCTGTCGACCGACCGACCGACACCGACCTAACACAAGCTGAATGAAATTAATCATAATTGTGAATCTATATTATAATGTATCTGTATTGTTACTCGGTCAACTGCACTTGCCCCTATTTTGTGTAAAATGTAATTGATGTTTGTTACTCGTAGGTACAGGTGAACTCCTAACAAGTATTAATTTCGCTTTCAGCAAGGTGGATTATTATTTATTCGGACTAATAAAATAAGCTTTTTATTGTTGGCATACGCTTCGATTTATATCTTATAGACTTTTTTGTCTTTCTCTTATGGTAACAGTTTCTACTTTTCCTATTAAATTATACATAGGGTACATTATTTTTTTTCGTGTTTATATTTTATTTATACTCTTTGCTAGTTTTTTTAATTGTAAATGATTTGGCTGTGTATTATTGTTTATGTTATAACTATTTGTTTGCAAGAAAAAATAAAATAATACTTTTATTTAACTAATAGTATGTTTTTCTTTCGTTTGATGTATTTGAGTTATTCGGAAGAAATCGCATATGCGATAAGTTCGCATTTTGTTTTTTTATTGTAACCTGTAACATGCTTGTAGGTACCCACACTATTATGCCAATAATGTTTCATTTATTGAAATCCAATATAAATTGGTTCCACATATAAAAGGTATTTTTTTTAACAATAGGTAGTTTTATGAATTACATAATTATTGCAAGAATCTTTTTATACATCTCTGTGATCTGTGATTTTTTTAAGTTTCATAATTTTAAATAAACCCATATACACCCCCAAGCACCCTCACAGTGAGCAAAATGGTTGTGTCGCAAAGGTAGATTGAATTGAAACGGGTAAAAAATTGAACCTTGGATGTCTCATTTGAGATTAAATGGTTACCATCAGTCAACAAAATAATCATTTAGACCACGTAGATTCATATATTACATTGTTAAGTTAAACACTTAAAATACGTATTGTAAATTAAATTCATACACAAAATTAATATTTATTTAATTGTGATACCATTCCATAACGCATTTATTTAATATTTAATTATTCATTATATTATATTTATTAATACGGCATTAAAACTCAACACTCGTGTCAATATACGGAGCGTAAAATATTTTAAAAGCAATTTGAAGTTATGTTTTTTTTCATTTATTCCCTTGTGATGCCGCTTGCATAACACTTTGATCTACTGTTCAAGTATAGAACAATGTAACTAAATTTGTAAAATAATTTAATATTTCTTAAGTTCTTTAATTTCTTTTTAGTAAACTATTAATAAGAATAGTGTCGAAAAATCGGAATTGTTTTCTACTGGATTCTACCTTTTTTTATTACAAAATTCTGTCGTACGTAGTATAAATGAGCACTTCTAGATTTAAAAGGATTTAATGTAGTTTTATTTTTGGAACACCCAAACTAATCCTATTACGACTTAGCTATGTGTTGAAATGTACACTATAAGATTATATTATTTGGTATCTGCAACAAAATTCAATTTCTATTCACAAGCTCTGCATATCATTATTTACTGCATATGGAGTGAATAAAGAACTGGTAAAAATTCAAACTAAAACCTCGTTATTTTTTAATACTACACAGAATTAGATTTTTGTACTTAATATCTGATAATACTATTCTGCATATTTTGTATTTAAAAAATGTGTATGATTCACGAAATGATAATTTATAAAAATAAATGTTACCTTACTAAAACTCCAATCTACCCGTGCAAAGCCGGGGAGAACCGCTAGTACCTACTTAATAATAATTATTAAGTTGTTGGACAAATATCATCGAATTGAGATTAAAGAGATAATTTATTTTCACTCTTTGAACATTTTAGTGAACTGAATGTCATATTCTACTTTCAAAACTCCACCAAAAAATATTTGGAATATTATTCATATTTTTTATTCAAATAAATCTTGCCGGCAGTGTAGGTATATTGTTTGTCTATTTAGTCTACTAGGATATAAAGTTTAAATATTAAGTTTACGCTCTTTGTACTTATGTATGTCCTAAGTGTATGTTACAGACTTATCTCGTGTTGTTTTTTATTTTTGTAATATAAGTAGTAAAGATTAGAGCCTGTCTCGTAACTATGAAGTTTTTTTAATTAAATTTAATCTGAGGATTATTTCCTTTACGGATATTTTGAGATAAGATTGTCAAATATGTATATATCGAGTACTAGAAATCGAGTACTAGTAAGTATTTTATTATAAATACCATTGGGAAAGACAACCCGATACATTTTGAAATAATAAAAAGAAACAAACGCCAAAGTTGTATGTTTTATTTGTCCAGAATCAAGGATGTAAAAACTTCATTCGTTTCATCATCTAATAATATGAAGGTGACTACATAGCTTCTATCAATCTAATTTATCCATTTTATTTATAATACTTCGCAGACAGATATTTTGTGTATGATGATTTTCTGACACTATTATTGTCAGTTTTAGAGTGAGCTATGTATAAATTTAGGCTGTAACCTCGTTTTCTAATTTATGACACGACCCGTTGTGTCCCAAAGTTGTGTTTGAAACATTTCACATTTTTATGGAACAGAAAAAAATATTTAGGCTTTCTATTGAGTCCCACTAGTGAGGACAAAATATATTTATTTATTTTATTCTTCACTGTACATTGTTTACAATAATACAAATTAACATAGAAAATATACATACATACATACATATATCTTCTTCCCCTTGTCCTAGTTGGGTCGGGGGCCCATTGCGCCTAGGTACCTCCACCAGAGGTCCCTGTCCACCGCTGCTTCCAGGACCTCTGGCCACTCCAAACCAAGCCTTTCAACACACAAGTTTGACACCTGCCCTTGCCAGCTTCTTCTAGGGCGGCCCACCGGTCTTCTGCCCTCTCCCACAGCCTCCAAAGATCTAAGTGGTAGTCTGTCTTCTGGCATGCGGAGAACGTGACCCAGCCATCGCAACTGCGACCTCTCTATATACAGGAGTACTGGTTCCACCTTGAGAGCCTCACGAACATACGTATTCCTTATACGGTCTCTCAATGACACACCAGCCACTCCCCTGAGGAACCGCATTTCTGCTGCCTGTAACCTTAATCTCACGTTCTCCGTGAGCATCCAAATCTGGTGTCCATATGTGAGGATAGGGCGGTATATTGTCTTAAATATGGTCATTTTCGTCCGTTGAGAACGTCCGTAGAAAATATCATTTATACAATTCAATACAGCTTATAGAAGTGGATAATTAAGGGTCTACCGACTTCAGAGGTATCCAGGTATGGCAAGGAGTCTTCAATGAATTGAAAAAATCTTTTTGAGCAGGTTTGGGTAAGTTCACCTCTCAGTTAATGTTGTGAGTTGGTGAATTGTATCAGTCTTAACATTTCTCACAGTTTATTTGGACCACCGCAGTAAATATAATCTTATCGTGGAGAGTGTAAATAATTCATCAGCAAACTGTAGTTGCAATTTAAAGATGACATGAGTAATGATTGTAGATAAAACAATGCGAAGAATTATATTATTATGTAGCCAGTTGACAAATAATAGGTAGATTCCGTAAGATAATCGATCTGATTTCTCGTATTAAATAATTTTATTATCGATTAATTTCATTACGGACACCAACAACAACTGGCTCGACTAATATTCATTGGGGACTTTTTTTATCTTATTAACTGTCACTTGAGATTAGCGACATCTATAGTCCATTGATATTCGGATATTGGTATGTAATATCTTTCATCGTGACATGACGTCCACTCAATCAATAGTTCCCTTTCAATATACTACCATGGCATCTTGGATAAATTAGACAAGCATTTTCTTCTACTATAGATTTTACGAGAGAGACGTCTTTCGACTTCTTAGGTTATTATTAAACTGCAGATTGGTAAAAACAAGCGTTTTTATTTATCCAGTTACATAATTATGTAAGTCTTACTTGTGTACCAGCAAAATAAATAATCACAAAATCTTTACGAGTGGTGTTGGGACGGCTGGCATATCTTATTGAGGATGTCAAATGCCCTTTTGATGTCGATGTTTAGTAGGAAAAATTATTTCAATAAGTTAGAATTTTATGTTTGTTTTTATTCTTCTGTAGTGAGTGTCCCTTCAATTTATTATCTTTCTTGAACATTAACATTTGTACAATTGAAATATACCCAATGATAATGTGAGATGATTATGAAGATAACACTATAGAATGATAATTCTGCAACTGCATATTAAAATAATTTATCAATAATAATAAATGATGCTGCTGATAAATTATCACTCTATAGTGATATCTTCCTTCTCACCATAAGTAATACAAACTATTTGCTTGTATTTATATTTTTAAAAAATTTATCGAAACAATATGAAAAAAAAAAAAAAAAACTATTGCTTATATTTTATCGAATAGAACATATTGTGTCGACTTGTCTAAATTGAATATACGTAATTGAATACAAGTTCACAAAAAAATGTTATGTTTAAATATTTGAATTTGTAACTTGTTTTCAAAGTTCCGTTTGTTGTGTCTAAGATGGGAACAGCATTAGAATACTTGTTCTCTGTCTGTCGTACGATCTGAGAGAAGCAGTACTGAATAAATGTGACATTCACGAAACGATTTGAGATAAAGCATGATAATTTATGAAGTGATATGCAGCCGATTCTCTATACCTATTACTAGTAATACTACTACTATTGTGCGCAGACGCAGACGCAATAGGTATTTAACATGTTTATATACACACATATGGTATATATACCTACTATATATTAATTGTTCACATTGGCCGTGAGAATCTATTATTAGTAGGTAACTACCTATGTACATAAGTATCAGTGGACTTTTTTGCAATGCTTGTTATTAATATTTTATTTTTGCAATATTTAGAAACCAGTTTATGCAAAAAATATTCCAAATTATTATCAATAAATCGATCAATATGTCGAGAACTACCACGGAATATGCACAACTACGTCATTGTGCCAGACATGTATCAGAATAGTTTAAATTTTGTTAGATATTATTGGCACGTTGAGGACACATTCCACGCTTATTACATGCAGTTTATCTGCTGGCTACTCCAAGTGTGAGATATAATGTGATGGCTTAGATATACAAAATTTCTACGTCTTAAATGTTTACATATCTGTGATATCCATTTGCAATAAAATGACTTGCGGTTTAATATTATAAATGTAAACCTAATTTATAGAGGAATATTTTTTGAAATAAATTGGATTGTGTAAATCGTTGTTAATACAATAATAATCTCTAATTTTATTTCCTTTGAATAGTTCGAGTATCTTTATTATGTTAATTCGTCGTAGTACCTTTAATGTACGACGTATTTTGCTGTAAACATTATTATTATCCTTAAATATTTTAACCCGAACATCTTTGTTTGAATAAAATACGATTTAACATGTCTTCTAAAAATGGTCTCCTCCCACGGATCTCCTTATATTTATTAAGTAAATCTACTTTGCGTCCATACACATGCTTATATTGTTACCGCAGCATTATAGGACGAAATATATTGTAAAACTACAATAATATTTTACAAATTTCCAAGTATGTTTGCGTTTGTATAAGTTCATTTTACATAAGTTCATTTGTACCTGCTGACTCTTGTGCGTGGAATTTCATTTTTATAGAAAAATAATAAAGCAAAATGCTTAGATAAGTACGCTATTTATGAGTTTTTATTCTTAATTTTTGTTATTAAATATTTATGGTTTTCATTGATGATTTTCAGAATTAAAATAATTCGGCGGTTTTGAATAAAGTAGATTGTGAATATATTAACTACCTACTTATTTTAGGTACTTTTATGGAAATTTCTCAATGATTTCTTGATAATGAAAGTGACAAAATGATATTTTTCAACCGACGGTACTTGGTGGAAATACATGTTGAATTAATTATAAATAAAACACTTATTTATAGTACATCCACAGTGACTTTTTATTGGACGCGAGCCGGCTTTCAAGAGCTTCCGCTCTCATCATCAGGCTAGCGAAAAGCTCTTCACTTTTCAAAGCCGGCTCGCGTCCAATAAAAAGTCACTGTGGATATACTATAAATAAGTGTTTTATTTAAGTGACAACATGCTTTTTTAGAAGTCGAAAGTTGGTTTCTTCTGCCGTCACTCAGAAACAAAAAGCTCGATTCTTTTTAAGATTATGATGATAATTCTAGATGATTTTGTTTTGACGCCGTTTAACAGTCCCTAGACCGTCTCAAGGGCGCCGGTGAAGAGTGCAGTTTTCAATTTGCTTCTGAAGCTGGTGATAGTCTGATTGTCTCTTAAATATAATCTTATTTTCCGATTATGCAAGCATAATATAGAATAAACAAATTTACTATTTTAATTGCACGTGTTGTGTACTAGAATAGCATTGGTCTGAAGTGTGGTTTTAAGACTTAAATTGATTAATGATATATATATGCTCGTTTATTGAGCACATTACTGTACTCACTTAGCATCACTAATATTCATCATAAAATTTCACAGCTTATTTTACAAGTTTATTTATAGGGTCATTAAGGATATTTTCAGGACAATCTATTTTGTTCTACACAAGGCTGTCAACTCGTTTTCTTTCCTGTAGGGAATATCTTTTATGCCAGCTTTTCATAAGACCTTTAAAAGTGAAATACAATCAACTGTTATTTAGGTTTTAATACAACATATTTTTTTTTAATTTTTTAATATATTTATTTTATTCATAAATACACAGTATACATTGATATTACATTAATAAAACAATAAAACACACAGTAAAAATGCTCCCTCCATAAGCAACTAAATGCTTGTGCGGAGGGTCGGATTTCAATTATAACATTAACACACATAAAAGAATCAGCTAGAAATATTAATACACATATAAGAATTTGTTACAAATAGCAAACTTTCAGTTCTCATGTACTTTCATCATACGTTATGTAGCCATAATACCCTTGGGTCAAAGGATATAGTAGATAGTTGAAAAACTTATGTCCTGTTAAGGTAATAAAGTGCATACTTTATTCGTTTTAAATTCTACATAATACAAAATTAATGTAATTTTATACCTCGAATTTCTATTAGTGCAAATCAAATAATATTAAATAAATGTTAACAGGTTATAGATAGATTTTGATTTTATAATAATAATTATAAGAAACATGAATTCCGTAGACAATATTTAGAAATTATTAATAGAGCTGGTGTCAATAATACTTTAATAATAATATATGTGTAATAGTATCGTGATTGTATTCTTATATATTATAGTCGAACTTGTAGATATTTAAACAATAAATCCAATAATAAAATGAAATAACGGACCGGTAGTTAAATATTGTTAATATTCGCGTACTGTAACACAACAAACAGTATCGGAGATATTCCGAACAGACAATTAAACGACTGTTAATTGAAATGAACCAAGGCAATAATATTATTATTATCGGTAATCTTCACTTAATAATATCTTTGATCCAATTTTTAAGAGGTTATATACAACGATGACTAACTATTATTCTTATTTATTTATTGGCAGCGATTATGACCTCTATATATATTTGATATAGGTATACATACAAATAAACAAATTTACTATTTTAATTGCACGTGTTAATTACTCACTATGTTGTGTTCCAGAATAGAATTTGTCTGAAGAGTGGTTTAAGACTTCAATAAAACAATAATATATATTATGCTTTTCTTAATAAAGTTTTAGTAGGCAGAGAGAACGGAACGCCATATTGATCTATCTTTACATATTTCTTTCGCTTCCTCTACATTCATCCAGTTTCTCATACATGCACGCCATTTTTTCTTATTCAACACGCGGCCGTACTTAAGAATTTGATCCACGTACGTCCGCGTTTCCTCACATCACCTCTTTCACATCAATACATCCTCTTCATCATTCTTTCATCGTGTTGAATTATTGAATTATTTTGTACATCACCATATTGAATTATTTTGGTTATTCTAGTCCCGTGGAGTCCCTTGCAAATAAAAGGTCCCCAACTCTTTCCTGTTTGTTGTCTTTTAAAGGACACTCGACAACAAATTCGTAACATATAGTTAAAGACATTTAACATCTTCAGATAAGCGATGAGATTTGCTACCCATTCTGAATGTCTTAATTTTTATTGACACGAAAAGGACTACTTGCTGTTTGCTGGCTACCATACTTGTGGGGTATGCCTGGATGGTATGTATGTATGTATGTATTGGTAATTCTGTTACTGGAAATCATAAATTTTGTACTAATACTAAAAATCTTTAAAGTAAGTTAGGTATCACATCATTTCTGTAAAAATCAAGACAGATCTGTAGGTATATTGAAAGTAGGACGATGAAGAATGAATTCTGAAAGTCATTATGAAAGCTTTGTGTTGGAATCATTTGAAAAATTCTGTTGCCCCAGAAATGTATTAATTTCTATAAAAATGATAGCGCGTCTTAAGTTTCATTTCAACTTAAGACATTGGATGCTCTCCTTTCGCTTAATGGGAACATTCATTGCTTAGTGTCAACAAATTAAGATTAGATTTTTTGTTTATATACAAAAGTAACAACATTCATACATATAGCTAGATGTATTCATTGGATAAGTACCTGTCAAGGAATGATATCATCTTTTAATGGAGATTCAATCTGCAATGTTATGTTGGTAAGTACCTACATATTATGTGTTGATGCTTTTTATTTGCTAGCACTCAGTTGTTGGTGTGAAATTATTTCTTCAATTCTGCTCTCCATTATATCTGTTAATATATATGTACTAGTTTATATGGTATTTGATGTAGTTAGTGCTTTTATATGTGTCGTTATACATTATTTTATATTTTGAGTTGGTATCAGCTTTCAGCCTTGGTTGTTATTATTTCACCCGCAAAAATTAAGAAAATAGTGTATGTTCTTTTTTTTGTAAACAATATCCGGTATTTTTGCATATACCTATGTATTTTTTGTAGTTTTTTTTTTGAAAAAAAGATGGAGTACTGTTGTTTTCTACCAGTACCTTGAAAGTTTCATATCTCATATTTCAGTATACCTACTATAGTTAAAGGGATTTCAGTGTGATTTTATTCCATTAGGTAATTTCTTTTTATAAGAAGTTTTAATAATATATTTAAGGTCTAAGGACTCTACAAGGTATGTAATATTTCCTTTTACATAGGTATTTATTCATAGTTGTGTTACTTCTGGTACCAAATTTTTTTTTATTTATTCTTGAACAATAATTAACTTTTTTTTAGTACATATGTATATTTGTTAAGAAATGAAAAACTGCACAAATAAATAAATAAACCAAATGATAGAATACCTACATTAAATTTTACGAAACAAAATTATATCACAGAAAGTATGTATACATTAAAATGTAATAATAATAATTTTTAAATACAAGGGTTAAAGGACCTTAATATAATTATATCCATCTATTATTGGAGTCTACATTAAAGATACACCTGAAATAATTTTTTCTTCTCAAACTAAAATTATCCAAAAATTTTCAATTGACGGCAAACCTCGTTAAGGCATTACAAAATCACGGAAAAAATAAAATGTTTTAATGAAAATCCCTTCATTTTGACTTGAAACGAGCGAGTCAACAGTTTTAGACTTGTATTCAAATACTTCGTTGAATTGAACCTTATTATTATGTTATTTGTTCTGTGTTGTTGCCACGTGTCAACCCTTATCATAATAGTATGATACAAGTTAAATTAATGTTTACACGCAATAAGACATCGTTGTCTATTGTCAATAGTAATAATAATTCGACGATAATATCGATGTTTACATTCTAGGCAACTATTACATAACTACTATTGTTTTCCTCTACAAACACTTGTTACTAGATACGTGATTGAAATACGCATACTCAATTATTTATAATAATAATAGTGCGATGACAACCAGTTGTTTAAATTAACTCTCAAATCAAACAATCCAAGTTCCGAAATTGTTATCTGATTGTGATACCTACGACAATACTGTCTTCAATGTTATTAGGTACACTTGATTGTTTCCTCACTTCAAAATAGAAACATATCTCCTATTCACAAATATTGTTTCTCTAATCACTATCTATCTATACTACTACATCATTTCTTATATTCGAATTAACCAGCAGACAAACTGTATGTAATCCACCTATCTTCTATAGGACACTTCAAAATATACAAAGAAAGTGGCATATCTTTTGTTTACTGGAAATATAAATAAATATACATAATTAGGTATGTAATATGTATTTGTCGTAGTGCACTAGTAACAGAATTTCATATTACACACTGTCAAAGCATAATACGGCTTTTAGAAAATGAATTCTTGAATTGCGCCTGAAGTAATCTAAGGTATTTCGATTAATTTCGTAATGTCAGATCCAGAAGTCAAGTTAACGAAAAAAAAAGAGTTCTTTTAAAATCCATTTTTCTCGATTTGTTCATTAGTTTTTAACGTTTCTTTTATATTCATTGTCTTTATGATGAAATTTTACAAAAATCTTCTTTCACCCATACATTTCTTGAAACATTGTGACTTTCAAAAATTTGTGTTGTATATGCAAATAGAAGTTCTTTTCTATTCCTAGGATATCACGGCGCATATTTATCACTTCTATTTATTGCAACTTTTCAGGTTTTTGACATACTTCTCTTTTGGATTGTCGGGCCTTTATTATGTTTTGATTATGAATAGTTATATATATTGCTTTTTATTAATACGCGATATAATAATATTATTATTACACAATTTAATTTTATCTATAAACTGTTTAATATTCATCGCGTGAAGTTGTTTGTCAGTATTGGGCGATGCAAACAGGTTTCTGTTTTACTATTTACCGGTACTCGCCGTATACGGATTTCAATCTCAACAGTTTTGAACATTTAATGCCTTTTTGAATTATGAGCTATTTGAATGTATAAAACGTAATCAGACCGAAATTTTATATGCTCCTTACTATTGTTTTATTCTACAATTAAATTTGCCACACATAAAATGCCTAGCAATACACAAAAAATCATTTCTAAGCCGTAAAATTGGGACATTGCCATTATTTTTATTATATATTGAAAACGTCTCCTTTTTTTTATTAGATTTTCTATAAGGTTTAATATAGACAAATTGACACGTGATAGGAATATAGAATTTACTTCTTATATATGTAGGGAAGTCCAACATAGAATTAACATACAAATTAACCCGCTGGGATTAGTTCAATCATCAGTTGATGATAGGAACCACGAAGCTAATTTGTCAACACCACGTCAAAATGCTAAATATAAAGTTATTGAAATCAAATATAGGTACTATGTATATTTTATTAAATTTTATTGCACTCGATTCTTCAATTATTTGCTTCTTTGCTTTAACACAAAATAATTATTATTACGTTGTATTTCTAATACACTAGACTTAGAAATACGATTGATTAAAACATTACTGTTTTGTAAGTTCTTTAACTTGTATAAAACACAATGTATTGTTTATTTACAATTAATATTGATACTTCTATAAATCTCGCCATTCGGCACATGCAATAATAATATAATTTCATCAATATCATAATATTCCTTTGCGAGCATCTCAATCACAATCATCAGATTATGTTTATAATAGATATGTGAATTATCTTTTCAGTGAAGATATAAGTTATGAATGTCCTTTATTATGTTCATTGCTCATTTCACGTCCGTAATAATATAATAATCCATTGAAATGCATCACACAATGTACATTTTATTATCCATTCGAACCGCATAATTCAATATATCGTAATAAGATGTGTATATCGCAGTATCCCTCATTAAAGATTTGCTATTTAACAACTCTATAATTCAAAAAATTACCGTACATCCAAAGACACCTTTCATTTAGTCCTGAACATCTTATCACAAAGCTTCGCATATTTATTTTTTACACTAAACCGTTTATTTTGACTTATTGTATATTTAACTACGAGTTTACCGTAATGGTCTGGGTCTACGACTTCTTGTTGGGAAGATTCCTTTATTTGAAGAATAAGTCTTGTAATCTTAGACCACTTCGTAAAAATATATTTAGTTATCATATTCTTCATCACGTATACAGTGTTATTACACTTTTATTAGTGATCTTGTTTGTATATAATCCTATAGGTATAATTTCAATGTTAAGGTATTCCATGTAGGTATATTGTTAATAAAGATGGGCGTTTAATATTATTATGCATCATAACTAGAATGCAGTTTTTCGACTTACCACTTGAACTAGTGTGGATATTGTGAGTATATTATTAGGTAGTAGGTACGTACTCTCCTTGTTATGGTTTTGATAATACTTATGAGATTCACACTGAAGTCATGTAATTTATCACATGTCACACTACATTATATATACATACATTAATAAATATCACGTGTAGAATAATAATGGATGATAATTTATGATGCCTTGTTTTTGATTCATCAACTCTCTAGCGCCTAGTATACAATACGAGTATAATATTATAAATCTCATTATTATAATACATTGTGTAGGTAAATATTTTACTTAACGCATTAGTAAGTATTATTTATTTGTACCTATATCGGTCGAGTCTAGACATAAAAATGTATTGTATTCTGCAATACAACTGACATTATGTCGCAACTGTACTATGTTTCTAATGAGGTGTATATGTAAGAAAATTTATTTTCTTTCATTTCGAAAATAATAAACCTACTTATTACTCGTAAATTCTCCATATTATGAATCTTCCTAGCGTTCAAACTAGTTAGTATATATTTTTGCTCCACAGCTTATTGTGAATACGATTTTTATTGATTATGATTTACCTACGATTAACCGTAATTTTTAATTTAAAAATAAAAATATTGTTAGTCTCAATTTAATAATATAATTGTTCTCTATTTTCGCTAGATTTTAGAACCTAGTTTGTTTTTTTATACCTATAATTAGTAAAACAAATTTTGAAATTATAATTTGTGAATGCACTATGTAGCGTGACACATATTGAGCTTTTGAAGCTATTATTGGAAATTGAGTTTTGGTTCATTTTCTTTTATTTCCTCTATAAAACTTAGTGATTTCCTGCGGCATCGTATATTTAATTTATTTTATGTATGCTGTGGATAAAGTATTGATTCCTATATAGATTTATAACGCCTCAAGAGCTTTCACACAAAGTTAATATTGGTAAATATAATTTGCTCTCTCGTTGCAAATATTGCAATACTGGCTGGTTAGTTGTCAACTATGTATTGGTGTTGTGGTATATTCAGGTTCAAGTCGTTGAGACTCGTACAACATTTTGATGCGCTGCTTCACACATAAATCTGACGCGCTGTGCAGCAGTTCAATTAACAATCTCCTTTCTACTTTCCGTCCAGTTGAGAGCTTTTGATTGACAGTTATTGCTCCGCGACAAGACGCTTATTTTTGTCTATATCAACCTTCTGCTCTCCTGTGCATGTAGGGAACATCGCTTAACAAGTACTTATGATTTGTGTTTTGTCAAAAAGTTTTACTCTACTCATATTTACAACCACATCTACTGTGATGTTTAAAGAGTCAATTTTATTGATTTAATTTTATCAGTCGTTTATGAAATTATAAGTGTGTGAATATGTGCCATACTATTTTTATGACTAATTATTTTAAGTCAATTTATTTATTAATATCGAAATGATCAAATACACTTTGAATTATGCCGACTCATTATTTTCCTAGTTCTCTACATTTTTTCAAAGAGAATTAGTTGTCAAAAAATCTAATATTCTAAGGTTTGTTAGAGTCTTATAGAAATATTGTTTATTAATGTTGACTTTCCAGGATTCCATACACAAACCGAAAAAATGAAGATAGAGGTACATAGTTGGATATAAATATGATAATTTATAAAATATATCCAAGATCGAGTACTCACACAAGCGAACATACATTTTTACTTACTCCTACTTTGTTGCATTCATTAGATATTGGTTTATCTCAATACCAATAAACCCGTTTGATAAATTGGTTTTGAGATTCAGTTTGACCACTTCGATAAATTGTGTATTTTATTTATTCTCTCATTTCTATTTGAAGGTGGTTAATGAATTCCGTACAATTTTAATTTAGATTTTAAAGAATATTTAATTCCTCTTTCCAAGCTTTACATATCTGGCTTTTCTTGTTTCCACACTAAATATATGAGAAATAAGATAACTGCCTTTATCAAATATAGCTTCGTAATTGAACGACTATGAAATATCTAGGTAATAATTTATACAATAACTTTATGTACAGTGTATCTCTACAGTACATCACTTTGTTTTATACATTTTCTTTATTTACTAATATAGACTATTTCTTTGTTTCAGGTAAATTCCATTTTCACCGCATGGATAATGACAGTTTGGATTAGGGCTCTGTAAGATGCTTTAATTTTAGAAACGAATTTTCGTGAGAGGTGAATATCGCTTTGCAATGCATGTTTTCCATCTGATGTTTAAAGTGGCAGTAAAAGACGAAGACTTATTTGTACAGTGGACACAGGTAAAAAAAAGAATATTACATTCTTTATTTCTCAATTGTTCTGGCAAATACAATTATCACAAGAAAATATGGAACGATGGTGAATGTGCTAGCTAGGAAATATAAAAGAATGGACAGGAATCCAGAGTGTGGAGGAGGTGTTCCAGCTGGTACGGGACAGAGACGCCTATATCAGAGTGATGGTCGACACCGGGGAGACCCAACATGGCACTAAAAGAAATTTTCTTGTTTACAGCTTACTATCAAATACAATTTATTATTCTTTCGTGCGTGAGATAAACAGTATAACTTAATTTGTTCGTAACATTCTACACAATTTTTTTTCAGAAATTCTAATCTGTATTTTTACTGGATGATACTGCCTCAAGGCAATATGTGCGCCTTTTGTAAAAAAATCGAATGTTTCGTGATTAACACTGTGGAATTTTGTAAAAAATATTTTTGACAATAAATCGTTTATTATTATTATTAATAATAAAAAATTTTAAAATGCTCTCCTATAAAATTCTCTATTTTGATTTACGCTGTAACTTCTATCCATGAAAGCATTTACGCTGTGTAATAAGAGAAATATTAAATTATTATCATATATCTTGACTTGTTGGCGATCCATTTATTTTAGTTTTTCTATTAATGCTGTTCGATATAATTTATACGGCAAAGTCTTTCAATTTCCCCTTCCTGTGTGAATCTGACAATCCGTTTATTTATTATATTTATTGATACGTCATATCTAAATCACGGTAGTTAATTGTGTTTAGATTTGAGCTTCTTAGTTTCATCTTTTATCTCTCACTATCTAACGTCGCTATCTCATTCATTTGATTACTTTCCATTACAGCTTTGTTGTTTTGATCTTGTATTATTTTATTAACGTATATGTTTTATTTATTGGGATCAATTAATTGTTTACCATTTCTCATGTTGGCGGCTGTTGTTCCGTATCGTACGTTTTAATCCTTCATGATTTTAACTGTAAGGCTTTTCAAAGCTTATTGTAATTAAATTTACGGCTTCGACCGGATCATTTTAATATATTTTTAATAGGCTGTGCGTGTTCAGGTAACATTAAATAGACCGTTTTATTCGGCCAGTCCATATGACCAGAAGTTGCAAACACGAATTAAATTGTTAACGTTTTGTGAGAAATACAATATTTATAAGCTCTTAAGAAAAATGTGAAGAATACCATGCTCTCTCATACACATTTAAGAGATGTGTGAGGAATACCATACTCTCTCCATGCATATTTAAGAGATGTGGGAGGAATACCATACTCTTTCCATGCATATTTAAGACATGTGGAACGAATACCATATACACTTTTCATGCATATCTAAAAGATGAGTGAGGAATACCATACTCTCTCCATGCATATTTAAGAGATGTGGGAGGAATACCATACTCTTTCCATGGATATTTAAGACATGTGGAATACCATATACACTTTTCATGCATATCTAAAAGATGAGTGAGGAATACCATACTCTCTCCATGCATATTTAAGAGATGTGGGAGGAATACCATACTCTTTCCATGCATATTTAAGACATGTGGAACGAATACCATATACACTTTTCATGCATATTTAAATGAAGTGTGAGTAATACCATACTCTTGCCACGCATATTGCACATAAATTAAATTTAATACAACATTCATTACTTAAAAAAAAATTAGAATCCTGACCGGGAATAGGACTCTCATTATCTACACATATTTTTGAGACATCTTATCGTATTTTTTTATGATGTTCACGGGAAAGTTTTCCAGAAATACTAATATTATTCAGAACCTAAAATGTATGTCAAAAGATTGTCAATATGCTTAGATATTCACGATTTATTTTGTTTTTATTTGTGATTTTTAATTCTGCGATTTAAATTTTTCATTTCTCTAAATTCCATTAAATGGTTCTGATCCCGCGTCTAAATTCGTTATGCTCGTAGATGTTGATGAAAAATGTTTGCGCTACACGACTGTTCCTTCATACATGATAGAAGTGTTATAGGCATAAAAGTATAATTTATATAAATTGGTACTATTCTTGTTTGTAATAAATTTTACGCACTTTTTTATGCAATAGCTTCGGTGTAAACATTGATATGATGGGTAATCTTGCGATTGTATTTATAGTAAGAAATGAATAATAAAAATCATAGAGGTGTTAAACAGACACTTGATAGTGTTAAATATGCGTGTGAAATTAATAAATTAAAGAACGTGTTGCATTGTGAGTTTTTTTTCTTTTAGTGCATTTACTACAGCTTACAAAACATTAAAAATTGAAACACTTTCATAAACTTTTCAATGATGTTTAGGATTATCTTTTTCAAATTTTGCTTTCTACTCCTTTTAAATAAACGCATATTTCCCTTAAAATCCTTTTTAAATTTTGCCCCATGAAGTTTACGGCAAAGAACAAGTATCCCATTCTTCCTTTAATTTTGAAGTGATCTATAAAAAGCAAATATTCGTAAAACTCATAAATAAAAGTCATTTGATATCTTCATTTAGTTACGAGATATGCCACCCACCCTAAACGTCTCTAACTATTATTAACACTGGTGACAACTCGTATGTTTTGTACATGTTAGTTCCCTGGTTACCCCACGTGTGGGATGTGTCGTGATGGTATGTATAAAGCCTAGAATGATCATTGTATTTTTTATCTTATCAAGTATTAAAATACATGTACGCAGTTAATAGAATTTATCTTTCAATTAAATAATATGTCCCATTAAAGATTGGAATATTATTATTTGTACGACACTTATTCGTATTGTTACTTCATTTATTTCATTCACATTATTTTACTGCACGGTATATAATAATTATTATCACTATACAATATTATTAATTGTAATCGATAAAGGATGTAAGTTAAAGTTTATTCGTTATATTGCATTTTATGTTTCTATGATGACCGTGTCTTTACGAGGGTGGGGTGAAAAGTTCTCGGCCTGACACAGAGATGTTACTCCAATCAGCAAAAATTGAATTCCTTACCTGGGTGCATGTGTCATTAGTTCATATTACAAATTTCAACTTGTTCTCTTAAGTAGTTTCTTCACACGAATTTTTGCAGTCGACGTCTTGCTTGTTTTTCATGAAAATGAATAAATTTGAGTATCGTGCGGTCATAAAGTTCTTCGTTTTAGATGGACTAACCCCTACAGAAATTCATCCAAAGTTGACAAAAGTTTACGAGGACTCTGCTCCTTAAATGTCAACCGTTAAAAAATGGGCAGCTGAATTTAAAGGTGGTCGCACACCCCTCGAAGATGACCCATGTGAATGATGGCCAAAAACCATAGCCATATCGGAAACCATCGAAAAAGTGCATGATTCCGTGTTGGCCGACAGGCAACTGAGGTGCATGAGATAGCTGAAGCTGTAGGGATATCGAAAAAAAGGGTCGGAAACATTTTGCTCAAAGAATAAGGGATGAAAAAGCTCCGCGCGAAAAGGGTGCCGCATTTGTTGAATGCCGTTCAAAAACAAATTCGCAAATGATTTTCGCAGCAATTTTTGGACCGATAGAATAGGGATCCGACCAATTTTGTGCGGTGATTTGTCACCATGGATAAGACATGGGTCCACCACTACACTTCAGAAACAAAACAGCAGTCCAAGCAATGGGTGGAAGCTGGTTCAGCTCCAAAGAAAGCGAAGTCGATTTCATCTGCTGGAAAGGTCATGGCTAGCGTGTTTAGGGATGAAAAAGATATCCTGGTAATTGATAACCTTGCAAAAGGTAGAACAATCACAAACAAATATTACTCCAAACTTTTTAACCAATCTGGATGGCGAAATTCGCGAAAAGAGACCTGGTATGAAGAAACAAAAATCATCTCTCACCAAGACAACGCACCCGTACACAAGAGTGTGTTGGCGATGGGAAAACTGCAAGATTTGGGGTATGATTTGCTCGTCCATCCCCCCTATTCTCCTGTTTTGGCACCCTCAGACTTCTTGGTTCCCAAACTTCAAGAAATTTGTTTCTGGGAAGCTCTTCGTATCCAATGAAGAAGTTGAAAGGGCTGTAGATAAATATTTTCGCAACCTTCCAGACTTTCACTTCCTGGAAGGAGTACTGATGTTGGAGAAACGCTGGATCAAGTGTTTTGAAGTCAAGGGAGATTATGTAGTAAAATAAAAATAAAAAAAATCTGAAAACCGCAGTCTTTCATTGTCAGGCCGAGAACTTTTCACCCCACCCTCGTAATGCATTTATGTATTATATTATGCACACCTACGAATTATACGCAGTATTGTGCACTGTACACAAAAATATATTTAATAATCATCTTACGTGTGTAGGTCCATAGATAATATATTGAGGGATTGAAATAACAAGAAGTTTCCTGTCAATGGCAAGTATTTGTAAAAATCTAGTTTAAAACATTTAACATCAGTTTAGCGACGAGGTATGCAACTCAGCCTGAAAGTCTTAGCTTTTATTGACACGGAGAGAACGACTTGCATGTTGATGGTTCGCTGGTTTTCCCGTTGGTTGAATAAAGGAATTAATAAGTTTTCAAGCTTAATTCTTCCTAGGTTATATTAATATAAGTATATAGCTTTTCTACAAAAAGTCCTGCAGATTCATATACCTACATCTAAACTCTATTATACTCTATCACTACTACTACTACTACTATACCATCACGGCATATCCCACAAGTGGGGTAGCCAGCAGACCAGCTGCATGTAAGAAACATGCAAGCTGTCTTCTCCGTGCCAATATAAAATCAAGACATTCTCTATAATATACCTATTTATACCCACACGTCAAATCCCAAGCGGGGTAGGAAAGGAAAATGGAAACGCACATTAAATAGGATCTATTCTTACATATTTCTTTCGGTTCCTCCATATTCACGCAATTTCACAAACCCGCGCACTGATTTCTCTTACTCGATTCCACTTTCTTGCACTCCTTTCAGTTACGTATGTTTTCTTCGTCATCCTTTCATCATCCATTCGTTTCACGTGTCCAAACCTTATCAACCTTAATATATTTTCGTATATTTTCTTTGTCATCCGTTCGCTTCACGTGTCCAAACCTTATCAACCTTAATATATTTTCGTATATTTTCTTCGTCATCCTTTCATCATCCATTCGCTTCACGTGTCCAAACCTTATCAACCTTAATATATTTTCGTATATTTTCTTCGTCATCCTTTCATCATCCATTCGCTTCACGTGTCCAAACCTTATCAACCTTAATATATTTTCGTATATTTTCTTCGTCATCCTTTCATCATCCGTTTGCTTCACGTGTCCAAACCTTATCAACCTTAATATATTTTCGTATATTTTCTTTGTAATCCGTTCGCTTCACGTGTCCAAACCTTATCAACCTTAATATATTTTCGTATATTTTCTTCGTCATCCTTTCATCATCCGTTCGCTTCACGTGTCCAAACCTTATCAACCTTAATATATTTTCTTATATTTACATTGACTGATGGAATTGTGATGAAATTTTATTTTAATTTGAGAGTTTTTGTTTCATTATTTAATAAATAGTTTTACGATGTACTTTTCCAGCTTGTCTTATTCTCATAAATAAAATCCCCTCATAAAATCCAATTTTACGTGTAAATGTTTATTAGTAATGTCTCTTGATATTGCATATTATTCATCGTGGTCGGTGTGAGTGTATTTTATTAATAATAATAATACACAATACTTTTATTTTAGTGTGGGCGTATGTGAATGTGTGATTTACATGTAAATTATTTATATCTTTTATTGATATTAATCAAATTTATATTGTACCATCTTGTCTATGTGAATCCGGCTGGCACGTACAATTTTTCGTCACATCATAGATTTTGTTTATATTCATGTGGGTGTCTTGTCATTTATTAATTTTATAATCTACGATGTATTTATGATTTTGTTAACTTATATAAATTAAGTAAAAATTCTTAGTAGTTACATGCCTTTTAGCTATATTTTCAGTATTAGTACGTGATTAGCTTTGAGTATTTGTTTGTTTCTTAGTTTGTGACGATTTGCTATCTTTGTCATTCTCTCTTTCGGTGTTGGCAGAAATAATCGAGCGCTTCTTACACCCATCCTTGCTTATACAGTTTTTTCCCGATAATGCCATAAAATTCCTCATGAGTGCTCTCCTATTCATTGTGCTCAACATGTTTCCATGCTGTAAGATCTATTTTGTATGATTTGTCCATGTCATCCTCGGACGGCCAATTCTTCCAGCGCCATTTCTTTTATGCGTGTGTTTATTCTTAGTCATTGTGTCTTCGTTCATTGTTCCCATGTATCCAAACCGGAAATATTTTGTTGATTTTTAAATAGGGAGTCTAACTACAATAAATGTGAAGTGTGAATGTATAGGATATAATATTAAATCGGAAATATAATCTATCACTAGGTGACATGAGATATATAAAGCAAGTTTCAATTCCTACAGTTATGATTATTCTCGACACGTTTAGCTTTTTGAAAACTTTTATTTATTTTATAGCTACCATACGAATATTCGTACTTACCAATAAAGTCAGGTCACTCGATGAGACTTACGTCGGATACAATTTGATAATAATCTTGTCGTAATTTCGCCAAAACATGCGTGCTATAAAAGAACATCTTTAGTAAAAAAATAAATTAAAAACATTTATTTTTGAACAATATTATTTTTTCTTACATATTTCTTCTTCTTCTAGTGTCTTATTGGGTCCCCCCAAAGTTGGCGATCACCTCGGCGAACTTGTCCTTGTCCTGCGCTGCTCGGAACAGCTCTTCCACACTTCGGATGCCGGTCCACTCCCTTATGTTTAACAATTTTCAACATTTATTTAACAAATGATCTAGAGTTTGTGTGTTCACATTGTGAAAAGACATTTTAAACATATTTGTTATCAATAAAACACTGTTTTACTTTTCACTATTAATTTATTATTAAGCTTGAGTAATAATAAATTAATAGTGAAAAGTAAAACAGTGTTTTATTGATAACAAATATATTTATTTAACATTTAAACTTTGTGGAAAATAAATATACCCACTATTTATTATTAAATATACCCACTATTATTTAAAATAAATATACCCACTATTTATATAGTAAAAGCTTGACTCTCACTACACACAAAACTTGACAGTCAAACACTTGTCATAATTATAGCAATCACCAGCAATGATTTTGCTTTGTGAAAACACCTCATTTCTTAATCCAACGCACTGCATCTTATTGTGATATGTACATAAATCACTTTTTCATTATTTCTGAGGTCATGCGTATTATTTTTATTATTACATAATGTCGAAAAAATTTTATATCGAGACACAAATTTTCTTGACACAATGATATTAAATTTGTTTTATAGTTACACGAGTGATTTTTAATTGTATTTTCACTCGACGTGTTAAACTTCAACCACTGACATGTTGTTTGTTAAGTGATTGTTTAGTGAATAATAAATAACAAAAGGTCACGATTATTGTAAAATATTTTTAATTTTAATGTTTCATATAGCATCTGTTCCGCTTCAACCATCATGCTTTCTTTAACCTCTATGCACTTTATGTATTAATACATGGTTTCGAATATATTTATTTTTTATTTTGCTTTAGAATGTCGTGTCAAGATTTCACACAATATTTTTCTCAATTATTTTATAATTGTAATTTGAAAGATGTGAGTTATTTCTGAAATTTTAATTTATTCGATCAATCGCTGAGTATGATGCTTTTAAAGTACGCAATGATGATCTCGTCACTGCATTTATCATCTCAATATTTTATATTCAATATCGTTGCGTAATTTCTGTTGTATAATGATGATGTGCAAAAAAACATAAACGAATTAATGATAATCTTAAAATTAATTAGGTGCAGGCGCATGTGTTCATGTTTAAATATTTAGAATTATTAGCTAGTTTTGTACTACTCCATTAAGAGTTTGCTCGAAAAACGTCTGTACATGACAAAATCATATAGAAGGAATACAACATTATTTTGTGTACATTCAATGACACGTATAGTTTATTAGTTTGCAGAAGTTAATTATTCTATTAAATTGCTGGTAGCGTTATTAAAATGAACAATATCTGCATATAGTTGATTGCATTCATATTGCTTTACGAGTATAACTTCTTAATTAATAATGTAATCGCGTATGTACATAAAAGCATCGTCAATAATTCATTACCTTTAGAGCGATGTTCAGCCCTGGATGTAAATATGATTTGATTATCCCTTCATGTATCATGCATGACCGACACCCAACACTTTGCCCATGAGCTTATTAATGATATCACATAAGTGTCATATGGAATGTTTTATTTTATTCAGACAACAATAAAAACTTATATTATGTCTTGACTTCTCGCCTCCCATTCAAATTTGCTGCGTCCAACACATGAGTTGTTTAATAATTTTCATCAACATCATCGGCCAAGTATGTGTCTTTAATTAAACGAAATGCTCAGTTCTGAATTTTTATTGACTCATTATCAAAGTTTCTTTGGATTGGATCATGATTCTACATTTAAATGTTTTATATCCCTTGCATAATCGATGCGTTTGCTTATTGTAATATCTACGTCTATACATATTGCTATGTATCACTTCCAGTATTTCTGCTTTTTTGTTTATTGCTCAGGAAGAAAATTAATTTTGAGTGTTTTCGTTTGTTGTATGCCTAGTTAATATTTATATCTAATGACTGCTACGAACTCATTAATATTAAGTAGAATTACTGTCATATTATCTGTACAATTCGATAATACGAAAAACCATATTTATTATACTTTTATACAAGATGCAGTTGTCTTTACATTTTGTAATACTTACGTAACTGCTATGATAAGTTTCCTTGCGACCCTTGCGTTGATGTAATTGTAAATATTTAATGGTAGCATTTCATCTTATGTTGCTGGTAAATAATATAAAATTTGTTTTTATCTATTTTAATACAATATTTACTAGCATAAAATGTTTTATACTGCTTTCCTCATAACTTCCGATACGATTTTTAACTTAATTCATTCAGTGAATTGTACATATCTAGATTTAAAATATTGTGATTGTTTCAATATGTCTATGGATAGCTTTAAAGTCAAGCTTATGAAGTTCTTAGAAATATAATGAGCTCTCACGAAATGTTAGTGTTATTCAATTTTAAATATTATATTTATATGTATATATACTCACACTTTTATATTTACATGATTTGCTTATAAAGCGCTTATATAGAAAATATAAGCTGAAAACATAATAAATAAAGAAATTGGTAGAATT
The DNA here is from genome assembly GCA_947579605.1 of Athripsodes cinereus. Lineage (NCBI taxonomy): Eukaryota > Metazoa > Arthropoda > Insecta > Trichoptera > Leptoceridae > Athripsodes > Athripsodes cinereus. The sequence continues at coordinate 16,210,242 of OX388316.1, read as the reverse complement.
CGTTTAGATAAGGCATATCATAATGATTAGGTCACCGAATTGTAGACTGGTTGTGGAATGATCCGTTATTTTATATTTTATTCCAACTACTGATGAATGTGCTATACTGGGTGATTCAATAGGCTTATTATTTTAATGTTCCTCTTACGAAATATATATTTGTTCCAGAAAATTTACAATTTAAATATTGGTTTTTTGGTAGAAATTACGATCTAGCAAGTTTTTCAACCCTACTCTCATCTGTGTATGAAATAAAAGCATTAATTTTTTTAGGGTGTTATTACAATATCTATTCATCTCTCCTAAGATGATAATCCACTCACATTTTATAGGTTTTTATTCAATATGGAATATTTTTACCGTGTTTACAAGGACGAATGAAACTTAAAATTATAAAAATACTATGGTTTTTGATGTCAAAACGTAATATGTTTTAATAAATACTTACTACTTACTTATGCGGCAGTGGGTGCCCCCCTTGAACCAATTCAGACCAGCTTTTTCTGTCGCAGCAGCAATGCTTTTTGCATCCTCGTCATATTTATAATAATAACGTAATATTTTCGATCTGCCTGTATATATTAATATGAATATGAATTCGGCTTACGCGCCTCTGTTGATGTAGGTTGAATTGACTTTTTAATGTATTAATAACAAATAATAATTAGTAGTCAATGATTTATTAATTTGTCATATGATATTTTAGCGCTTCCATTATTTTACATAATTATCTTCCTACATATTATATATCATTTCTTTTGTGCAGTTTTACTTATATTGCATCCATATAGTTATCGGAAGTATAAATCATTTATTTAATATATGTGATTATTATACGTAGGTACGAGTAATATATGCAAATACGAGCTATCGTACTGAAGAGGAAATAGAATATATCACATTAATTAAAAAAGATTCCACGTGATATCTCTGCTAATATACTAATGTAGGTTATAAGTTTTTATTCCGTTTATCTTTTTAATTTCGTCATCTTTGCTTGTGTAAATTGTTTTATCAGCATTTTGAAGATATCTTTGATTAATTATTATTTGATGTCGTGGCTGCCAATATACGGCAATGGACCGGAATAACCCAAGTGGGAGAGCTGGTCTAAATAGTGCAGGATAGGAAGTATTCTCCTAAGTGTTCGCTAATGTTGGGGGGGCTTGATGCGGCACTGATAGAAGAAGGAGAATTTATAAAATGCTTCAAGTTTTTTGACGTATTTGTGTATAAGTATTTTTTAAAGCTTTATATCCGTAATTCTAATTTACATCAATGCTTACATTAAATAATCTGTTTATATAATATATTTATTTATTTATTTATTTATTTATTGATACATCAACGGCCCACTGGCCTTTTAATAGTAAGGTTGGCACAATTTAAACTATAACAACAACAAATATTTCAGTATTATACAAATTAGTATAGATATAAACATTAACAGATGCTAAGTTAAAGAGTATATAAAAATAAAAAAAAAAAAAAAAAAAAACCCTATCAAATAAAAACAGTAAAATTGGTGTGAGCAAGTGTAGGCATACATAATAACACAACAAATCACAATAAACAATAAAAAAAAAATGTTATTTTAAAAAAAAAAAAATATCATTTAAAACACTTCAATCAGGTATTACAAATAAATACAGTACAAACAAAACAAAATAAGTCATACAATAATAGTATGCATGCATGTATAGCCAAGCAGTATCATAGTATACGTAAATATCAATCAATCAATATTCCCGAACTTGCAACAATAATCGAAACACAAATACACACAAACACCAACACTTCGCTCAAAATCCAACAACCACATACAATATATTCCAATTATGCGGAAGAAGATAATAAATTATTACATGAGTATCGATGGCATTAAAAAATGTTGTGAATATCAAAATATCACCCATATCAACACACTACCAAACAAACATAACAAATTATATACTGAGTAAAAAATAAATAAGAAAAAACAATACATATAAAAAATATAATAAAATCAACCAAATTTAAAATGTAAATATACGATAGTTTCATTCAAAATAGGATAATTACTTTTTTAAATATATGGATATAATTTCAAACTACTAATAATTAAGGAAAATAAATAGATAACGACACTACATTTATTTAAATAAAAATAAAATATTATTCCCTATATCAATATTAATCCAAAAAAAAAATAAACAATTTACCATTACATAAAAAAATTAAATAAAAATATCGCCAATAAATGCCAAAAATATTAATTCAAATAAAACCAACAATTTAATATAAAACAAGATTAAAAAATAACTCACATTGAAAAAAATTTAATTAAATTGTCGCTAATAAATGCTATATAAAAACAAAACAAAATAAAATTCTAGCCAACAAACGTCAACAATATCAATCTAAACAAATTCAATCATATAAAATAAAATATAAAATAAAATAAATAATATAAAATAAACTATCGCCTATAAATGTTTACACCTTCAAAGACAGTTTATGGATTGAACATGGTCTTAATCTTATTCTTGAAAGTAGTAAAATTAATATTGAACACATCAATATCGCCCAAAAAATTATTTCCGAGTTATTATATTCAATAACAATCATATCTAAGTAGCTTTATTAATACTGATACTTTGGTATAGTCATATCATCATATCTACATAATATTTAGGCCATAAGTATTATACATAGTAGTCCAAGTATTGGAGTATTACAGTATCTTAAATGTATAATGGTCGTTATAATAGGCGTATGATATGGAGGCTTTCATCACTCCACTATAATCCTGATGTATAGCTCATATTATATTCTTCTATGATGGTTCTCATTCGCGGGTATTTATTTAAACGACTTTATATTGTTTGGTTTATTGCTGTTTATTATCTTATGAGATATATTATAGTGTCTATATATTAACATTTATTTATAATATAGTTATTTTAATAAGTTTTATTGAAACGGACCGGTGCCGGTGGCTTGATCACATAAAAGACACCTACTTTGAAGACGACTTTTGAGAACATGTAATCTTTGACTTTCGCTTTATAAAATCTAAAACCAGCTCGACTTTTGGTGAGTGGAAGTGTTGAACAAAAGTAAATTTGTCGTAATTTACTTTAATTGATATCTGTTTTCCAAAAAATGGGGTTAGTAAAACCTTTGCCTTATCATTTTAGTGCGGAGTAGGTACACTGCATTAGTACATTTGAAATGAAACATCTGTATTTATTCTGTTTTTTTAAAGATCAGAGTGGACATAGAAAAGCTGTCAGAATGCTGATACCAAATCTATGTAATGAGTCTGCTGGTATTCTAAATCTTGTGAAGAAACCTTCAGTTTTCTCGAATTTGACTCGAATTTCAGCCTTCTTTTATTTTGATGAACTGACAACTCATTCACCATAACTGTTCCTATAATAGTGACAGGTGACTCAATTGGCGCAAAGAGGCTCTGAATGAATGAGGCTAGTTTCTGTCCTTTTCTCGTCAAGGGGCATTGTAGACCGATTGAGTTGAGACGAGTGTTTATTTTGATGATTGGTATATTGATAAAATCACTTCCATATGACAAATTTTTGTAATGAAACTGTATTTGATATTTATCACTATTATTTAATTTTATAATATATTTTCTCTCTCGTCAATCTGACGTTGCGATAGATCCCACCACATGCGTGTAGGAATTACAATAATAATAAATAAAATATGGAGATATGCAGCATTCAGGGCGCTTGCGTTACATACGATTATCATTGTAACTAAATGTATTAATAATAATAATAACATCGATAATATAAATCCTGTCGTGGACAAATAACTCCGATAAATAATAACCAACTGTAACACTACAATATTAATACGTAATATCCATACATACTACTATCATTATTTTATCGCATCGTGCTTGCACAGCAAAATAGTACATAAGGGTTATATTTTATTTACATTTGTAATGTACTATTTATGTATTTGTTTTTTTATTAGTAAAATATATAGAATCTCCTTTAGGATAATGGTTAAAAATCTATGATGGCCTCCCTCTATTTTCTGTAAGTTTTCTAGTGTCCTTTAAAAGGCAGATTACCACAGGAGATGTAATATCTATAATTCAACAATGAGGTATGTACGAACATAAATGTCTTATTTTTATCGTACGGAGAGGACGATATGTTTATTACTGCAGTTTATCTACTTGCTACTCCATATATTATGTGAGAAGTATTGTTATGGCACAATTTTATGAGCTTCTTCTTCTTCTATCAGTGCCGTATCAGGTCCCCCCGACGTTGGCGATCACTCTGGAGAATGCCTCTCTGTCTCGTTCTGTGTGGACCAGTTCTCCCATCCGTGTTATTCCGGTCCATTGCCGTATATTCCGCAGCCACGACATCTGCCGCCTTCCTACTCCACCACGTCCCTCAATCTTGCCTTCTATTATCAACTGCAGAAGTCGATATTTATCGCCTCGATATTATTTATTTATTTTATGAGCATTGCTTCGAAAATCGCAGGTTACTTTTTTGCTTTTTTTATAAAGTGATAAAAAAAATATAAAGATTTTTTTTAGTATCTTTCTTAAATGAAATGATAAATAAAAATACACGCATAATAAATGCTTGGAACAGGAATGTATACCAGAAAAATGGAAAAATGCAGAAGTAATATTATTGCACAAAAAAGGAGATCCTGAAAACCTTGAAAACTATCGACCTATCAGTTTGTTATCCCATTTGTATAAACTTCTTACCAAGATCATGTCAAACCGCCTAACGCCAAAACTAGACTCTTATCAACCAATTGAACAAGCGGGCTTCAGGAAAGGATTTGGAACAAATGACCATATACAGACTCTACGCCTACTTATCGAAAAAGCCGCTGAATATAATATATCAATCCATTTGGCATTCATCGATTATAGAAAAGCCTTTGATTCTGTGGAACAGTGGGCAATAATGCAAGCACTCAATGACGCGAGAATCGACTCCAGATACTCAAGACTGATCAAATATATCTACGATCATGCTAAAATGGATGTGAGGGTTGATGACGATACTAAAACAAATAGAATCGAAATCAAAAGAGGCGTTAGACAAGGTGACACCATCTCACCCAAACTGTTTACATTGGTCCTAGAAAATATATTTAAAACACTAAAATGGGAACAAAAAGGAGTAAAGATAGATGGGATGTATCTGAACCACCTGAGATTTGCGGACGATATTGTGCTTATCAGTTGCGATCTAGAAGAGTTAAATAATATGATAAAGGAACTCCATGATGCCTCCCTGAAAGTTGGTTTAGAGATGAACATTGGAAAAACAAAAATTATGACCCCTTCCAACAGCGGTCTCACCATAGACAATAAAACAATAGAACCTGTTGAAGAATACATTTATCTCGGACATAAAATCAAACTGGGGAAAGCAAACCAGACAGCAGAGATACCAAGAAGAATTGGATTGGGTTGGGCCGCCTTTGGTAAATTAGGTCACATTCTCAAAAACAAAGAAGTTCCCATTAACCTGAAAAGGAAGGTCTATGACACATGTATCCTCCCTGTAATGACATATGGTCTTGAAACAATGACACTGACAGCCAATACCATACACAAATTAAGATGTGCACAAAGATTTATGGAAAGGCAAATGCTAGGCATAAGTCTTAGAGACAGAGTACCAATTGTGGAAATCAGACGCCGAACAAAAGTTGCCGATGTGGTGGACCGTGTCACAAAAATGAAATGGCAGTGGGCGGGTCATGTGGCTAGACAGGGAACTGAAAGATGGACACCTAGAATCGTGAACTGGAGACCGTGGGATCAAAAAAGGGGAGTGGGTCGACCGCAGAAAAGATGGGTTGACGATATCGTTCATGTCGCGGGTAGGAGGTGGACAGCAGTCGCGCAGGAGAGAAAAAGATGGAGGAATATGGAAGAGGCCTACATCCAGCAGTGGAGAGATGGCTAGAGATGATGATTGCATATTTTTAAATATCAAGAAATTGTATTATTTATCGAAGAACTGCTGATTCATAGATAAGTCTTCATACAAAAAGAGGTAGGTAATAAATATTTAGGAAATTTATGAAAACAGTTTTTTTATTCATATTTAACCGTTTACAACACAATAATATGTTATTGATTTCTGAGATTTTTTGTTGTTTGTATTAAAAACCTAGTATGTCATATATTATGATTATTAGGATTATTATAATTGAAAAAAGTTAACATGGAATATTGAATATTTTAATGTAATGTGTGGGCATTGCGATGGTTGTAGGTTGTATCTACTTATTAACTTACTTATGTATGTATCTCGACTCAGTAATATTTTCTATCTGTGGCGCCTGTACTTCGTATAAAACAAATAAATCTTTTCTTTCTTGTCCACTTCGCAAGAAGGAATATTATTTTTATATAAACTGGTATCACAATCTGATAAAATAGATGATAATTTTTTGTGAGTATCACATACTTATCAGCATATTATTTATGCATTTATTTAGGAATGAATGTTTTTAGTAGGTACTGTATAGTATCTGCTATAAATATTATTTTTATGATACTAATGACATTTTTTTATTGTTTCTTCACTTTTTATTCAGTAGCATTAAAGTAGTTTTGTATCGACTCATGTTTTTATATAACCATTTTTTAATAACTGTATTTAAATAGATGTTTTTCAAATAAGAATTTATTAATTCTTTATTATTTAACATCTCCCGTAGGTCCTTTACACTTGGGTTCATCAACAGTTCATCAACAAAAAAGAAAACATTAATAAAATAGAAAAGGCGTAGTAAACACAAAAAAATGAAAACTCAAGACACAATAATAAAAATGAATATAGACACATAGGTACATTCTTTTTATTCGGTACTAAAAGGATGTAAAGGGTCCCTTTAGCACCATGTCAAAGTGTAAAAAATATTTCATGAAAGCAAATAAACACATCCACAGCAAAAAACAAAATTATTTCTGTTTTTTTTGTTATTGAGTATACCGTACATAGGATTTTGTGTATCTTTGTCAATAACTTTGAACCGATATTTCAGGTGGGTAACATGCAAATAGAGCTGTTGTTTTCATCTATGACAATAATATCGTAGATTATAAAAAAGAAAAGAAAATGATGTTGTCAGTGCAACTGAAGGTTAGAACTATTTCTGTTTGTGAAATTATTTTCCTCGTTGACGAATATATTTATTAATTTCAATAAAGAAATTCATTATAAATGTTCTCATTCTTAAAAGCATTACCTTAGTGGCACTTCCTCGTTCTAATTTGCAATCGAATTTTAGTCAATTTGAATGTCATTAGTACCTACTTAAATTAACACTGCTTGTTAAAAGATACCGCATGAGTGATACTATCCCGTTGGTACATTATTATAATAGTGTCGGGTATGTGTATGGCATCCACATCGAATACGTGTTTTATTGTTATATATCCGTGTGTAATAATAAAATTCATAGTCTAGTTGTACTTACATACTATTATTGATCATTATATCGATCACTTACGATATAATAGATTTTCTATTAGCTATTTAGATGTGGTGTCAGGGTGGTGGATACGGTTATTTCTTATCATACTTTTTACACACGTAGGTATTCCATAAAGATTGTTTATTTGTACTTGTAGATTTTTTTCTCAGCAAGTACATATTATTGTTGTACCGATGCGGTGTTGTTGCCGACAACGTTTATGTGTTATACAGTGATATTTTATCAAAGATTTCTTGTAGTTATTTTACATTTTTAATTGACCTTGAATAAATCAGATGTGACCGTGCAATTGGTCCCCTAGTTCTCCTCGTGTCTTTGATTTCAATGTAGGTTAGTTTATTTTATGCTTGTGTTTCTGTTCGAAGTTAAGTAAGACAAACCCAAAATGCGACATTTTTAATTATATTCAGCGTCAGTATAGAAAAATCATTGTTTTATTTTCGTCGGTAGCTAAGAGGTAGGGTCTCGGCCTCGTGAACAGGGGGTCGGTCCGTTGTTTGATCCCAGGTGCCGGCAAAACTTCCCTTTCATGAAACAAACTTTTAGCTTACTTTGAAAGGTTTATAAGGTTGTATTTTACGTAGATGCGAATAGACAGCCCTATTTAATTTTTCGATTTGTATCTTTTGAATGACCTTAGCAATGAAGAGACTCGCTCTATAATAAACCAACCTTTCATCATAAACGAAATCAGATCACGAATATTGGCACGAATTGGCCATGTCGTCAGATCCAGAGAAAAAAAGGCAGACTAACTCCCCTTTCACGGCACAAGCTTTTAGCTTAGTGTGAAAGGTGTATAAGGTTGTATTTGGGTTTAAAACAAACCCAGATATATCTTTTTAAAAAAAAAAAAAAAAAATGTATTTTACAGGGTGTTTCGAGAGCCGAATATCATTGGGCAGTCTAAGCAAAGGCTATTGGCTAACATCATGAAGAGTTTCTCACCACATTCCTCTGGATGTTTTTGGAGCTGAACTCCTATATTATTCAGACCCAAGAATACATTTTTTTCAAAGGAAGGACTCAGGGTTTCCTAAAGGACTCCCTTCAACGAAAACCTCCCCTAAATTACGACCCTAAATATCCCTCACACAGGGCACTTCTCACTCACTACTGTAATATTCTAATAAACGATGTACTTGCTCTAACGTATTGTTATGTCCTTAAATTCTTAACATTTGTCTCCGTTTTAAGATAATTTTATTTTCGTATTGATTGTATTTTCGACAAATATTATCATATTATTTTATCTCTTAAACAATTCTTTGTACCATTCATTCATTGGTAATATGAATCCATATTACTCGATTTGTATGCCACACAGTCATTCTATTAACGGGTTGGAATTATCTTCTGTCACAAAGCTAACATCTGGTCGGTTGAATTAACACAGAATCACATTATGGTTATTTAGTGTTTTTGAATTTCTAATGCTAATTAGTACCACCCATAGAGGTAATCTTTCCCATTTGTTTTTACTTCATATCTCTGAGTCTGTCGGAGATCGTTGTTTATTTTTGCATTTATATTAAAATCTAACTTCTTCACAGTTGGTTACCTCGCGCAGTGTCAATTAACCATTTACATGAAATATCACTTCTCTTATCGATCTTTTATAATGTGTTATTAAATTTATTAGGTCTGAAGTTACTGTTACTATCTCAGTGTTCGTAAAATCTTGTCAGTTACTCGAATTCATTTTGGTATTTCTACACGGTCCTTTCAAACCAAAACTACTGGTTCTCCTATATACCTAATACATATATTATTTTTCGATGTGTATGAATATTGCTTCTTCAATTTATCTATTTAAGAATTGCATTTGAACAGTAATTGTTTTAAAATGTTATGCAGATATTTTGATAATGATTACTTTGGATACCATTCATTAATTGTGAACGGCGATATCCTGGGATATAACGGGAATGTGTTAAGAATGGAATTTAATTAGAGCAACATTAAACTCATTTGATTATGTCATTTTTATTTTCTCTTGACTAATGAATGCAAATTTACTAGCTTGTTATTTATGATTGATTGATTTGCGTTCCGTCACCTGATTGATGCCTTGAGATATCCTAACCCGCACAGAGTTCTATCGATTGTTATCAACTGGTTTTGAACGATTTTCTTCCCTCATTTCGTCCCTCATCTGACTAACTGTCGTAACTGGTAAAATGTAAATTGTTCAGGAGAGCATTTTTAGTGTTTTGGCGTGCATAGTTTCGTCTCTCCCAGCTAAACGAAAGAGTCTAAATGTATTTTATTATTTTATTTGTATTTTTATGAATCTCTGAATTATTTTTGTGATAATTAAATTTCCATAAGTATATTGGATTTATTTTTATGCACCGTCAAAGTAGATAGGACCCTTTGTGAGACTTTTTTCCCATGGCCATATTTAGTTATGCTCAGATAGGACTTAACTATTTTAAGAGTCAAAGGTGAAAATAAAACGATTTTATAATTTAAGAAAGTATATTAATTAACAAGAGTGTTTACACTGTAATAAGAGCAGTTTTATGGGAAATAAAATGATAGTAAATCACTAAAAAATAAATTATTATGCAGATTATGGTGTTCGAGAATTCTCATCCTCATCATCAGATGTTAATAAATAAAATTTCGTGATTATTTTCAAAACAACGAATTTAGTGATGGAGGGACTTATAAAACTCAGCGTGCTTGAGTAATCTTATCATCGGTGTATCGCCAGTAGTCAAAGACATCGAGTCAGCAGATTTTGCCTAGGAAATTTTAGATGGAGTGGATTTGAGTTGAGAAATCTCGTTATGCAATATTATGTTAAATACTTGTCGTTTCAAGTATATTGAACGATAATTTGTTTCGCCATCACTAGTTTTAAAAGAAAACTTAGTAAGACTGTGTTTTTCTACTGAAAATTACGTCATCTACGTTCAGTTTACATTTAGCCCTGTGTCGTCATTCGAAGGGAAAGAAGACGTAGCTCAATGGATAATTTCTTAAAATCCAAAAAATCTGAACAGTTGAGGGGTGTAACGATGTAAGGTTTGTTTCTACCTGCTTATTTGAAAACAGGAAGTAATTGACTAGGAACAAAGATATTACCACTTTTCGTAAGCGCATAGTTAATAGCACTGTGTACCGAATCGCCTTCACTTTGTCCGTGACATGGAACAGATACGTTATTTTATTTCATTATTATTTCTTGAATTATTTATAAAGTAAATTAAGGTAGAAGCGATTATTGAATTTTTGTTTTAACCGCAACAGCAGTCGGCAAATAAATATACTTTTTATAACATTTTTCATCATACGAGTACATATTCAGAAAAGAAAAAACGCAGATTAAATTTTAGAGGAACCCTTCTTGCTTGCACCTTCATGCCACGTGTAACGATAGCACTCACCAGAAGGTATATCGTATATTGTGAAGTTATATACTAATAAACGTCTTTTATAGAAAACTGCCCTTACATTGCTGATTGGTAAGTTGATAACTTGCTGCATATCAAACGTAGCACACTGTGTTATAGAATCTTGCTGAGCTTTTGTTTTGCCAACCATTCTAGCAGGACGAACAAGTATTTTTTTCATTTTCATGCTTAAGATATTGATTTTTCAATTTAGTTTTAACATCTTCTGAGCTTTCGCAATATGTCGTTCACAAGCTACACTGATCCTTTTTCGGTAGATGGAAAGACAGGTTTTTTTTTATATTAAAACTCTTCTGTATGATACAAAACCTAGTTTTTCAGTATTGTTTTTCAAAGTATCCAGAAACATAGCGTACATGTTTCTCAATGTCAAGTCACTATGCAAGTATTTTCATGTCGTCTTTTCACGACAATAGTGAGACTCAACTTTTGGAAATCTCTCAATTTGTTCCTCAATATTGCGACTCATTCTCAGATCAATGTAAAAAGCTTTTCGATCGCCTCGATTTTCTTTATCTAAAATCCTCGCCGAAGTAACTATCGATAGCTGTTTCAACCGTTTTTTTTCCAACACTTATGTATTTTAAAAAAATGGCCGGCATATCTGATGTCCGTCTAGCAGATGATGATAATAAATTGTAAAATTTCTTCAAGACTCCGAAAATTTTCTCAAATTATTTCGGGAGTATATTCGTTGAAAAGAAAACATTGACGAGATGCTGCCTAACAAATTTCAATGTTTCACGCAGGTTTTAGTATTCACTATGCAACAATATTTTTGGATACTTGGGTCATATACTCCATTCTGTGATCTTTTAGTTGTTTATTTTTATTTATTTTTATTGACCTTAGAAGATTTTTTTCTTAGTATTTCCCTCAGTGAGCCGTCAACTTCAAAATCTTGTGGCTGCACTTCGTAAATATTTGACATATTAATTCTTTCAGTACTTAAATTATGATCGGGATATTGAGAATTTCTACTAAAATGATTCCAACAAAGAAAAATACTATCCTATGTGAAAATAAATAAAGGTAAACTGAATAATACCATACTTTAATACCCCCTCTACCAAATCTCTTTTAAAGTACCAGTTAAAAAAAATTTTTTGAAGGGAGCATAAAAAAAGATTATATGAAAATAAAAATGAAATAAAATATTATTTCTATACTTGAAAAATGTGTAGTGTTTAGGAATGTATTTTTTAATTTTCTTATTTTAAACTTGTATGCTTAGTAATTACATACATTTTGATTGTTTGAATGTATTTGTGTGAATGGCTTGTATTGTGTGTGCGAGATTGTAAGATTTTCTATGTTTGTTTTATATGTGAAGTGTGCACTGTTTGGAAGTAAGACTGTTAGAATGTCATTATTGCTTACATATTTGTATTTTATATTTCTTTCATCTGTTGTGTGCCATGTCGAACTAAATAAAGTAATGAATAAAATAAAAAAGAAAACATTTTTTAGTATTAAAAATAGTTAAACACATATTTTGAAAACTTATGTGAGTTCTTTTGTGAAAATAGATTCATCTGGTGCCGTTTTTTTTTTTACATATATGTATGTATCGTATACATTCATCAATCGTTAAAACGGACCTAATTATTTTCTTTTCTTTTCTTCGTAATGATTGAATAATTTCCTTTATTATTTTTTGAAGTATTCTCTAATCAAGCCATGTAAAACTCGTCGGTCTAGTTTATTTTATTAAATAAAATTTTTATATAACCTTTGTTTCACGTCTTTATTTAGGTGTGCCTTGTACTTTATGGTTGTGTGATATTATATTTTATAATTTACCATTTTATTCGTGTGATTCGAACTAATTATTATTAGTGAGACATAATATTTCATGGGAAGTATTGATTAATACGATACCAAATACAAATGACGCCTTCTCTATGGGATTTTATAGTGGGTGTTAACATGCTACTTGATTATTATAATATCGAGAGCTACTTCTGCTAACTAACTAGATCACTACACTACACTGTGATGTATTTAAGTTTATATGTATTATTAGTAGTATTAGCCGTTCTAGTAGGTCGTCTCGGAAAATGAGTTATTATAACCCATTTTAGTTTTGTAATGAGCAACAGATAAATTTTAATAACGTCCATTATTTATTCAATTTGACGTCACCCAATTATTAGCATTCGTTGTTGTGTTTTAATTATGTTATACCTTAAAATATCTTACCATATTTCTTTCATTGTATGTGGTATGATATATTTTTTTTAAAAAGATATATCTGGATTTTTGTTATAAACCCAAATACAACCTTATACACCTTTCACACTAAAAGCTTGTGCCGTGAAAGAGGAGCTTGCCGGCACCTGGGATCGAGCCACGGACCTCCAGGCTACCGACGAACTCTGTATAATATAATCTATATCTATTTTGTAATGCCCAATTTATATTCGCGTTTTTACTAGGATCTATAGGATCACTTCTCAGTTATAATATGTATGATATATTTCAGACATTTGAGGTTTTATTTCAAGCTTATTAGTGATTTATCTCGTATATCACCAATTTTGAATGCCTCAATTTATGGCCCACAGTTGATGGCTTGTGAGTTTATTGCATTTAGTTCATAAGACTGTCAGACTATTGGCAGCTAGCCTCCGCGGTATAAAAGATGCACGCAGTTCTATGTGACTGTTTTTAAATATTAATTACTGAAGAAAAATACAATTCTTATTAACATTCGTTTGAGTTTTCAGCCTTCTGCTTGCGTCGAGTATTAAACAAAGGCCTCCCTTTTATACTCTCCACACATACAATACACATTTTTTTTGTTAATAAAAGATATATCTGGGTTTTGTTATAAATCCAAATACAACCCTATATACCTTGAACACTAAGCTAAAAGCTTGTACCGTGAAAGGGGAGTTTGCCGGCACCTGGGATCGAACCACGGACCCCTTGTTCCGGAGGCCGAGACTCTACCTCCAGGCTACCGACGAACTCAACTCAAACAAAACTCAATTTAACATGTATAAAGCTCAGGCGGTGGATTTCTGAAATAAATAAATAAATAAATTCATCTCTTAATGTATGTATAGACGAGGAGTACACGAAGATGCTGTACAATTATTATTATCATACATTCATTAATATCTGTATGTGTAGAGGTGTGTCCCATTAACGGTAAACATTGTGTACTACTATTACAATCTATAGCCTTCTAATAGAATCTTAGCTTTAATTTAGTAATAATAAAATATATTACACACCATGTCTATTGTCATCATATGAATTTGGCTTTTGATGACTGCCAAATTTTGTAACATTGATTGTGATAAATAAAAATTTTATAGATAAATTTTCAGCAATCACATTTTACCTAATATAATTTTAACATTTTTGATATCTGAAGCTAACGATAAGTACTGTATAAATTTTGTCTAATATTTTTTTCTTATTATATTCATTTATCTAAGCGACCTCTGATTTCTTCCCATACGAAAAATAATTTACGTAACAAATAGGTAAAGATGACTTTGGAATACACCTCGACCATTTATGGATATGAATACTTACAACTCTTTATTTAACGGGTCTGGTGTGTTGTCTGGAACTGTTTAGAGATTGAACCATAAAAAATAATTTCAAAGTACAGAATAAGGTACTTTTCCTTTCTCATTGAAGTAGGGAATTTATTTGATTTTTTGTTCACTGTACATAAGTTTTATTATACTTCATTTTACATACTGTGATGACCCTACCTATCTCAAACCATTCTAAGCTCCGAATTTGCAACATCCTAGCTTCTAAACTATACCTACTGTAATAATTGATTCCCAAACTAGAAGTGACAACCCTATTCAGCTAGCTAAGAATTGTATGAATTTTCGCATTGTTGCAAATATACGTACGAAATATCGCATTCCTAATTAAATTAATTAACGAATTTTGGCCTTTCGTGATCGTCTAGATTTATCTATTAACTATTTTCATAGATTTGGACCCAGTACGTTGTGTTTTGACGATAATTTTACCTACGTTGTGTATTTTTAGAACGCAAAATAAGTCACCTGAAATATACATTTCAATAATCAAAAAGAACAACAAAATCACAAAATCAATAAAACAATTTAAACATGAATTTTGATACATATTAACTCTGAGATCAACTTTGACGTCAGATCACTTACCTTGAGATACTGTAAAATAACATAATAAAAATAGTGCACAATAAAACATAAAATATAACTTAACAAATCATTATAAGATAAAATTCAAATAATATTATTCCATGTCATCACGAGAATGTTGTATGGTAACTAGTTGCCAATCCATGTCCCTACATAAGATAACCGTTTCATAGTATCTATAGTCAAGACATGTACCTATGTTCCTCGATATAACTAATAATTCGTTGCGTAGAAAAAGACAGTGGCGCACCCAAGAACATTACCTTATTATTTTTAAATATTAATTAAATTTCAACACGATTGCTTTGACATCATTTTCGGAGACTATAACTACTGGTTGTTAATGCATGGAAAGCATGCTGTGTCCATGCTGAAGGGGCGCCGCCTTCGCCCCTTCTCGTCTCAAAACTCGCCATGCCGTACTTTGAGCCCGTGTGCACTAATCTACACCCCGAATATATAAAATAATATATAATATGTATACTCATTTGAACATGCAGCTATATATATAATAAGAATAATTATAAATATATGTTAAGAAGCTTTGTCTTGGACCCTGGCGGGAAACGGGGCAAGACCAGTATTGACCCTTGTCTCGAAAGCTGAATCGAAGAGAGGGGAGCAGGGCTTGCTAACGGTACACCTACATTTCGAAGCAGGATTAGGACTGGAATTGTTAGTATATAGTATATGTTTCTACAAAGTACATAATACGTCTCGTGCATAATTGTATAATAATAATGATAAATATGTGGTTACGAATAGATCAAACCCACACTATAGACACAAGGTAGCTAGTCTAGTGTCGATAGGCAGAAGGGATCCATATCCATAAGGTAATCTCGACAAGATTTAGCTATAAAAGACTACATATTTATGGTGAGGTGAATTTAGGTATCATGTAAGTCAAATAAAAATATATTAAGACCAATAAATACATAAATATTACTTATGATTAGTGTCATGCAAAATATCAAATTTGTTCCTTCCATGATATCGCAGCAATTACAGCATGTTGAATAAGTAGAAAAATCCAGTAAGTTCGTAGAATACAAATGACATTCGACGATAAAATATGTAATTAAATTAATAATCAAATAATATCCTGATCAACGTACAACTTCTCTCCAAACTGCATAATCTTTCGTTATGGTAAAATAAATTAAATAAGAGTATAATATTAGGTAAGTCGGTACGCCACTGCCATTGGTCTAGTATTAGGTGTGTCGTACCGCGCTATATTATTTCAGTCATAGGTACATACATACATATAATAGTACTGAAAATAGGCATACATAACACATAATTCCTTTGTTTTCAAAATCTGAAAAGTTAAATAAATAAATCCTTGTGTACGACGACTACTTTGTAGACAACAATATCCTCCTAAATATCACGACACCTAGATATAAATAAATTAATAATATTGAAAAATCTTATCTTATGACAGCTGGCAGGCTCACGGATTTTAAAATGTTAATTAAAAGTAATTTAGGATGATCTATATATATTCCCAAATGTGGAAATATCACTAAAATATAATGTACTAACTACTACGAAGGTGGGTAAATAAATATTAAAATATGTCGAATTCAAACACTGAGATTAATATGATTGAGTCCCACCTCTCCTAGGTTCAAAACTAAACTGCCCAGAGTAATATGTGTCCTCTCTTCAGATCCTGAAAATGTCGACCCAAAGCAACAAAAAAAACTTCCATCTCTATCTGACACACACACCAAATATACCTGTATCTGTCCCCTACATAGATAGTTGTGTTCAACAACCACTTGAGATTGCCTCATTCCCAAATTAATTACCTACTACAAATATTCAATCTAGGTATATAAAAATAATATATACCGTCTTGTATATATTCATTTCATGACAATACTCTTCTTTTTTTTCTTAGCTTTGCGTTTCCATTATCTGAGGCCGTCATTCCTGGTCTTAATACTGCAAGTATCCTGTGCCGCCTGTGCGTGTGCTGGATCATTTTACCTAGTAATAAGAGTAAACGGTTCAACATTTAATATTCAAAAATTTAGTTTAACTCTGAACTACAATATTTTCTTACTATGTAGCCTGGTAAAGAGTTTCACATAAATATTATATTTCCTATCGTAGTTTTATTTTTCCACAGTCACATTTGTGTTGTTTGTTGTTATTGTGTAGTTAGATTACATGTATTGCTAAGCGTCAATTGAATTCCATGCATCACTTATGTCTTATTGAAAATCACTTATTTCTTTTGAGCGTTTATTAGATTTCGTTACTTTGTTAACAGTTCCGTCTGCCTACTAAATTCGCAACACCACCACATCAATAATTTATTCACGAGACCATATTATTATTTTTTCTAATTTTCCACCATCTTATCGTGATAATATAAATTATTTGCTTCTTACAAAAATATCTGTTACGCAATATTTTTTATTTTACATTATTTTATACTCGTTGGTACCTACTTTATTATTTTTATTAATCTATAGTTTTATAAAACCATCCATTTGAAATATCACATTTTATTCAATGACTCCTTTATCTTAAAATTTAATTATACCCATGTTACTTACAATACAAAATAATTTCATCATTAGTATTGAATGCCAAAGTGCCGATGCAATATGCACGAAGATAACGCTCGTGCCTTTCAGTCACAAAGTCCCGGTTTCGATTCCCGGCCAGAGCAAGATGAAAAATTACCTTTTTAAAATTGTCCTGGGTGTGGGTGTTACATGCATGTGTGTTAAGTAAACTGTGTAAACGTGTATCGTCGCGTTAGAACTCATAATACAAGAGTCATATTTAAGTTTGGGACTAGCTCGATCTGTGTGAATATTCTACGCGTGCTACGTTATGTTATGTTATGTTAAATATAAATATTATCATTTCTGTTAGTATTTGTTACAAAATTCGTGTGTATATGTTTGATGTCAATTAGACGCTGACCGTACAATATCGAATAACATGAGAATAGTTGGAGATGCTATTATTCTGCAGTGGACGGGAGTGGGCTGCGGGTAAATGCAAAACATATTATAAATCGTCTACTAAATAGTGGATCTATTTTCGCATGTTTGTGGACGATGTGTTTTTGTATGGATTTAATAGGACCAAAATAATTAAATTTAGTCGTCAAATATTTTGATGTATTTGATTTGTTATCGTCTTTATTAAATGCATCTTATAACGAAACACCCACGTACTATGATCATGATGATTATTAATTATCCGCATCATGTATGAATTTATCCTTTGTACCTGCATGTGAATTTTTTTTTTTTTTAAAAGATATATCTGGGTTTTTGTTATAACCCTATACACCTTTCACAGTAAGCTACTAAAAGCTTGTGTCGTGAAAGGGGAGTTTTGCCGGCACCTGGGATCGAACCACGGACCCGCTGTTCACGAGGCCGAGACTCTACCCCCAGGCTACCGACGAACTTTTATTATAACTATATTTATTATAACTTTTATTATAACTATTATTATAACTATAACTGTATATTAATGTCTTCGTCTTTCCAATTGTTTTAATTGTTATTTTTATTTTATTGTCTAACATGTAAAAGGCTCTGCCGTGTAAAGAAGTTAAATAAATAAAATAAATAAATAAATAAATAACTAGTGGGTATTTAGATGATATGAAAAATAATGTAATACGTTTCAAAAACACATCACACCTGATACATTTTTCGTCCGCATCATGTATGTACATAGTATATAATACATTATTGCAGGTAACAAGTTGTACGCACTATAAAAATATTTTAATAATATGTGATATTATGTAGGTATAGTAATAACACAGTCTATGTTTGACCGTTCGCCCGAGTCATTTGTATTAAGTCGCCTGAAGACAGCATGGACTTATCTTAACTCATTTTATAAAATATTATTTGAATAAAATTTACTTTTATGAAGCATAATTGCAATCAAATCCATCATCAGTTTGATTTAGCACATTGTAAGCCGACACAGTCATCATTCACGCAGTTAACTGCAGCCTGCTAATATAAATACACATTTCTATACGTATTGGAATGATTTAAAAGAACAGTTTTAATTTTATTATTCTCCCTATCATCGAAGGATTGGAAACACAGTAAATACTGTTTTTTTTCTGCCATATTTTTCCTACGTTCTTTCCAGGCTCTCTCCAAAACAATGTTTGTCAAAGCAAAATTTTGACATTCGATTGAATTATGTGTTACAAAATTGATGCCTTGTATATAATCATCATCAGTTGCTCTACAGCCCGTTGTGAGCCTTGGCCTCCCCCATTTTCTCCCCCTCCCCCTATCTTGACATGTACTCTTCCAATCCCTGATGCCAATGATGTCCACATCTCTCTGCACACCATCCATCCAACGGAGTTTGGGTCTACCAACGCTACGTCTACCTTGTGGTCTTGTATGAAGGATTTTCTTTGGCACTCTTTCCTCACTCATTCTCTCCACGTGCACAGCCCATCTCAGTCTTTCAACTTTGATACATTGTATTTATTTATTTATTTATTTACGGCTAATTAGCCTTTTACACAATATTTTTTTTACAATATCATAACAAAACAAAACATAGGTACCAAACACAATATTAATAAATCAATATTACAAACATAATATTGTATATAATATTGTTTGAAAATAAAAGAAACTTTGTATTTTCCACTAAAATAACTTTATTTAGTTAAAACGTTTCCGAAACTACTTGTTCCATCATAAGTAACAATACTAAACAAGTAGTTCCGAAAACGTTTTAACTAAATAAAGTTATTGTAGTGGAAAATACAAAGTTTCTTTTATTTTAAAATTAATATTAAGCATGGAATTCCACAGTGTTAATCACGAAACATACGAAAAATTATATTGTTTGATT
Organism: Athripsodes cinereus; assembly: GCA_947579605.1. NCBI lineage: Eukaryota > Metazoa > Arthropoda > Insecta > Trichoptera > Leptoceridae > Athripsodes > Athripsodes cinereus. The sequence goes on along the minus strand of OX388316.1, from coordinate 16,190,267 downwards.
TAAATATTATGAACAGTTCGGTTTGATTATTGTTTTTTTTTGTAAGTGCTTATTGTAACAGTGTTACTTGATTCAGTTATGGGTATTTTAATAGCGCTGAAAAACTATTGTTTTTGTTCTTTTAAGCTTTACAGCTGTATGGTAAAATAATTAAATATTTATGTTGTAGTCTAGTAGTTTTTGTTATTGATATTAATGGATATTCGAACTGAAATCACGTAAGTAAAACAATGTTGTTTAAAGTTCTATGGTATCAGGTTTCGTGTTTTTTAGTCAACTATCGATTGATGTGCTACCATACAAATGATATTAACGCGCATTAATGTTAAGTATATCGACTGTCTAGTTCCATAACTCAACAAGTAGAAATGTCTTATTATCGTGAAATCGCCTTTTTTTATAAATTTTGGTATATTTCTATTATGCTTTAAAAACACGACAGAAAGTGAAATATCTTCTTCTGTAGGTGCCCTGTCAGGTCCCCCCGACGTTGGCGATCACTCTGGCATAGGCATCTCGGTCCTGCGCTGTCTGGAATAACTCCTCCACACCCCTCATTCCAGTCCAATCTCGTATATTGCGCAGCCACGATGTCTGCCTTCTGCCAGCCCCTCGACGTCCCTCTATCTTGCCTGTCATAATCAAACGCAGAATGTGGTACTTTTCTCCACCCATTACATGACCCAGATATGAGATCTTGCGCACTTTCACATTCAACAGGAGTTCTCTGTCCATTCCAGCTCTTCTTAACACCTCTGCATTTGTGACCCTATCGGTACAATGAATACGAAGCATTCTCCTATGAAGCCACATTTCAAACGCCTCCAAGCGATTCATCGTATTCATTTTTAGGGTCCAGGTTTCAGAACTGTACAGCAATACAGACCATACATAGGACTTTACGAGTCTCTGTCGAAGTTTCAAATTAAGATTGTCGTTGCAGAAGAGCACTCTCATTTTTTTAAATGCAGCACGGGATGCCTCAATTCTGTACTTCACTTTAGTATCCGGGTCAAGAGATTGCGTTATCATACTGCCAAGGTATTTGAATTTGTCCACCTTCTCAATATTTATGCCCTTTAACTGAAGGCATGATCCGGAGTAATCCAACCGTCCAAAGGCCATCCATTTAGTTTTGCTGACATTCACAGATATGCCCAATTCCTCTCCAGCTACATCTACACTATTTAGTAACTCTTGGAGGTCATGTATGCTCTCTGCCAAGATGACTGTGTCGTCAGCATACCTTATGTTGTTGATCACAACACCATTAACTTTGACTCCTTTGCTAGAGTTTTGAAGGGCCTTTTTAAAGACTTTATCGGAGTAGAGATTGAATAACAAAGGGGACAATATGCATCCTTGACGCACACCCCGTTGTATTGCAATAGAATCTGTCTTCTCACTTCCTAGACTAATTTCGGCTGTTTGGAACCAGTACAATTTTTCTGAGAAATATACTGCATTGTAATCCCACTGTTTATTAATTGTGTCGGCGCACACAGTAGTATTCCATAATAAGGTAAATTGAAACAAATGATTCTTTTTACTATGAATTATTGATCACAAGAGAGACGTCTTTCGACTTATAGGGTTATTATCAATCGATTGATAATGACCTGATAAGTCGAAAGACATCTTTCTCGTGATCAATAATTTTTAGTAGGTACCTAGAATTAAACATTTGTTTCAATTTACCTAATCCCATTGTTAATGACATACGTTGTCTTTGTTCCATTCAATAGTTTAGTAACTCGACATATTTATTTGTGGAATTGAAAGTAGCTATTTTTTCCATAAATAAATATTTAATACCTATATACTCTTAAAGGGAACCGTGTATTTTTTATAGTTGTTTATCTGTGGAATTAAAGGAGTGGCGTGGATTGTGTGTATTACCAATTCAATTAAAATTTACGAGATATTGGACTTGTTGAGTTATGGAACTGAGCAGTTGATATATGTATTGTATGTATGTAGATGTGCGATGATATTACACTACAAAGTGTTGTCCAATAAAACCATAGCGGAAGTGGTTGTACACCATCTGTAAGTAATATGTATATCTATATACAATATTAGATTGAAATGATTTGTATTAGAAACCAATATGTAGTGTAATAATTCGTAATGGATTTTAAGTAAAGCAATTTATCGCCACAAATGTCGAGATTCTTTCCTGTACACGGTGTGTTACTATGAACTAAATACCGTAAATAAACATTTCAGTTAAATGTAATATCTTACAAAAACCAGTAAAGTTTTTTTTCTGTTGGTAGTATTCTAACCTCAAACTTTTATTTGAAAATTGGAGGATTGGAGCTCACATTGTGTATGCTTGCATCTAGAAAGAATGGGCTCATTCAAAATAATTGCTCATAACATCATTCTTCACGGCAAATCCATGGCGGGTTATCTTCTACTCTGAAGATCATCAAGAATATGGAGGGACTATTGAGAATGCACGTTATAGAAGAACACCTCTGCAAACACGGACACTGAGGTCTAGAAGAAGACATCGTGCGTCTTCATAATTTAATTATTTCTACATTATTGTGACTGTGTGGAATCGTAAAATATACACATCAAATATGTGGACTTTTACTATTTAGAAATTTCCTTTAACTTTTGATGTTGGTTTACATTAGTTAAAAGCTCTTAAAAGTAAAAAAATTGTTTCACATTAGAAATTAAAAAGTTTTCTGTTCATATCCAAACAGCGATTTCCGATGATTTATTTGCCAAAGCATTTCTTGATAATAATAATATGATATCTATATTCGTTAATGAAACGTAACCTACTTTTCCTTATATTGAGAAAGAGAGAGAGAGAGAGCGATAATTATGTTAAGCTACTTAATAGTTATTAAGATGTTCTACAATATGTTAGGTTGAAATGTATTATAACATTTGTTGATTATATTTTTCTTAATAAATAGATACGTTGTCTTCGAGCATAGCTTTAGCGCCTTCGTTGTTGTTCTTGTGTTATTATTAGTGTATTTATCATTCCATAGTAGCCAGTATATTATTCTCATTCAATAAATACTGCGGTTACTAAATGGTAGCTTCGTTCGTATTGTTGCAGTCATTAACCGCATTAAAGAAGAACTACTCATTATGTGCTATTCAACAACTATATGTACATACATCGGATCTATTAATTTCACATGTAGGCACCGCTGATGCCTATTTGTTTTTGTTCGGAGATAAAAAGTTACATAATATCTATTATACATTATATATTGAATACAATTTCGTTATTGATATAGCACTGGCTGTGTGAAATATTTTAATCATCATTAGACTGAGATGAATAGTTGTGGATTGGGCGAACTTCATACTTACAATCATCGGGAAAAAATGTACCACAGAGATCTTTGTATAATTAAACATATTATAGGTAGACAGGCTATTGTATGTTTCTCTATGACCTGTTACGGCCCCAGATGAGCAACACTTTCTTTTTCTTTGCAAATCAAAAGTTTATGTCAAAACTCATAATTTTATTAATTGGACACGTCATTCACGTCTTATAAAACTAGTTTTGTGTAATTGCAATAGACATTTTGTTATGTATGTTTTTCATCATTATTTTTATTTATTTATGCTCGCATTTATGTCTGATATTTTTCTTGAGATCTTAAGATTTATTTTCAATCACCGCTATTACAATAATGTCTAATGCAGATTTAATAAAATATATTACTTAGATAATGAAGTTGCTAGGAGGCTAGTTTCGGACATAATCAATATCTGTGTACCCACTTGATTCTGGAAGTTTGAAATGAACGATATGTTGGATTGGCTGGAGGTTCCGTATGAGACATTTCACATATAAATCAAAATAATCGAGATGCATTGTTGTTGAGATGAGAAGTTACGTGATTATGTTCGAACGTATACTGTATAAACTTACCTGTATCTATATTCTCCTATAGATTATATATGGTCGTAGAGTCCGTAGATATCTTGGTTCACATAAATAGATATATAATTATTTTAGTTGAAAGAAATTGCGCCTCCTTGCAATCTATATCTATCTATACCATTACAGCGTTTCCCACAAGCGGAGTAGCCAGTGAACTAAATACTTAATATGTAATGAACATGCAGGTTGCTCTCTATTATTGAAGCATAACAAACTAGTTTAAATGCAACGCTGTAGGCCGCAAGGTAGGAACTTGGCTTGCGAGGTGAAGAAACGGGATTTTAGCCTAGAAGAGTCCGGTACTACTCGGTTTGAATGATCGGGTTTCCATGGGGATTTTGCCTTTGAAAAAAATGTCACACCCTCTGCGCGCATATAAAAAATGAGACATTCAGGATCGATGCCATGTCTCACCGCTGAAAAGATGATGTATGATGAAAATACTAAATGTGTGAAATATTAATTCTATTTACGCAATATGAATGTAATCTTATGCAAAATTGTTTTTAATTAGTGTACAGCAAAGAATGAGTAAATAAATAGTTCTGATTAAGTTTTGTTAGGCTATATTAAAGTCTTTACTTTTATCATATCTCAATAAGTAGGTAGTTTTATAAACTTAACCTATAAACAATAATATATTATGTGGGTACATGACAGGATACGGTCGGAATACAATTCCAATATGAAATGGTATTGAGTTGGGATTTTATTGCAGTGACACGATTTTCCAATCGTACCCGCAATATAAATTAAAACCATTATTAATCAGTTCTCAGCTTTTAAATATCACCTTATAATTAGTCGTGTGATAAGATTACGAAGGTACTGTGTACGAGTATTATGGAAAAATATCTCTCTGTATCCTACTCACTGAATGATTTTTTTGTCTTTTTTAGTCATTTTGTTTCCATCTTTGACCATATGCCTCTCCCATGATTTTCAGTTCTCTTCGATTCACGGGTTTGCTGTATCCACTTCCTTCCAGTAATCTTTACATCAACCATGTAAATGACATCCTATCACTGCCACGAATTGAGACTTTGCTGATAAATAGTTAATTTTTAACATAAATACAAAATTAGTAATATTACATGTCGTTTATGTGAATACTCTGTAATGGAATTTCTGTTTGATGTTGTCACTGCATTATATACATAGAAATTGATTTACCTCTGATTGTATGTAACGAAGTTTTATCTCGTTATTTTCCCAACATATAATTCTTTTCAATTAACATCTTTCTCCTCACAAACCTCGCCTTGCTTCTGATAACCGTAAATGAATTGATAAACATGTTTATTTATACATTTAGTTGTGGGTACATAAGTATAATTGTGGTATGATTTATTAGCGATTAACTACACCAACTACAGTTGTTGTTGGCAGTTTTTGGTGCATGTGTAATGACGAATTTACAGAGGCTTAACGTCTTTATTACTTATTGTCAAAACATTAATTTATGCGTTAATCTTCTTTCATTACTGATATTAACACATATTCATAATGCCTTGTTCAATTATCATGCCTTCATATGATTACATTGTTGTTTGTTTGTATATAATGATTTACACGTGTATTGTGAAACCGTGTATGGCTTTGTAGGGTTTTCATGCAAATACGAAAATGTTTTCGGTTCGACCATGCTATATTTGAGATTATTTACCATTGCTGATTTTAATTCTCATGTTATTTTGTGCAAATTGATAAAAATATAAATAATTTTTGTCCCTAGTATCTACCGTTTATTTCTAGGTAGGTATGTAGACGTTTCAATATTGGTAGGTAAGTGTTTTATGAAAATAGTTACGACAGTTTTATGTAATGGTCTGATACAATTTCTTAAATTTTCGCACGAACATTTGTGTTGCTCATTCCTTAAATAAATGGTGTTTTGAAATTACTATACCTGTAGTATGAACTAAGCTATATTCCCTTCTACCTTCCTTCCCTTCCTCTTTCTATAATTATTTTAAGATAATTGCGCTGTTAAATTACTCAAATATTGGATACTATAATTGGCAATGTAAATTTGAGTTCGTCGGTAGCCTGGAGGTAGAGTTTCGGCCTCATGCACATGAGATTCGCGGTTCGATTCCAGGTGTCGGAAAACTCCTCTATCACGACACAAGCTTTTAGCTTACTGTTTAAGGTGTATAAGGTTGTAGGTATTTGGGTTTATAACAAAATCCCAGACACATCTAAAAAAAAACATTAATTGTATTATCACATTATCCATTGTCTTAGCTGTCGTTTCCTTTGAAAAAATAAAATAAAATAAAAAGTACATCCTTCAATGTTATCTCATAGTTTTGCTCCCTTTCTTACAGTATTTTGAACTTTTATTGTTTACTACAAAATTTTCTATGTAGGTACTGAATATTTACCTGATGTGTATGAAAATGCCCCCCCCCCCCATGTCAATAATGATAACTTATTATTATTAATATGCATTATTACCGATATGCTTATTTCACTTGTTGTTCAATAATAGTCGTAACGTAACGATAGATGCATATTCGCCAGTGTTATTATACATAGTAGCGGGCTCAGTACTTACACTTACTATACGGGGAGTGACGTGCTTGATGCGATGCGACGGGAAGCAGATGGCATTTCATTCCTATCAAACTGTACAGCTACATACTTACATACACAGAGCTGACTCTTTAATACTTGCTAACTTCTGCCTTATATAAAACATGTAACAAATATAATAATAATATTACAAATATTATAGCTACGGATAAACATCATCGAGTGGAAATATATTGAACATTATCTCTACTGTTTAATCGATTATTTTTATATCATACATCTTAGTATATATACTCTCTTCATCTATATCAGAGATGTGACGTATTTCAAATAAAAGTATTTAAAATACAAATACAAAATACAAAATACGCATTTGTATTTTGTATTTCAAATACCTTTTTGTAAAAAGTATTTTGTATTTTATTTGAAATACTTTTTTTGAGTATTTTGTATTTTACACAAAATACTTTTACAAAATACCTTTTTATTGTTTGAAACAAAATTCTGCCATTAATTGATATGCGCGTACGCAAGCTTTTTTTGCCAATTTGTTGAATTACAAATACAACGTTTCCATTAGAGTACTCCATGTTTGAGATATACACACATAATAATGATGATTGAACAAATTATACATGACGCCGTTTAACGATCCATGGCCATTTCAAGGGCGCTGTGATTTCTCCTGAATGGTAGCATTTTCAATTTTGTCTGAAGGCAATCTATTCCAGGCAGATGACGCTGCGACTTTGTTTCTTCTTTCTGCAAATTTAGAGGTATTTGCCCTTTTGAGTTCAACGAGTTTAAGAAGCTGAGCACAGCCTTCGCCACACATTTTCGTCAGCGGAACAGCTCAGTGGGTAGTGTGCTGCCTTGTGGACAGTGAGACACAGTTTAAACACCAGTATCTCTAGGACTCTCAGTTAGTGTAGACTTCTTAGTAGTGAAGTTATGTGGCAGCTCTTATTCTCTCTGTAAATGATCCGGAGGCAACACTAAAAACCATCTGAAGACGATAAGGAAGAGTCTGGAGCAGTCCTGTATACTGTATGTATGATGTTACAGTAGTCCATACGATTTTAGATTTGGATTATCCATTCTGATTTATTTTGCAGCCCAAGTCAGGAATTCTCTTACCTGCTTGATGATACTCAATCCATTTATGACAATTTTCGGCTTATCTCTTCTAACAACCGTACATTTTGGCATGACTTAATTATTTTTTTTTCTATTTTGACCGTTCTTCCTAAGGCTCATCCTCATTGTCTGCAAGCAATGATATATCGAATCATGACAACCCTTTCTCCATTTATGTATACTCTTGTCCAGTTTTTCATACATCAATGGCATTCATCAATTGTCTGCAAGCAATGATATATCGAATCATGTCAACCCTTTCTCCATTTATGTATACTCTTGTCCAGTTTTTCATTCATCAATTGTCTGCAAGCAATGCTATATCGAATCATGTCAACCCTTTCTCCATTTATGTATACTCTTGTCCAGTTTTTCATTCATCAATGGCATTCATCAATTTTCTGCAAGCAATGCTATATCGAATCATGTCAACCCTTTCTCCATTTATGTATACTTTTGTCCAGTTTTTAATTTCTCTTTCATTCATCAATGGTTTAAATATTAAATACTTTTGTCTTACACCTTGTTCGACTATTTGTAAAAAGTATTTTAAAAAGGTATTTTAAAAAAGTATTTTGAAAATACGTATTTTGTATTTTGTATTTAAATACCATTTTGAAAAAGTATTTAGTATTTTGTATTTGAAATACAAAAATTCAAAAGTATTTGTATTTTGTATTTAAATACTTTTTTGAAAGTATTTTGCACATCTCTGATCTATATCTATTATAAGTGTATCATTGTGTGTTATTTATTTATTTACGAGCCATCGTTAACCGCTTTATTGATAACGGAGTTTACATTATACGTACATATTTATGATATCAGTTGCAAATTTATAAATATTGCTTTATTTACTTTATTTTTTCTGAACATACTGCAAATACTTACTGTCGTAGTGGTGCTTCGTGGTATTAACAAAGTTAATAGAAAATAGGCAAATCAGGTGTTCTCTTCTAAGAAATCGAAACTGATTTATTTAGCCATTCGCATTTTCAACTTATTTCGGTTTTTACTGACATATGAATATCATGTGTATTTTAATGTGATTACGTTTTTTAATGGTTTCTGAGGATATAAATTGCATGAAAAATACCTTGAAGGCTTATACAAGAATATGAGCTACCAATGGGTTGTTTGAAAAGCATAAGATTGCGCGATTGCAGAAGAAGGAAAGGATTTGCTACAAACTGAATAGTATTTCATCATTTTTCATTTATATAATTTGAATTATGTAGATCCGGACTCTTTACATCCGTGACTGCAAAAATAATGTAATTTGATGTTTTGTTTTACTTTGATTGTATTTGAAATTGTAATACATTTTGTGAATGTATGTATGACGAGTCCAAGTACCTGCATAACAGGGGCCTAGGGATAATTGAAAAAAAAAAACCAACTACAACCCATTAAAGAATTGCAACTGGAGAGTGAAGATTCTTTATTATATTGGTTGTGACTCATTTATTATATCGTTTATGTATGTTAGCGTGATACACTGTTTTGGGATTAAATGGTCTTCTTATTACCTAAGCGTTTATTTTGATTCATGAAATAATGTCAATTTTATGGAAACACATATGATATGTGTTTCTACATTACACCGGACAACGGGCCTATGCATGAAAATAAATCGATTAACACAGTGACTTTCTACAGAACAGGTTTCCCTGTCTCATCTCCCTATCTTCTTCCCTCTGCGGTGTAACACCTCGCCCAAGTGCTGCATATGTATGCCTAATAATATTATACAACATATTATTATTACCGTCCCGATACTAACTACGTATAAGTAATAGTAATAATAAATGTTATATCCTCCATACTCTTCGCACGGTTCAATCGTCGTGAAAGAGAGAGATACCAATCATTAATTACTCTGAGCTGTGTAGCTATTTATCAGTGACGGGCCCATTTGATTTTTCGGCTATGCCGATGCACCTCGAGTGTAAGATGAGGATTAATTTTTTTACGGATCAGATCATACTTGGTCGGCACGGAAGTATCTCGTGTTAAAAGAGGTGATTGATTGATGGACGATACATGATCGATACACGCTCGTATAGGCCACAGCTAGCAGATTGTAATGATGATTAGGGTCGCCAACGTGTTACACGAAATAATATAATATAAGGCTCTTTATTTTGTTATTGTTTCTTATCTTAAACGGATTGCCTACTTCTTTCTACAACATTCTCTTTGTTGCTCGTTTCATTACTATCTCGGGATTCAGTCTTAAATAACTAAGCACGTCGATAAATATAATTTAGAAGCGATCCGATAATGAGATTGCTAACTCTTTAAATTGTGAATTGATTCCGATTACTGTGATACTAGAATTATGATTTTGTTAATAGCTCTTGGTAAAAACGATAATGAACGCCTCACGAAGAAGACTTGTAGGTAGGTATATTAAAATAAGAGCAAACTATCGTATTATTGAACTGGACATGCCGTATGCTCCATTGGTTGTTTCGATCGGCAGGAGCATCAAACATTACGGCTTTGTACAGATTATGTAATTTGCATATTTCTTATCAATTTACTAAATTTTACTAAGACGACGATATTCCTTTCTCAACCAAACCGACCCGCTTATGATTCAATGTTTGTTTACTCCTCAGGTCTTAAGTCCGTCATCAAATTATTTTTATTTTATTATACCTTTAAATCTTATTATAATATTATAAATGAATATCAAACACCGCTGGATGTTTTTTTTTTCTTCTCATCCTACTGTCTACAACAAACACTTCTGTTTAGCGAGATGCTTCTTGTTTGTTATTAAAAAAAACTTGTAATTAAAATTACAAAGCAATAATAAATAATATGTACGTATAGCATTGAATATAGATATTATTATAGTTACAAACAAAAATGAATCTGCATATAATTATGTTGGCCGGTTATCATTTAATTGGATCTCGATACATGCAGATGATACATACTCACTACCTAGTGTTTAGAACGGTCCTATACCACGCGTATGAAAACGAATTTATACTAAACGAACTGATTAATTGCTGTGTCAAAAATAAAATTACTTTGTTAAAGACTCCAAACTTAGTTGTATTTACTAATTTATAAATGAACTGTTATGCTTTCGAATAAAAAAATAACAACGGAGATTCTTTGTGTTTGTTTTCGTCGACTTCGTTTGGAAATTACTATATTAGTTTTTTTCCTTTTGCATTAAATAAATGTCTTCAGAAAATTTTTGAAAGTGGCTCTCACACCATTGTATTTATTTCCTATACATAATTTATTTTACTTTTTCTCATACATACTTTTTTGATACTTTAATCATTTTACTTCAGTTTCACAACGAGTATACTTTTTACTTTTTTGAAACTTTGATAATTTTACTTCAGTTTCACAACGAGTATACTTTTTACTTTTTTGAAACTTTGATAATTTTACTTCAGTTTCACGAGTAGGTGTAGTAGGTATACTTTTTACTTTTTTGTTACTTTGATCATTTTACTTCAGTTTCACGAGTATAATCAAAATTTTAAACCCAGGCTAACGATTCATTAACGAATGGTGTAGTTTCAGAAGTTTATGATTTTTCCTACTTTTACAAACCATTTTCAGAAAAAAAATACAAGGCAACAATCAAAGGTACGTAGAGTAAAATAGTTGATACCCAAGAACCGAAAAAAAGAACGTTTTTTCATGATATGAGATGATGAGATGATTCAGATAATTCTATGAATATGAATAAAGAATAGTGAAAGAGCTTTAGGAGATTTTTTGGCAACACAGACATGTGTCATGTGATTGAATGTCTTATTTTTGGCACGGAGAGGACAGCTTGCGTGTTTATTAAATGCAACTCATCTGTCGGCTACCTCACTTGTGGGATATACCGCGTTGGCATAATAGTAGTGGTAGCACATGGTTTACAAGCTATTACAATACGAGTAAATTGTTGATTTCTTTTCTTATATCTTTAACTTGAATATTAGTCAAGGGGAGGATAAGAGGAATACCTAACTGTATTCTTTAATTTGAATATATTATTATACCGTTGCAGTTGTATCGTCCTGCTAGAGAGAGTAAAATAGTTTTAACTCGTGTACATGTTACATTTACATATTGATTGTATAACATGTGTATCAACATTTGTCCGTACACAGTCTCCTTTGAGATGGTGTAGTGTAGGTTGTTACCGGAGCAACGCATACGTAATACGTTTTATTCGTCTTTACTCCGGCCTTCGGAGTAAATGAACAACCATTTTTTAATACAAATTTGCCTCGTTATCGCCTTGTTAGTGGTGAGGGGCCGCTTCTACCTGCCGGCCGTAGTCCCATTCTGGTCAGGACGCACTCCAACAACTATCTATATCTCACCATATGATATCGAACTACGTTATTCAATACACCTGACCAACAGCACGACGCGCTTTCATATCTCTTCCTACAATATCAACTCCTTTTACAAGTGGCCTCTTATAACGACTGCAACACCTCCAATAGGAACACCTCCTATAACTCGGGATTTACTCTTGTTTTTACAAGGCATCTTTTCTTCTCTCACTAGCGGTAGTTTATTACACTTTGTGTTATCTTCTACGCATGATGAATGTTTTGAACTTTATCAATGTTAAAACAAAATTCAGTAGGTATAATATAGATATATTTTGTTTTGGTATTCATTGTGTTGGGTTAATATGCAATTTTTCTCGTATTGTTCGTAGGTCTGTTTGTTGTTTTCAAAATTTATTTGATCATTTGTATGAGCGTATCGCCTGGCGTAGGTACAGTGATATTCATAACACCATATTTTCATTTTGACAGATCTCATTATTATTACAGCCTTAAATGGTCATTCATATTATTTTTCTCTTTGGGTTTGCATTGAGAGAAGAAGAAGAAGGTATATATTTTCTGAATGTTTGCGGACGTGTTTGAATAGTAACGCCTCGAGGTTCGTTTCCTTTTCTCAATTCAATAATCATATTTTATTTGCCCTCTTATTCAATTTTGCATTTATTTAATTTGTCGTTTTGGGACTTTGTTCTCTAGGCCGTGTTTATTTTTTCTCATTTTAAATATTCCAATTCGTGTTGGATGTTTTGTGTTGGGAATTTAACACCTTTATGTACGTGACATTTCTCACCTTTCATTCTGAGACCTGTCAACACGTTTGTTCTTTAGAATATTGTATGTCCATTCATTAATGTGTGAATGGTTTATGAGCGTCAAAATATGGTCATTTCATAATAAATACTAAATGCAATTGATAGTCTTGATCTCTTGCGGTGATTTTGAGTTTATTTTGTTTTGATTACGCGTTTGTTAATTTTAATCGTTGTAATATACCTAACAGTTAGTCTACAGGCTATCCCACTTGTGGGAAATACTGTGACGATATAAATAGGTATAAAGTTAGTTTATTAGTTTTCAAGAACATAAATACAAAGGGAACTCACATTTATTCAATTGAAACATATTATGACTTGTATCTTTTACAAGTAGTTAGTTACGTTGCCATCCTGAGGGTAAGAAAAGAATCAGGACTGGATTTCATAGACAATCGTAGTTTGAAATTATTTTTTATCATTTAGTCGACGTGATTTAAAACTATATCACATTAATTTAAAAGTATCCACTCTTGTCTATAGGTATCTCTTTTAATTATTTAAATAATTTATGTATTTGTGATCACATCTTTCATTTTTAATTACCTCTACACCATCTCCAAATCCTTTTAAACCACATAAATGTTATCATGTTATAGATTGATCTCTAATAATCTGCTTGTGTCAATCAGATAATCGAAACCCATGATCTCAGTCATGTATCATATATATTTTTAAATTATACTATCTGTGTACTAAGATTTAGGTATGTGATAATGGAATACTAACTTCGCTATTATACCTAACTAACTGGAATTAAGCGCTTCATCAGTCGTGCTCGGTGAAATAAGGAACATACTTATACTCGACTTAAAGTATATCACGCTATGACTAAATTTCCATAATTTACGTCAAGAATTTATGGAAATGTATAGGACGAAAAAATACGACTTGATTATCATTTATTTATTATCGAACTTTGTGATCTTTCCTACTGAATATAGATTTAAATAAACGTTTTTTTTATATACAATATATTACGCGAGTAGTAAGAAAATACTGCCTCATTATATACACGCTCATAAAGCACTCTCTTAAAATGATAATAATATTATTAATACATAGGTACTTCATAAGATTTTTCATTAGGTGCTTTAATATAAATATTTATTTGCGCGTATGTAAGTAGTCATAAAAATTTTTTAATTTATTTATTTATTATGAAGATAATTCAAATCAATAAAATATACAGATAATTGATGGTAATTAATTACATAATTTTCAAATAATTTCTACTACTAACATCATATAATTTTCTAACATCATATAATTTTCACACATTTTAATATTGATTGTATTTTGGATGCTCTGGAATAAAGATAAAAATAGTGAATCAGAGACAGAGACTTTTATATTTACTATTCTCCACTGTATTGTTTCCTCAATGGCAATACACATTTACCTACTTACTATGTAGATAATTTATATTTGAACTTATTACCTAGTTGATTCGCCTTGACAACCTAGAACGTTATTCATATGCGTTTATAGTCTGAAGTGTCCTTTGCATTAGATATTGCGTGCATTTCTTAGCTTGCGTCTTGTAATATGCTCGAAAAGTCATCCTTCTATCACATTCATTATTTCTTTATCTCCATCATCAACATTATCGCATCGGTCATGATGACGGCCGCGACCAGTGGTGCGGCCATTCTCAGTAAGATCTTGTAGTTTCGATCCTGATTTGTTTTCGCGGTTTTGCGGTGTCCGATAGTGGCTCATTGTTTCAATGATGATCTCCCATACGAATAATATGTATAATACTAATAATATCTATTTATAAGGTATTTTATGTAGTAAGTAGGCATACGATCTCGATATATACCTATTCATAATATAAACACATTTTCATGCACACACATCGATATCGTGAAAGATAAAATACCTTTAAAGATTGTGGAATGAATAATATAGAAAGAGCATAGGAAATTTACCGCCTTACATCATGTTGTGTTTATAATAATATAGAAAACAAGACAGTATGTAGATGGTATGGGTACTTGGTTATTACAATATGTACTGATGTACATATGTTGTACATTCTAGAGATATATGTTCTACATGATATTGTTAGATATTTTTGTTATTATTATTTTCTCTTGTTTGGTTTGTGCTCCACATGTTGGTTGTGTGCTGTTATGAGAGAAAGATTATTATAAAGGGATTTGCAATACACTTAGTACCTACGTACTTACCTAACAATTTTATTGCTAGTCGATTCGAATTAGGGTCAGATGTTCAATTTTGCTGTTATTGTTATTTGTGATTATTAAAGAACTAATATTTTCCATGGTTTTCGTGAAACACTATACAGTACATCGTTTACGTGGAAACAAATCATTCATAGACATTTTGTAACAATGGACTACTTTTTATTATTTTATTCCGCTCTTAGGTATTTTTATTACCAGTTAGGTATATAATATCCTCTTCATTTATAGACAGAGGGAACTGCATGTCAATTGAGAGGCTTACACGTATGTGAAGGAACTGCTTGATTATTAAAATTCAGGTAAAAGCTAGTGAAATGTACATCCATTTCCTCAGGTTAACGTTTAAATAATCAATCACAACAAAATTTTATCAATCGACATTTAATACAATAGTACAAAAGGTGTCTGAAAAATTTATCACTTATTTTTGTACTTGTAATAACTTCTGTAGATGTATTGTTTTGAATTAGGTACCATGAAATAATTTATTTTTCGCATACTAGTGTCAGTATAAACAGGTACGTATGCTATTACTATGTATGTGAGTTCATAATCATGTGTGTGTGTTCACATTAATAATTAATTTATTCTCAAAAGAAGTTCCTGATGATTAGCTAATTTTACGATTCTTAACAGTTATTTCATCTCCATTGTAAATGTTGGGTGCAGCTATATTTATTATTACTTTGTTTATTTATAATACATAAAAATGTTAAAATACACAAAATTAGATCCACATTAGTTTCAAAGAAGACTTTTCTATAATTTATTGTATTATGTGACATTTTATTAAATTCCCAGTTTTATATTATCTTGCCTTAATTCATAATATTATCATTTTTATAATTTGGCTTTATTGAAGTTATGAATACATAATTTACCATTTTGGAAGCGTCGTATATTTTTCGCAGCACTTATTATGGTATTCATGTATTTTTTTTTTAATTATAAATACTATAGAGACACGTGTATTCATCTGGTGATTTGTAATTATTTCTTTATGTTTCTACGTTTGGAATCTCTTGACTACGTTTTCTTTAAAACATTGCTTTGTTAGGACATCTTTTTACGGTTGATTTACTCCAAATTAACTTAGATTTCTGTCATTTAGCCCATCTATAATTGCAATAGAAAAATTCTTTTGTCTCGTATCAACAGATAGATATAAATGTTGGCTGTCCAGCTTCATCAATAATTTTCAATCTCAGTAAGACTTTTGTATTTCACATATTTTTTTTATTTATTCATTCTTTACATAGATGGAAATTGAGCCCATATCTTTATAATATAAAACAGTATTTACCTGTTTTTGACACTTCATATTATTTATGATATTCTAATTTACAAGAAAGGAAAATATGATAATAATAATTATTGTATGTCTATAAAATATGCAAAAGATTTAGATTATTTATTGCATGGTTTTCTCAACAGTTTGGCAAATTAATAATACCTGGTTAGCGTTGGAATTCTTAATGTGCAAATTCAGTTAGCTCAGTGTGTCATCTTTGTATATCCACTACATATACATAACTATTTAAATATCATTATATTAATATTTTTATTGCATGTATAACTATTGTTCTGCACGTTGTTGTGGTGTCTAGGTACATATAACTCAGTAGCGTGCTTTCAACACATTTTTAAACAAACCACATGCCTAGAACCAAAGGTGTACTTTTCTGATTTTCATACATGCAAATTATCAATGCATTCATTAGATCATATTTCTCGGACTTAAGATACACTGGATAATTGGGGATATGGGTTTGAAGTTTTGGTGCAAAAATAAAACATCGGGATTTTTTTAAATTACCATACTAAATTGAAAATTTGGTGACTGTGGGTAAAAATTTGAAATGTCGAGTATTTTCTTAAATCTCTAAAAAAGGTTCACCAATCTTATATTTTTTTGTATTTATTGTGCTGGTGCAGAAATAGTGAAGTATCATAATTGGATAAATTAGAAACAAGTAAATAAAAAAAAACACAAGAAAGACGTCTTTCGACTTTTTAAGCAAGATTGACAAAGATCTTCTCTCTCGTGTTTTTTTTATATATAGTAAAGGAAAACGCTCATTTTAATTTATTTTACTATGGAAAAATAAAAATTGTCATTACGAAAGTAGGTATGACCTACATGAAAAGTATAGTCCCGCCACTGACATATGTACATTAGAAACATCAGCATTAATGTATGAAACTATATAAAGATTGTCTCACGCGGAGTCATTTTATTGTTATTGGGAGCATTATTATTAAATTTATTTCAGTATTAGAATATCGCTGCGTTATTTTTAGGTAGATCTCCCACTCTTTTTTGTAACTGTAATAAACTGTCTTAAACTGCAAAATGCAGATATTCGTAAAACATAACGTTTAAGACATTTAACATCTTTAGTTCAGCGATGAGGTGTGCCTTCAAAGCTGATTGTCATAAAGTGATCATCCAGACTTTCGAGGAATCCCGCTCCTAATCCACCCGCTACCGACTTATTTCACTTTAACGACACAATCATATTGCTTGCTGTGAGGATGTTTGGGTTGTATTTGGGTTTATTTCAAATCCAGATTCATCTTTTTTTGAAGAGGTTCGTATGAATTGATATTTGTTTTCTTTTATAATTTTTTGTGGACAGAAATATTTTTTGTAGGCAGTAGACAATATTTTTTGTTGACAGAAATATTTTTTGTGGGCAGTAGACAATATTTTTGTTGACAGAAATATTTTTTGTAGACAGAAATATTTTTTCTTTGAATAGTTCCTAACTTGATTTAAATTCGTTAAAACTCACCCACATCTAAATCTTGATTAAAAATCGACACGAGTTTTTGGAAGTCCAAGTAAGTTCTGTGACTAAAACATAATTCACGTTCAAAATGGGTGACATGCTTTATAGCTTAATATCGTTAGTAAAAATATATTTTTAGACTTTACAGGCATGACAGTAAATGGGTACGTTAATTGAATAAATATATTATCTTTAGGTTAAATTTTAATAATATTTCAAAATTTTATTTACGACTAATAGACACATTGGTTACAAAATATAAATAAATCATATTTCAATAATACAAATTACGTACAATGCATAGTGGGCGAGTCTATTTCTGTGTACCTAGGGGAGACCGGGTATGGTTGTCTCACGGGTAGGTTGTCACAGCGGCCATTGTAGAAAAACGAACAAACAAATGCGTTCATTGATTGGCGTAGAAAGATCGCATGATCAATATCTCTCTCCCCACTTCACTTCAGTCCGCTCTGGAGTGCCACGCTGGACATACGTGCGTTTGTTTTCTTTGTACATTGAAAGTAATTTTTTGAAGATCTGTTTCGACTCTCGTAAGTATACTTGAATTTTGTATAATAATATATATTTTCACATATTTATAATGCTTAATTTGTGTTTTATGACTATATTTCATCACTTTTTTAAATAAATATTAATTTTAGTTTATTTTGGAAGGTTATTTTCTAAAACGTGTTATGGGGCAGGTTGTCTCAGTTTTTTTGGGGCTGGTTGTCACATGTAACAACCAGCCCCATGGATGTGTGTTGTCTTTTTTCATTGTAAATCAGCAATCTTAACAGATACACCGGAGAAGACCTATTTAGAAGAGAAAAAAAGGAACAAGAAGCGAAAAAAAAGATTATATCAAAACGTATATTCAATAAAAATAAGGAAACTAAAAAGGTTTCTAAAGGAAAGAAAAGCAGTTGACGACGACGAAAACGAGAAAGACGATGAAGAGTTTTGCCTGGTCTGCTTGTCTCCATACCCTGCTAGCAAGTCTAGGGAAGTCTGGATTCAGTGCCAAGATTGTAAGTTTTGGGCTCATGAAGCTTGCACACCTGGACTACCGAATTACCAATGTCAAAATTGTGATTCTGATTATTCAGACTGATTTTTTAGACTGACCTTATATAATTTTGTTAGTTTTATTTAAAAATATTGCATCTTAAGAGCTTTACGATGAACCTTTTTTTTCGTTACCAGAATGAATAAGATGTTTTTGTTATTGCTTAATGTTTTTTTTATTTTGAATAAAAAAAAATTGTTGTGGAATGTTTGTTATTATGAATAAGATTATTTTTTTTTAATGTTTAATGTTTTTTTTTATTATAAATAAGATTTTATTATTATTGGTTAATGTTTAATTATGACTAAGATTATTTGTTATTGCTTGATGTTTTTTTTTTATTATGTATAAAAAAAATAATCAGAAACCTCGATTGGAGAACCATGTCTACACAATGCAACATTGTGTAAAATCCAATAGGAAGAAGTGAGAAAAGTGTCCCAACGCTTACGAATTGGCTCTAGGCTGTCTTAAGTGATCACTTTCGGTGTCCATGGACAACGTTCACCAATTCCACCATTCTCACTGTCACGATTTAAGGTCCACCAATCGAGAGACGCTTTATGCAAACCTTAGAAGCAACCATCTTTTTGGTATCTCGGACACCGAAAGTGATCACTTAAGCCAGCCTAGAGCCAATTCGTAAGCGTTGGGACACCTTTCTCACTTCTTCCGATTGAATTTTACACAATGTTGCATTGTGTAGACATGGTTCTCCAATCGAGGTTTCTGATTGGTTTTGTCATCTGCACCCAAATCCGGTTAAACAATAAAAAAATTAGTAAATATTCTAAATATTTATAAAAAAATTGTTATTGTTTAATGTTTTTGTATGATGAATAAGATTTTATTTATTAGGTACTGTTTTTGAGTGTTTTTTTATGAATAAAATAATTTTATTACTGTTTGATGTTTCTTATTATGTATAAGATTTTTTTATTATTATTATCATCTACTGTTTAATGTTTTTTAACTGTGAATAATATTTTTTTATTATTTCTTTTGGTACAATTAGATACGTCCAATATTTTATCATCAATAAAAGTACACATTTGATTAAATTTAGTATTTATTTTTATATCTCCTCTTTAATTTACTTCGTGACAACCTACCCCATACACTGTGACAACCATCCCGGACACGGGGTTAAAAGTCACACTTCTCATTTTTCACGAAAATTGTGATATTTTGTCAATTGGTGACGTTGAAAGAAAACTATTTATTTAATTTGAAACTAGAATAAATACACTATCCATTGGTATTTAAATGTCATTGGTAAACTAAGTAAATATGCATCAAAAATGCAAATGAAAAAAAATGTGACTTCCAACCCCGGTCTCCCCTACTGATCTTCCAATATATTTCGAATACTATGTATATAAATAAAAAATACTATTAATAAATAAAATATAAAATTCGTTGAGGATAATTTTATCAGATGATAATAATAATATTCGATTGTCACAAATAATGATTATTTAGTATTCAATATCATATTCAATGTAATTGAGGCAGCAGCCAGAACAACGACCTGTAGACTCTTTTTTCGACGGATATGCGGAAATAATTATTTCTCCAGTGTCTTGTCTATGCCCATGCAAATTTTCATTGATATCTTGGTTCGTTACGCTAATAATCCTTCATTTTATTTCTGGGATCGATTTTAATTTTGTTAGTAGGGTATTTGAGTTTCAATGTTAGTTGCAAGTGTATTTACTCGGTGAAAAATTGTATTTCGTATATTTTTTTTAATTAAATATATTGACGTTCGGTTAACTGGTCACATGACATAAATAATCATGAACGAAGGAGTGACAATTCAAAAATTTGAACATCCCTGTTTCAAAGCATCATTTTGGCTTTTGGGCCCTTGTTCATCGTCCATTTCCAATATTTTTATTTTATAATATTAGGTATATAATGTGTTGATTTATTTAGTTTTATTGTGACACTCGCCTATGCTGTGTCTTTTATTTAAGTCCGCGTGTTAATGACCTCACCAAGAAACACCATTCTTCGGCTAAAATATAATATTATTATTTCCCAGATACATACCTACCTACATGATATCTCTTTTTTCTATTCGATAGTTTTGCACGAGTTTGGAAACTTATCTTTCGAGTTTGTTCATTAGTAATTGTAGTGAGAGATAAGATGTTCTTTATGATTTTTATAGATTATTATTATTATGAAGAATGTGTAAAGTTATTAATTTTTAATAATTTGCATGTCTTGAATTAAGTTATTTTGTGGATATTATATTTTACATAATACTCGTAAATGAAAAACTGGACTGGTTTAATAAAGAGTAAAAATAAATATTTAGACGTGTTTTGAAAGATGATGTAGGTATGTTATGCGATAAACTCGCCCATTGTGCAAAATTATTCGTTTATACCATGTAACTTTATCATTTGTATCCATATATTTTGTACAATAAAGTTTATTATTATTATTATGTTAAGATTCTCCAAAAAAATATTTATTTTCAACATTTTCCACATACATCTTACTGTATTTATCTTAAATTCACCAAGTGCATTACTTACCATATTTTATGATCATAGAGATGTGTCGTCATTACCTTCATAATACAAGTATTTTCCGTAATCTGAGGGTGTATTTGGATTTACGTCAAAGTCAGATTCATAATTATTTATTCTTGTTCTTTTTATATTGGGACACCATCTATTTCTGTTTCTATTTAATCATTTCATTTTCTATAATACCCATCTTCATTACTAATATTTATTTTCATCAATCCGTTGTTGCTTTTTGATACTTCAACAATTCATTGTTTTGCACTATGTGCATTTAGCTAGGTACCTAACTAATTTTCAGTGGACTGACAGGTCGTCCTCTCTGTGCCTTTGTTAATAAAAAAGTTCGCGATGCTAAAAAAAAGTTTTCACCAATCAAATCATATAGGTATCTAATTATATTATTATTATCTTTATTTCTACCTGTATCGAATACGATTGAATAATTTAAGGTTCGGAATATCTCCATAATCGAAGTTCACGGGCGAGGCATTATATATCACATATGTGCTAAAATTTCTATTAGCTATGTTACCTAGCTTCAAAATCAATAACACAATCATAATAATGTTATGCATAAGTTTATAAATTGATATTTTATTCGAGCTTCGCTTCATAGTTGAAATTCTTAACGCAGGAAAAGAAACTGGAGAGTGAATTATTTATAGCTGAAATATTAAAATCCTGCATTATTACATATTAATGTTGTCATTACGTTGAAATTTATATTTGTGAAACAAAAAGTCTACGTCACGGTGTATCGATATGATATTAAGTATTAATGTAATAACAATATAACATCATTCGGTTTTCTCACAAAGACTAAATCTTTTTTTTTCTTGGTTCAGTAATAATGTTTCTGTGGTTACATAAAATATTATTGGAATATATTATTGTATATTGTAATATTACCTGTAGGAACTTTTCTTATGCGTGTATCCATCGCTTTTTGTTCTTGTTCATCTCGACTCTTTTTGTCGCGATTCTGGTTTCAATAATATAATTTTATGTTTATGAACTTATTATTATGGGTGGAGGTATTCTTGCTTTTTGTATTGCAGTACATGACATTAAATGCATATGGTTTAGGTTTCAGCATTTAATTTACTTTTAGTTAGTTTTCCGAGCAATAATTTTTGTAAGTAGATATGGAGGAATATAAATTACATCATGCTAAATAGTGTGGTGAGATATATTTTCATTGTCGTTAATCAATAAACTATATTACTGCATTATGTCGGTAAGCCACAAGAAATGTGACAAGGGTAAGAGTATGGTATTTCATTTATTTTGAAAATACAAAGCCTTTTGCGTATTTTGTAGTTGACTCGTGCTTATATTCGTATACCTGAACAGATACATTTTCTGTTTTTTATTTTAAAAACAATATCTAATTTCTGGATTGTCGAGTGAGAACAAAGTGTTTGATATAGAGCATGGGTGGCCAACCTTTTCAGCATCCGGGCCAAATTTCAGAATTAAATTTCCTACCGGGCCGCACAACTACTTATATAAAACATTTAATAATTTTACTTCTCCTTAAAATTTCTACCCCCCCCCCCGTCGCCAAATTTTCAAAATTGTATAGGAATTTGAAATGTTTCAAAACTCCTCGGTTTTCTTTAAGAATATTTTCTCAAAATACCTCTTTCGAAAAAGTAACGCGTACTTGTACCGACTATTATTAAAAAAAAATGTGCATATGCTTCGCGGGCCACAAGTAGGCACCCAACGGGCCGCGAGTTGGCCACCCTTGCTATAGAGCATGGGTGGCCAACCTTTTCAGCAGTCGGGCCAAATTTTAATTTCTTCAAATACATTTTTTCAAAAAAGTAACGGGTACTTATACCGACTATTATATAAAAAAAAGTGTGCATATGCTTCGCGGGCCACAAGCAGGCACCCCGCGGGTTGGCCACCCTTGATATAGAGGATATATTATTAGCAAACAAAATAGTTTTTAAATGTAGATGGGCAAACATTATGTATTTTTATAATTGTGTTTTATATCAACAATCTTGAAATAGTACTTTGATATCGTTTTTGAAATGTGTATTATGTAAATAGTTTCCAGGGCATCTCCACTACCATAAATGTACAGAAAACATACATTTTTGGTTCAAATATAATTTTTACGCATAGTGAATCATAGACAGTGAGTCATCTCTTCTCTTAATGATTTACAAATTACTTGTTATATTTTTAGTATGTAAGTACGCAATATGATTATTTCTTCCGACAATTTCTTAAAATTTATCATCCTAAAGTAAACAGTTTATCAATATATTTGAACGGATATATGTATGGTGAATATTATAAGTTATTACGAATACTATGGTTGTAATATGAGTATTAGGTACCTAACTAATTAATTGGAAGCGTGCTAGAGTAATTCCTATATCTTTATACCGAATGTTGATAATGTTGTGATTTAACAGTATGTTCTAATCATTTTTACTGTCCCATTAATGACATCAGTATTGATAATGGATGACGCCCATGTAAATTGATATCACGGTTTACCTACCTATGTATGGTAGGTATATTGTATTGGATTGTAATGTATAATTTTTGTAGTCAAGTCAGTATGTGGATAATGGTATTTATTCGTACTATTAGTGGATCATACATAATTATATAATATGTATTGAGATGGATAGTACCTATTGGAAGATATTATCTTTCATCCATCGTGTGTGCGAACTGTGAATCAAGCACGCGCTCTGCGGTTTTTATCATTAATTGTTATTGCCATAGTGAGGTGGTCTTCTGATGCGACACTCAGACTATTATGTACTTCTACTGCTTATAAAAGGAATGTATTCGTATATCGATATTACTGGTTGAAACATCGATCTTTAATATGCAAGAAAAAAAATAAACTAGAGTCTAGATCAGGCGTCGACAACTTATGGCACGCGTGCCAGGCTTGGCACGCGATGGGGTTCTGAATGGCACTCTACAAAGTAATCAGGGAAATCGCGAAAATATCGAGACGAAGTGATTTTTAAATAAGAGAAAATGTTTAATTATAATTATTTATCTAACGTGGCTCGCAATAATTTTTTTTAAATTTATGTTAGATTTTTATGTTATTTTTTTAATAAATATGTTTAAAAGATAAATTTGGTATAAAATTCTTCTCCTCTAGAACCCCATTATATAATTTAGAATTAAGGCGGCACCCTGAATCATATTGGATGAGTGGCTTGGCACACCACAGCTAAAAGGTTGCCGACCCCTGGTCTAGATCATTCAAAAAACAAATATAAAAAAAACTACGTTTATAGGTAATGAATCATTAAGTAGGCAGTTGCATAAATCTTTGTCTTGTCTAACTTTTATCTTACTGTGAAGTGAACATCCAACTTCGTTTCCAGCGTTTTGGGGTTTTCAAGGTACTTTTAGTTGGAAGATTTCTGTGATTTTGATGCTCTTTATTTCAGTAGCTTGTAATTTTTTGTTGACGCGAAGAGGATGGCTTGCATATTTATTACATTCAGCTGGTCTGCTGGCTACCCCACTTGTGGGATATGGTGTGATGTTGTAGTAGTCATTATTAGTAGAAACACATTTGTACCAGAATCTTTGTCTCTTCATTTTTTATATTAGGTATATTTGACAGACAACCTATGTTTTTGATGTACTTAGATACTCCCTGTTGAAAAAAGCACAATATTACTATTGCAAACACAATGGATTATGAAACTGATAAAATACTTGTGTTTGTAATACAATTTTTTACCATAGTTGTACTGATTTAATTTCCATGTTCCTTATAATGCAATTTTCTCTATTAGAACTTTTTCGATGTTCCTTAACATCTCAAAAAGTAGTGTCACATACATTCGTCTCTATAATAAATAATATAAATTATCAACACAAGTATATCGAGCTATAGTAAATATGATAGTTCGTACTTTCAATGTATTATGTAGAGCGGCAAATTGTTTTGTGCGGTTTTATCATGAATTACTGAACAGTTATTCAATATCCGAAATGTCAGATGTCTTCTGCATGCGTTATTAAACCAATTATAATGGTGGCATATAAAACTTTAATTTAATTTGTTTTCAATGTTTTATATTATATGGTTTAGCTTAGACTACTCTACCCATCCTATCTCTGGGAAACAGTCTAGTGAATTTGTGAATAATATTAAATTAAGTAGATTCACAGTTTGTTTACCTATTAATAAAGTTACACAGAAAGAAACAAGTCGATTTTATTCTTTCAGTACATCAATTTTAATTGTCTCAAACAATTCAAGACAATATTCTGTCAGGTCAGAAAAACTGTTCTCTTGAATAAAATAATTATTTTTATTTATTCATTTGTTCCATGTTTACGTTACATCGACTACAAACAATTTTATTTTGAAGTATATATATATAATGAGTTACAATCCACTGGATTGGTCTGCAACGAGTTTTGACTTTCTTCTCCATTCCTCCCTATTCCCAGACAGTCTTTTCAGCTCTACGTATGAGCCACAATTCATGTCCCTCTTCAGTTGGTCCATATACGAATCTCTTGGTCGGCCTCTGCCATTTGTCCCCTCGGTCTTACGCTCCGCAATGGCGATGAGTAGTCATGGGTGCCTGATGTTGTGGCCAATCGAGTTAGCTCGTTGTTGGCTGATTCTCTTAAGAAGTTGTCTTTTTTCGCCTACCCTGATTCATACTAAATACAATCGATTTAGAGAGGGCGAGTTTATCACAATAGCGTTCTTCTAACTAACCCAAATATAAAAACTCAGAAATCAAACTACAAAAACTTTAAGTGACTAATAAGAATATAGGTATTAAATAAATACTCAAAACATAATTACATACATACCATGCATATAAATATACACACACGCATTTTTTCAATTTAATAAATGTTATAAGATATTTTTTTTTCGTTTTGAGTAATGCGAATATCTTGGATTAAGAAAAAATACAAAACTTTGATTGAATAAAATGTTTTCATGGATCTAGAAATTATATTCTCAGATGATGATTCATGCGTAAATAGATTTTTTACTTCTATAGTCATAAAAAATGGAATTCTCGACATATTTTGCGATATTTAACGAATATAGGCGATGCTTATTCGTCGAGCGTTCGTTTTTTTATGATCCATTACTACAATAATTGGATACTTGTAGTTAACAACTTCCGTAAAAATATGTCTTCTTGAATCGACTATAAATTTTTCCTCATTTTGACATTTGTTTTGATTCTTCTGTAGCGCTATGAATTTTTTAATTGAGAAAATAATTATTTCGTTATATATAAAATATTAGTTTCACAATTCAAGACCAGCTCTCCTGACTATATTTTAATTTTTTTTCTGCGCGTACCTACGCCATGTATATTGTTATAAATAAATAAACTACTATCATACAAAAAAGAATAGCTGAAATAGTGTTGATTATCTTGATCCCTAACTGTGAGTTATGCAACCTATTCTGGGTCTATATTTTCTATTACACTAAAATACTTAAAGACGACCTCCATGTCCGAGAGCTATGTGGTTCAAGTTCTCGAGTACGGAAGCGAATTAGGTAGCTAATTGAAGTTGTCATAAAGAATAAATAAAAATAATAGGTACATACATACAATATAATCTTGAAAAAATTCCAGTTTGCATAGTTTCCTTCTGTTTTCGTTCAGCATTCTAAACATCTAAATCGTAATTTTAATATACACATAAAGACATAATATTATCTATTATTACCTGCTTGTTATTTGATTACTGCTTTATTTATTTATTTATTTATGGCTAATTAGCCTTTTACACAGTATTTTACATCGGTACAATATCATAAGAAAACCTAGGTACCAAACACAAAATTAACAAATCAATATTACAAACATACATCTATCATTACAGTTTTAAAATAAAACGATAGAAGGCAACCAAAATAAAATATCAAGAGATAAAATTAACAAAAATTTAACAGAATCTGATAAAATTATACTTCAGCAAATGAAAATTAAAATGTTTTTATATTTTGAATATGACTTTATATCTGTCTACTACTCGGTGATGAGCGTAAGGAATGTCGTGGGAAGAGGTAACGCAATTGGCGCAGATTCGCTTTGAATGGAAGAGGCTGGTTTCTGCTCTGTGCTCACGAGAGGAGCGTTGAGGGCGATGATGACTCGGTGTTGATGTATGACTCTATGTATGTCGCCAACTTGTTCATAGAAAATCAAATGTCCACGTTTTTGACCACAAAATATAATATGAACCTGCATTGTATTATCTTATACCCAGTATATTATTATTAAATGTATGCAATTGGATGACTTGTGAATTTTTAGACAGTAAAAAAGTGCTAGTCAGTCATGTGGTCAAAAAGCGAGACAAAAATAGATGTCTCATGTAAAAGAATCTCACTATCTATTTTGAGACACAATAGCAGAGACCTGCTATACTTATTACATTAATTTTACACTTGAATATATGTCTACATGTAATTGAATAACTAACTACGTGTATTGATAATGCATAGTCACATGGCAGATGGCTGCGATGTAGATATAGACAAAAATATGTTAGATTTTAATTTGTATTAGTTTCTATAGTAAAGAATGCAAATACCTGTTCACTTTGTATAACGGAAGAGATGATGGTTCTGACTGTGTCATGTTTTAAGGACATCCAACAAATAGCTGACTAAATAGAGCACTGTGTTTTCTTCTACGAGGTTCTCGATAGCCTAAACGACCTTCCACCATAATTATGACAATTGTATCAAATCACTTGGAAATGCTGTGGAAACAAGTCACTCAAACTGGGTGCATTCGCTCAGAATGAAGGAGACTCATTTTCAGTGTTTTCACCTTATACAGGAGTCACCTCATACAAGAAGAATATTGTAAACATTTTTACATGATTAGTCCACCTTTCAAAATGAGAATCTTTGGGCTTAAAGTCTACTTGGAAGGTCTTCAAAAATAAAAAGGAAAACATCAGATTACAAGCTTTCCATGGGCGACTATTGCACTTGAGATAGATCTATGATATAGGGAGAAGATTTTAATCTATCTATCAATTGCTAGTTATACATAGGTAATACCACATAATTTATTTTATGTAGAATAGTAATATACCTACTCAAAGTGTAATAAAGAAAATTTATTTTTTTCCTTCTATTAAGTAGCTGTGTTTTCGTTTTTTAATTGCATTTTTTGTTTAGTTAAAGATGAATTTGGATTTGGAATAAACCCAAAGACATCTCAGGCACCATCATAGTAAGCAGTAAGCATTAAATTATTTTAGTTATAAATTTTCTATGCGTAGCAAACTATATCCTCACACCGTGTCCCACGTGGGTTAGGTTAGGCAGAGAGAACGGAGTGCCATACAGAACTATCCATACATACTTTTTTCGCTTCTACGTTCATAAAATTTCTCATATACGCATGTCGATTTTTCTTACTTAACACACGGCCGTCATTTAGAATTTGATCCACGTGATTCTCGGACGCCTGCGCTTCTTCACACCCCTTCTTTCAGACAAGTATATCCTCTTTGTTATCCTTTCTTCATCCATTCGTTCCACATGTCCAAACCATCGTTACTTATTTATACACATTCTATCCACAACACTCATCTTGCATCCGCTCATTCTTCTAATATCATCTTTCAAATTTGATACCTTTTATACATATTTATACAAAAAGGTACATTTTTCTACAAAATTAAAATGGTTTATTAAATGTATAAGGACAGGATATCATTTAAAATATAATTAAATGTTATAATTTTTCTTAAATGAAATATAAATCCAATAATGTACTATATAATTCCTTAAAAAATACCTACACATTTTGAATAAAATTTCTCTCATGATTCCAGTTAGATCTCTTGATTTTTCTTATTGGATTCCGTTGTGTGTCTATTTCCAATTCCCAAAAAAGATATTTGTCAAAACTATCTACCTATATCAACAATACATCAATATGTATATGTATTTCAAGATCATTAATTAGTATTTAGAAAGTAACGACTGTTTTTCACACGCAAGTTAGACTATGCAAATAATGGCTAAATACCCATTGAATTCGATCATGTGAATAATTGTTTTTCCATAGTACAATCGTTATTATTAGTTGTAACTAATACAAATTAGATACGCTAAGATGATGTAAAGTATATAATAACAGATAATATTCTTCTGTAATGTAGACTAAATATGTAATGATAAAGTGCTCATTGTTAAATTTTTGTTTGTTTACAAAATTATCTAAACCAGATACGGTTTGCATTATTTTACTTATTTCAAATCTAACTCACAATATGTAGTTTTGCCACCTTTATTTTTCTCACTTATCGTCATCCTTTCCCTGTATTACCTACTGCGTAAGATTGTATGTAGGTATAATCAGTGTACAGTAAAGAATTAATAAATAAATAAATAAGTTCATAGTAGAATTCTATACTGAATGTTAAAAAACAATGGCTCATTATTCTTTTAAAAAAATATATGAAAAATTGAGAAACACGAATGTCAATATCTAATAAACACCAGAATAAAAACATAAGGTTGTGTATAGAATATTCATGTAATGGTTAGAAACTGAGTATTCAAAATAATAATACCAATGTAGAAGTTGATAAGACAGTATTGATAATATGTACAATAAGTGCAATACATGTTGTGGATTATAGCCTAGTTTATTTCAAATGTACATATTTGCTGAAAAGTATTTTATGATGCATAATAATCTTGAAGTAACCTTCTTTCTCTATGTTGCAAATAGCAGACTATAGATTTGTATCCATTTCTAAAGTAGAATGTATACATAGGTTTGTGTTTGGGAGCTTGACCCAGTATGATAATATTTAGTTTTTTAAAAAAAAAAAGATGTCTTGGTTTTGTTATAAACCCAAATACAACCTTTTACAGTGAGATAAAAGCCTGTGTCGTGAAAGGGGACCTGGGATCGAACCAGTTTCCAGTTTTATCCAGATTAGTTTCTTAACACTTTGTACTAATTGATTATTCTATTCTTTCAAATATCCTACCAAGTTCAAGTCTCGTGTCAGAAATATGATACCTATAAAGATCATAATACAGTATATTGTATTCTGCACATATCTATCTTATAATGTAATGCAAATAGGTTCTATATGATATGATTCAATTATGTGCATTTAATTCTTTATCTGCAATGGTTCCTAGAAGTTTCTTATCTTCGTACAGATATTAGGTAGCAAGATTTCGAGAAAGAGGCATGTAATAATTATTTACTTTACAATTACCAGATAAACTTGAATATGTTTAAATAATATTGTGCATTCTTAGTATTGGAGATAAGAAGTCTGATTGGGATTGTAAATATTTGTGTACTTTATTTCTGTTGTAAAATGATAGTATGTATATAATAATAATAATGATTACATGCTCACTTTATCAGTTTTTGTTTTGCATAGAAAAAGACTTGTATTTTTAAAAGACATTTTTTTATTCGTATACACATCATTATTGTTGAATATATTATATAAATGCAAAAGCTTTGTTGATTTTCACAACATACATCGCAAACGAGATAATTGTAATAATAATATACTAATAATATAAGACGCTTTTTTAAAAATAATAATTTACAAAAATCTATCTATACAGCCTTCATACGAAAATTAGTATCACAGTAATATTTTTTTATATTCTATACCTAACAATTATGTATAACAACTATGTACAATAATCTTCTTCGAAATTATATAAATTTTATATTAAGTATATTCAGTTAAATAATTTCATAATAATTTTAGTCAGTCCATTGTACTTCATCTATTTAAGTTTTGTAGGAAGATATAATATGTATATCGCATTTCAATATATGTATTATCATTATCATTGCACCAGACAGAATAATATTATTAATTAAGTTTGACATTCTTATTTATTACAATTAAACAGTATCAATGAAGTACGTCATAGGAATACTATTATAAACACAATTGAACTATTTAAATAATAATAATTAATAACTTTACAATGTAATGACTTTTTTATAGAAGATATTAAATAGTATTTACAATATAGCATATAATATTATATCACAAATTGATTTAGTATTTATACACAATTTTGAATTATATTAAATTATTATTGTCACTGGTTTTTTATTTACCTTTTTGTATTTACACATGACACTTAGTTTGGGTTAATTATAGTCACTTCTTAAGAAGAAAATTTGTTAAAATAATTCACATTGTTGTCCATCTTGCACAATCACTAAATATGAATAGAAACAGTTCTTGGCGCAGCCATCGGCATAGCAGGACCTCTGTTTGCCGTATGGTTTCTGGAATGTTGTTGACGGTGTGGTCTTTGAAGAGGTGGAGCGTTGATGACTCCTCGTCTTCTGTTGTTTGGTACATCTGGAAGGGCGAACCTTAACTTCTCCCAGAACAGTTTGTCACCCCATTGAAGATATGTATTTGTTTTTAAATATAGTCTTATATCTGGATCTAAGTCTTTTTGGGGCACTTCTCCCAAAAGTACGACTATAAGTCTTCTTCTTCTATCTCTTAGTACTTGATGGTGAGCAGATTTGAATTCGAATCTGCACCATTCTGACTTGATAAAGTTTTCACTCAGCACCATTATTGTTCTTCTGCTAGACTCAACAGCTTGCACGATGGTATCAGCGATAAATCCACCAACAGGAAAATCTCTATAATGAAGGCACAGTTTATATTGTGGATCACCATCCTCTAATGCTGGTGCTAATTCTTCTGCCACAAACGCTTCGTCTTTTGAACTATAACTGACAAAAGCGTCGAATAATTTCTCTCTTTCATCGTTGTCTAGATCTGTCGGCCGGTAAAATAATCGAATTCCAAATCGAGAATGGAACCAAACTCTCATTTCTTGTCGGAATATAAATATAAGCAGTGTCATAAATATTATCAACAAAAATGCTCCCAAAGTCGCCATAAGTAATGGAATGTAGTCTTGTATGGCCTGTCGTTGGATGATTGTTTTTGTAGCAGTCAAATTACCATTTATACTATTATTTATACTTTGAAGTCCAGTACAGGCGGTTACATTTTCATAAATAACAAAGAATCCGTATTCTGGATTGTCGGAGAATATTTCTTCAGTGTAGAAATCTAATTCAGTGTTATTACTATTGAATACACATCTGATTTTAGACATATCTTTCACACTTTGAACTATTCTAGCCCACTCTCTAAATTGTTCTGAAAATTCACAATCACAAGACCATGGATTAGATGAAAGAGTGATTTCAGTTAAGCCCACATTCAAATACCACATCGAAAAAATAGTGAGTCTGTTGTGATCTAAATGTAAAATTTTAAGTCTTCTCATATGACTAAACGTGCCATTGCCTATAGCCGATATTCTATTGTGTTGGATGTACAGTTCTTGTAAATTATCTAGGCCTTCAAATTCATGTCCAGCTAAATAATTTAGTCTGTTGTGATGTAAATGCAATACTTCCAATTCTTTCAAACCGTTGAATGTTCTATTGTGTATGACTTCTATGTTCGAAGCGTTTAAAAATAATACTTTTAACCTTTTTCTTCCTATGAAAGCGTGACTTGGCACTGCTTTTATGTCATTTCCGTCTAAATATAATTGTGTTGAATCCATAGGTATTCTTTCTGGAAGTCTGTCAACATAACCGGCGGATGAACAATCTACAACATTGGCTGACCACGACTGGTCGTGATAACATGTGCAGTTATTTGGGCATGTCATTTCACAGTCACATGCATCAAAATCACAACAATGGCACAAAGCAAAACAATGAAATTCGTATTTGCAGAGAAATTGATACGGAGCAGCTTCCAATAAAGAAACATAGGAATTTCCTCTGTTGTAAAGTAACTTGCAATAAATACTATCAAGATCCATCAACTTTGGTTGAGTTCGCGCTCTTCCTGCATTTACTTTTTGCAACCATTCCATTGTGCAATCACATTCCAATGGATTTCCACCAATAAAGAATTCCGGCAATGCTTTGTCTTGTGGAACCGCAGAAATTCTCAAAGAATTTGGATCGAGGCTCGTAATTTTATTTCCAAATAAATCAACTCTTGTCAAGTTTGGTTTCTTGAAAAATGTGTATGATTGTACTTTGGAAATTAAATTATCATTTAAATACAGCATTTCTACTGAATTCGGTATGGCACTTCCAGTGATCTCAGTCAGTCTATTTGAACTGGCATCAAAAGTACTTAACGATAACTGTGATTCGATTTCAAAATAGTTACCTAGCTCGGCAATTTTATTTGCGTGAATATCCAACCATTGTAATCCAGTTGGAATCTGAGCATAATCAAACAATTCCAATTGGTTATCAGATATATTCAACCACACAAGACTAGGAAGTTTTGCGAATAGTCCCCCGATATCACTTAGGTAATTTCCGTCTAATCTTATTGCTCGTAGATTCAGATTTGCATCAAAAGCACCTGATTCAATCTTTTGTATTTTATTTCTAGACAGGTTTAATATTTTTAATCCAATCACCCTGTCGAAGATTCCTTTAGATATATTTCCTATATTATTCTCTGTCAGTCTTAATCCATACATTTGCTGCATCATATTGAATGAAGTATTTTCTAATGTGCTTATATGATTTTCTCCTAAATCTAATGTCTTTAACATCGGAATATGTTTTAACACTGTAGGAACTTCGAGTAATTTATTCCCATTGAGATGCAAGTCTTGTAGACTCGAACAATTTTTTAAGGCTTCGGGGTGTATTGTTGTTATCCTGTTATTGTCCAATGACAGAAGGGAAAGCACGTACAAACCGTTGAACGTGTAACTTTCAATAGAAGTTAGATGATTGTTTGAAAGGATAAGCGTGTGTAGATTGTACAATGCGCTGAATGCATTCTCTGGAATGGTTTCTATAAAATTATCATGAAGTCGTAAAATTTGTAAACTATATAAATCTCTGAATACAGATGTTTCCAACTTTGATATTCGATTATCTGATAAATCAAGAACTACAAGTCGCACAAGACCGGCAAATGTTGCAGTATTTATCCACTCTGCTGTGAGCTCATTCTTTGATAAATCAAGTACAAGCAGTTGCGTTAATTCTCCAAATAATCCAGGAGCCAGTACATTTATAGAATTGTTGTTGAAGTAAACTTCTTTTACATCTCGGGTATCTGAGAATAGCTCAGGAGGGAGACTTCTCAGTTTATTGTCAGATATTCTTAATGTTGTTAACGATGCTAATCCTTCTAGAGCTCTGTCAGCTAATGAAGTCAATCCATTTCCTTGCAGATAAAGTTTCTGTAATCGTCCAAGGCCAGAAAATGCCCCTAAATGAAGATTTTCAATATTATTTTTTGACAAGTCCATTATTATGATGTTTTCTCCGCACTTGGTATTAGGATGGCGGTCTGCAGCAGAAAATCTAAAGCTGTTAACATCTCTTATTCTATTGTTTGTTAGATTTAGGTATTCAAGATTTCTTAGAGGACACAATACACCTTCAGGAAGTCCCCACATGTTATTATGTCCTAAATCCAGTCTTTCTAGATTGACTAGTTCTCGAGAAAAGGCATCTGGAGCAATGTCTAAAGCCATAGCAGCCCAATCAGTGTTGTGTGTTCTTAAGGTAAGGTTTCTCAAGTCTCTGAGTCCTCGAAAGGCTCCGCCTGATAAATTGCCTATTTTACAATATTCTATTGATAAATCTCTCAGTTCTACAAGAGGTCCAAAACTTCCAGGGCTCAAGGAACTTTGGAAAAATAGAGCATCACTACATTCAAGACGTAGTCGAACAGTGTGTCGGGGTTGTATCACACTGAAATTAGTGTTTTCCAGTTCACTATTGATTGTTCTAAGGCGGCAATGTAATGCCACATCTGATGAACTTCCTCCCGTCGGTACCCAACGACACTCATCTGGTGCTTGATAACGACCACCTCCTGATACGGGTGCTTGAGAAATTGATGCTGGTAGTACCCCCAAAAGTCCCCCAAGCACCAGGGCAATCGCCCACAATGCTCCTCCCCGATGCATGTCCACATTAGCGTTGCGCCTCACTTTGTATACTTTTTTATTTTTTACAACACTTTCGCTAGTGTCACATTCGCCGTCGGCACTTCTAGTTTTTATACGACGTCGACGCATTCGTAATTTTTCACTTTACACTATTTCATAAATAACTACACAAAAATTCATTATTGGTTTTCATAATTGGGTTTAAACATATTAGCAACATATTCCATAGGTGTTGCTTACACAAAACACTTATATTTTCACTGATTCACAATAGTAATTCTTATTTTTTATATTTACGTTCAATAACACATTTTATTCACTAATCTCACAGTTTATCAACATAGCATTGCTATCTACTTGACAAGAAGGGATACAATAAACAACCACTGAGTACAACAGATAAACGAGATTACATCCAACTAACAAGGAGATCGCGACTAGCGGTCGATATGTGAATCGATTCAACTCAGCGCAATACACGTCCACCTCACAATGTGTTCGCTCTCTTACTGCAGTGAACTCGCACCGCTCGCACAAGGCCACTGCCGGCCTCGACAGGTAAGTCATTGCTTCAAAACAGAAAGGCGTACGAGTACGCTGTCGAGTTGATTCACATACGACCTTTTTGTTGTGAACATACGTCGCTGCTAGTTGTCAGAAAAAATACAGACACAAACGAAGTCGTACACACACACTATTGAAGTTTTTGTATTGCATGACGTTTAGCTTCTCGTTAGCGCTGAACCTTCCGCTGGAGGGAAGTGCTGTACTCGAAAGTTCAACAACCGTGAAAAGAGTGTGAGAATTGTAAAAAGGGATATTCATATTTAGCGCCGTTTATTCATGCTCTCTTAAAACGACTTATTTTTCTTATTAAAAGTTTAAATATTGTATCCTGTGTAAAAGTTTTGTACGTTTTAATAAGTGTTGGGGAACTTACATACGTGTAAGCGAGATAGATATTGTTATTCCACCATTTTCTTCACCGTTTTATTTCACATTTATTCTATCTCTTTCTCAGCGATCGGTTTGTTCTGTAGTTTATAGCGATTTAATCAGTTTATTAAATATTTTAACTCGTAGGTATGTTACCAGAGATCTTTAATAAGCTGGGCCTTAAATATCTATGAAACAAATATTAATTTATGTTTTCCTTTGAGACATGAATTTTGAATATTTTGACAAAATATTATTTTAATAATTATTTTCAAAAATTCGTATCACTAAATAGTTAAATCACTTGGTATCATTTGCCAGCGGTATACTTATTTCTTGTAGAAAGTTTTATTTTAAATTGACTGTTTTATTATCTAGATTTTTCATTATAAATTATTTTTATTTATTTTATTCTTCCATGGGCATATAATTTTCACATAAGCATACGTACGAGTGTCTTTCTTTTGTACATATTTGTAGATTTTCAAAATATTTTGAACCTTTTTGTATTTGCAGACTTTATCATCAAAAAATATTATACCTACTGGCGCATTGGTCTTGTTATTTTTCTTAAGTTTTAGTTTATTTCGGTATTTAGTTGTAGATATTATGTGATAGCTTTTATAGGTAACGTGGGTGTTTTTTTGTTTTATATGGGATAGACATCAAGTGTAGGGGAGACGTGAAACCTATTGAACGTATTATCATAAAATATCGCAGCTTGCCTTGCCTAGCAATCTTAAGTTTCTTGATACATTTTTCAAATCTAAATATTATTTATTTAATATTAGGCTGATTTTTATTTACGTGTGAATTTATTTATCACACAAGGTGTCAATGTTAAATATTACTTAAACTGTTTTGTTTACTTTTGTAGGCTGTTAATAATATTATTGATTACTTTTATTTGAATAAGAATTGTGCAAATTTATATTATTATTTTATCGAATTGTGAATTTGAACTGAATAAATAGTGAGAGTGCTAAACATACAAATGAATGTTGTTTACATTATTTTATAACTCTTGAATGGTTTCGACGGAGAATACTAATATATTTTTTTTTATATAGGCTCTATTATTAGGTGTGTTATTTTTACACCTGCCGTATATTTGCAACATGCAATGTGTGCAAAGAGTTGCGGTCGTCATCATTGTCAATGCTAGGATCGGTTCGATCATCATTATAAATACACAGTATGTAATAATTTCAAAGAGTTTACGTAGGTATGCGTTTTATAATAGGTACTTACTATGCAGCAGATGTGGATCGACCTACTATTATTATTGATGAATATATCGTATTTTATTAGCTATCTTTGCTTGAGAATGGCAGGATTCCTGCCGAAACTTTGGTAGCGCGTAGAATAAAAATTAATATCAATGGTGTTAGTAAAGTTTTCGAGTCCAAACATTTTTTATAATAAATATGTGCTTACAAAATTAATACGACTTTATGGCTTTTCATTTTTAATTAAATTAGACTTGCAGTGTAGCAACATTAATTTTTGTCATAAAATATCTGCAATTTTTATAAGTATATACTTGGATGTGACAAAATGTTTTTTTTAATATCAAGTGTTGTGTTTTGAAATTTCGAATATGTATCTAAGTGTTGTGGCCAAGAAAAATATAAAATATTTCTACAATGTGACATTGTATAAATGTTATATCTAGATATAGTAATAAATACAATCTACATTCCTTTTTCAATATTTTATATATTTTGCCTCTCGGTAGTCGAATTAGACAGTTAACAGAATGGCTAGGTGGTGATTTGCCTGATTGAAGTAAGCCTGATTGTTGAAATTCAGTTTCTTTATTTGACACTGCGGTGTTAGGATTGATAAACGCTGCGTTAAAGAATCTGACTAGACCTCTGTCAACCAATCAATTGAATGCCAGCGTTTAATTAACCGCTTGGCCATTCAGTTATCTGGCAAATTAAAGTATCTGGCAGCGACATAAATACCTACATACAGTATGACTGTTAAATTTTTGTTGTCTGATTCACCATTTGGCGAATACTTGCCGATTCATATTGATAGATAGATAGATGTTTAGTACATATCATATTGAAAGAGATAATATTGTTATCTAAACATGTTGCAACGCTCAGAATATAATTAATGATTTACTCGTCCAAACGGATTCTTTTCAAAGTTTCTTGGTTAAAGATAATACATACCTATTTATTTATTTTATTGTTAATGTGTAGGAGCTTTTATATTAAATACATTTATTTCCAACACATAAATTGGTTTAGCCGATTGCCGACGGCTAAGAAAATAGGTGCTTGTTGTATATTTTTTTTGCCTTGTAATTTTGCACATTAAGAATAATTCAGAAATCCAAATAGTTTACTGACCTACAGCTAAGTCATTGAACATCATGAAATCAGCAGCTTTTATTGAATTTTAAAGAAATGTGCTAAAAAAGGATTTTTCAGTTTACCAAATGTCTTTATATCAAAGTAAATCCTTTTTCTCATTGATAGGTTAATAAAACATAAGCTTTTTCAAGTTTCACCAAAGACTTTTAGTGGTTGTTTAGATTCATGTAAAGTACATGATTCTTCACTTCCTTATCTCAATAAAACATTTGTTTCTAAAGTTGTGCCTAATCTATTTATTATTATTTCATAAAAAAATAAAACATATTACTGCATCCTCCGTTGAAAGTGGGCAGAACCAGTTTGAAATTAAAAAAAAGAATAATAATATAATGTACCATCGATCCATATGGGTAGGTAATATAAAAATAAACGTCTTCAAAATTAAGTGTGAGATAAGAATATAAGTTGAAATAGATAATATTAAAGGCCCTCCATATACCTATATACTCTGTATGTATGTATGTTGGTGCCCAAAGGGCCCAAATGGTCCAAATGACGACCTATTTATCTTCACGAGTGGGATGAACTGAACCAAGTTATTGTTGCTGATGGATCCTGAGACGAACTAAATCTAATAATATTATTTTTATTGATACCTATGTGTTATTTTTAATTTAAGATTTCTATAATACCTATACCTGAAATAGAGATCTTACTTAGGATAGCCCTGTGTAGCACAATGTCTGTAGATACAATATTCTTTGCATATAATTCGTTCGTTATTCTTTTTATGACATACATTAGTTTTAGCACGAAATCTATAAAATACCTACTGTTTTCAAATAAGTGAGATTATGATATCTGGGATGTTGTTATCGAACATTTATTATTTTTATGTGTTTACATAAGAACATAACATAAGCCGTGGAGCACCCGACAAAGAATTGGTCTCTCACTCTTTTCCGTAAGTTTTCGAGTGTCCTGTAAAAAGCAAGTGTTCGAAAAATAAAGACATTTTAAATCTCAAATTCAGCAATGAGGTATGCCACCCATCCTGAATGTTTTAATTTTTTTTGGCACAGAGAAAACGGCTTATATGTTTATTACATACAGC
Organism: Athripsodes cinereus; assembly: GCA_947579605.1. NCBI lineage: Eukaryota > Metazoa > Arthropoda > Insecta > Trichoptera > Leptoceridae > Athripsodes > Athripsodes cinereus. Next base: position 16,150,513 of record OX388316.1, on the reverse strand, counting down.
TGGTCTGCTGGTTACCCTACTTGTGGGATATCCCGTGATGGTGTAGGTAGTAATGTAATAGAACATAAAAAAATACTATACCTACACAGTTGATCACATTCTTATACAAGTATAAATAACCACACGTTGTTGGTCTCAATTAATAATGTACAATAAATTTGATTTAAGTTTATATTTTTAACTCTATTCGATATTTTTATCCAAAAGTATAAAATTATTATTTCGATTGTCTGTTATACGTGTTTTACTTTCTTTGAATTTCCAATTTCTTGAGAATTAGTTAGCCGGTACCTAGTTAATAATTCTTATTTCAAATATTTATTTTTCTCTCTCGTAATTATGTACATATTACTTATACGGCTCTCATGAATTTTTTGTCTGCCGGAGAGAAATTTAATTGAATAATTTTTTGCTGCGTAGTTGACAAAGAAATGTGGAGAATTCTTAATTCGCTGAGAAACTCACATACGGTTTTGTAATGCCGTACAAAACAAATTTCAGAATTAAAGTGATGTTGTGTGCTTATAATAACGTCTAAAAGAAAAATCGTAATGAATTATGGAGTACAAGAGATGTGGACACGATTTGCAACAATGTTACCAATTGTTGCAATGGGATGTTGTTACTTGTCAGCGATATAGTTTTTAACCTATTTTTTCATTGAATCCTTCGTTACATTTTGAGTTTGCATTCTTAGCAATACCTCATGCCTTTGCAACATGTGTTTCTTTATTTTTTGTCTATCATGTAATCGATACAATAGCCAGGTGATAATATTACGGACAATGTGTACTGCATTGCCGACATGAATGCACCTAAATTCGTAAGTCATTAATACACTATCTATTATATTGTTATTCTCAAAAGGGAGTCGATTGTATAATGCCTATTATTAGACAATTGCAGAAGTTGTTTTGTACAATTCATCTATAAATAGGCGAATAATTCAAGAGGCTGACCATCGTCCCATAAAAGACGTTAAGGAAACAATGCGAACTTCCATTGTGTGTGTTGCACAATTTTATATTTTATATTCAAGACTATTCTCGAATACGAAAGTGAAGGTTTCTTAACTTCGACTATAGAATGTTCAGATTCTAGAAAGTATGTTGAAACCTGTAAAAGTGTCATTAATTAATTTCCTTGGAATATGATTTTTCTATTTAACAAATCGGACCGATTAAACAATCGACGTATGTTTTTTTTAATTCCTATCGTATTTAGTTAACGTGATAAGTCGATCAAAAACTACCTTTATGGCCAATGAACTTTGAAATTTTGCTTTAATTTATTAGTGTTCTCATTCTCATCGTGTTAGCATGTACATTATTATATTTTCCTAATAGTGTTCAATCGATAAGCAATTAATATTTGTTTCTCCCGGACTCTAACATAACTCTCTGTAAGAAGGTAGAATATTTATGTATGTATGTTTGTATTACATATGATAATATCTTCTACAAGAGGATGTAATATTTATGCACAGATTTCACGGATCTTTAGTACGAAAATGAGGCATATAATGTAACAATTTATCACCCATCATCTCAGCAGTGTAGTTCGCAATAACTCCTAACTTACAATACCTTTATTATATTTATTTTATCTGATACTCACCCATTTATTTCTTCGAGTGGATTTTTATAAAACCCATTGTTATTTTAACTTTTTCTATCTACCTTGTACCTTTAATAATAATAATACTATAAAATTGTGTATAAAAATAATATACTCGACTTGTAGTCTCCCATCTCATATCCTTTGTGGTCATTCATTTTGTGACTTGTCACACTTTTTGTGGCCAGCCCTACCCATTGTGATTGTCCGCCCCCCGAATATGTTTAAGATTTGTCTCTCAGGAGTTATTTATGACCGTGATGTAACACGTTCCAAGACATTTTAGTTATTGACGTTATAACCGATGCTCCCAATTAAATGTCGACCCATACAACACGAAACCTTGTCAATTTTATCATCGTCTAATAGAGATTGCATCTCTGGCCAATATGCCCTCATTAATCCTCTGATACATCGTCGTGTATTTTGATGAAACTCGTTGATAGCATAGATACTATAGGTATTCTCTATTTATGCCATGACATTTATTGGTCTTCCTATAGCTAATTATACATAAAAATATCTGGTCAGCTATCACTGCCATATTATATGTAATGTACTCCTATCTGCATACTTAGTGATACATATGTAATTTGGTTTTTGTTCACCTATACTTAGTCATTTAAATATCAGCCACTAGTTTTTTTGTTGTTTCGTCGTTCTTGCAAAAAGTTATATTGATGAATACAGTCCGATATATCATATTATTATCTATGTATAACAAGACATTTCAACTTACATAATTCATATTCATACCAATAATGATAGCCATCCACCGATATCGATGTATACTTTCAACCAACTGAATGATAATATTATAATGTCGGTAGGTACAACTTAGGTATCATGTTTTGCTTATTAAAATCTTTTGTTTGTTTTTTTCTTTTATTGCTTATGCTAGACTTTTTTCTACTACCTAATACGAGTATGCATTATTTGGAAAAAAAGGATTGCCGATTTCAATTGCCAGAAAAGAAATGCATGAAAATTGCTGATAAGTTTTTGAACAATTTTCATTTATCTAAATCTTAATCCTATCTCAACTTTGTGCAAACGTATCTCTGCTTGTAAAATACAATTACTTTGTGCGATATATTATTATGTGTGTAAATAATTATTGAATCTAAAAATGTAATAATCCAATTATTTTTTGGTGATTTGAACTACTTGTAAATCATGTATACTTTTTGACATCGATGTTGATTTTGGTTGCGTACCCCAACGAATATTTTATCCTATTCTAATTATAATCAGAATATTATATAAAGTAAAACATATTATTTCAATTTAGGGTGCAATACGAATGAGTGACTTTTCCTGCACTAAACAGTATCTATATGGTTTTATAAAAATATATTTAACTCATAATTAAGTATCCTATTGATTTCTCGTATAGATAACAAGTTTCAGACTGTCGTAAAAGTTTGCTCTTATCTCTTCTTGACCGCAGCGCGCACTGAATGATGCGTTTATGACCCACTCATTCCTTAAATTATAAAAATGCTGCAGATAAGGCCAATTAAATAATAATATATTGTGACATACAAAATATTTGTATGTTTACCAATGCGTCTAGAAATTTTATTATTAAATTTGTAATTTTCAGTATAAAATATCGCTTTAATTCATGCATGCTTTTAAATGTCCTGTTATAGATATTCATTGTATATAAAAATGTATTCTTCAAGCTTTCCGTCGGCGACGGTCTGTAAACCTTATTTCAAATTGAAGAGGCAACTCTATCTGAGTTTGTTTTTAGTTCCTACCCTAGTTCTCGAGAGGAGCGTTGTTGAGCGATAAATCAAAAAATATTTTGTATATTTAATGTGGTGGAAAGTAACCTAATAAAAACGTTTCATATTTCAAAATTGAAAATTCAGTATTGGATCCCCGCTACTGACTTGTTCCGTTTTCACTTCACAAACAAAATATAGGCAATGTTGTCAACTGTCACTGTCGACGATACTTGGTGGAAGTTCATGTTAAATTATTGAAAATAAAACGCTTATATTTTGTACTTCCACAGTGACTATTGATCACGAGCGGAAGCTCTTGAATAATGTCAATTTGGAAGTACTAAGTATAAGTGTTTTTTTAATAATATTGACATAAACTTCTTGAAAGCGTAGAGTAACAGGCATTAAAAAAGTTTTAAATCTCTTTAAAATTTCGACTCACCATCCGTCTTTACGTGTTAAATTTACAGTATGATGAATTCTTGATGTATTTAATGCTGATATTTTTTGTGTAGGTGTAGACATAAATTCAGTGTATTCATTAATTTTAAATATCAGAGCATTGTCTTCACATCTTCGTTGCATGTTGTAAGGTTATAAAATGAGGAATTTTTATATTACTCTTATCGTGTTGCTTTAAATTGCATTAACTTATATCATTCAAACAGTTGGTGTCATTACTGATTTTAGTATTGAACCATATTGTTAATTTGAGATATTATGTCTACCAGTTTATTGATATTATACTTCGTGCATAGAACAACTATGTTCACTGTTTGATATGCTTATGCTTATACCCTTGTCGATTTTGAACAAAAATTGACGGAAGCTCTCCTGTTTAGTTGCCGTGATGCGTGTCAGACTATGACGTGATGGTTCGTGTTGGTATTGGAGTACATTATTGCTGAATTAGACCGCTAGGGATCAAGATTTAGATAATCATGTACATCTTTTCTCAATAATTTGTTAAATTGATCAAATTATTTTTGTAATTTAGTTGTGTAATTTTTAGGAACAATCATGATGTTTACAATATTATCCATTCTCATGGAATTTAATTCCTACCGAATCATGTACATAAAGCGTTTCGTGCTTTCGTAGAACGGCATACGATCAACAGGTTGTGTTTCGTTGATACATGCTTGTATCCTGAGAATTTTCTAGAATAACAGTTGTAATAATCTGTATCGTTTTATAGAATATTTATCAAACGATATTTTACTAATAAAAATCCTTTCTTTGTTTCAGGTAGGTACAACAAGTTATACGCCGAGTTCTTCAAAGGATTGTCGTCATGTAGCAGATTGGCAGTTTTAGAATATTGATTCTATATCTGATATGGAGTAGCTAACCTGACGTGAGATTTTTAGTTTATTAATGACTAAAACAGATTGAAGAAATCGTGGTTTATGATCTTCCCTATACATGAGATCGTGTGTAGTATTTTACTATTCTGTTCACCTACATACTGCCGTCGTATATCTCAATAGAATTTATGACACTGGGAATGTCTGAAGGAATTTTACTCTTTTTATTACGAGTCGGACGATAATTATAATTTGTGTCTTGAGATTTTCTGCAATAAAATGCCACACTGATATCTGATGCTAGGGCTCACCATCATCTGTGATATTATCCCGCCGGATGTCGGTGGCATTATATTGTGAATATTATATTATTATTTAAGAAGCATGTGCATGATTAAACAAATCCTTCCATGTTGCATTGCCTGAAGGTTTTGCATCTGACGCATTTTTATTTCGCTACTGTTTCTTATAAAATCATTCGCAATACACAATATTTTCATAAACGCTTCATGTCTCGAGGCAATATACCTTCTGAACATCTTAGGAGTTCTGTCGGGTTTATTTTGTAGGTAAGTGATAATCGCTTTGAATGCAATAAATTGATTTCTCCGTAATGAATTAGCTGTTTCTATCCTGAGAAATAACAGTTCGTGATTCTGTTATACTTTTTTATTCCACTCGCACGCTCTTCGCTATCAAACCATTAAAAATACATTTTTAATATTATTATATCCCCCTACAGCAATAGGATACATACTGAAGTAATGATATAATCCAAGGATATTTTTAATGAAGTGTATCAAAGTAATTACAGAATTAGATTTGATACAATTAATTTTTGTGTTACCAGAAAAGATAGAATGTTCTTATTATAAATTCTAATGAAGCAATTGAAAATGTACAACTTTAAAACATAATTATTTATATAAAATTGGTATATACAACTCGTCTATATATAGATTTATATAGGTACCTACCTAATAAAAGTTACCAACATGAATTTTACTTCAATTACATAAATATATTGGAATTTCTTGAATGTCCTTGTAAAATAAAATTTGAACAAAAGACTATGTTTTTGGATTCAGTCTATTCAGATTCTGTGTTAATAAGTCACGTATTGCCGCATATATTGTAGTAAATCTCAAAACTCAAAGTTAAATACCAACACTAGGGTTGTCAGTTATATAAATAGGTAACAATGCATAATTTTCAACTCTAAAAATTTATTGTGTGAAACATTTTCTTATTTATATCAAATAACCAATATTAATAATTTACGAAGCTGAATATGGAATATACTATGCATATTAATGCGCAAATGCTTGTAGAGTATTAACAAGGAATAGAAAAATCGCACAAAAACTACCTATATCAAAGTACAATTATTAAATTTAAGGCTTTAAAAAATCTCTCAATATATAAAAAGCTTTTTCATTTCGACACTGATTTCTTTTAAATTTTATAAAGACCATTACGTATGATTTAAAATTTTGTTAGATTTCGATTCAACACGTATGTAATTTTTACTTCTTGCTGATTGGATCGTTCTCTTAGAGTGCATTGAGGCATGTCTTAATTTTTGACCCACATTCGTCGATAGAAATGAATACAGTAACATAGTCGGCCGGTGTGGCGCGGAGGTAACACTCTTGCCTTTGAATCACGAGGTCTCGGGTTCGATTCCCGGCCAGGGCAGGAAGAATGACCTTTTTCAAATTGTCCTGGGTCTGGGTGTTACATGTATATGTGTGTAGTGCATTGTATATGTGTGTATCGTCGCGTTAGTACCCATAATACAAGATTCATCTTAGTTTGGGACTAGCTCGATCTGTGTGAATTTTCTATGTATGTTATGTTATGTTATGTTATATTTGAGTATTTTATTTTCAACCCTGAAATCGTATGTGCTTATAAAGGTGTTCCGAGTATTGAAATCAAAGTAAATACTCGCTAATTTCCAGGGGGCGCACACCGGGTACTATTGTGTGGCTGTTACCTCACCTATTATTTATTACCCCCTCTGTGGAACTCTAATTCAAAAAAATAATTGTTCAACGTGTCAAATATTTACACAGAAAAATAGACATTGAGTTTTATATATTTTTAAAGGCAGTAAAGATTAGAATGGTGCGGATACATCTTGTTTGATTGTACGAAACAGTTTTGATATGAAGATTCATTCTGTAATACAGAATATTATTATGGGGGCACTGGTCTTATTCATATAATATACCCCAATAAATAATATTACAGTTGGTATTATGTTGTGTTGTGTGTATTTTTATTATTGCTCGGTACAATACCATCATCTGCGGGTTTGGATTATTTTCGAGTATTATCATTTTTGAACGTGCCGTCACATTACTTTGCCCAGATTAGATTCTGAATGTTTTATTACCACTACTTGGTATATGTTATTATATTATTGATTGTGATGCACTTCCACGACGACACTTTATTGTTGAGACACTGAGGCGTTCTATTGTACTAGATTGATTCTTGCTTTTGTCCCTATATATTATTGCTGTGATTTAAGAATTTTTTAAAGTGAATTGGATTGTGTTATATATTATGTTTTGTATTAGATCTGCTGTAATAATGCTTCTCAATTGATTCGGTACTGTAAAATAAAATTATGTATCTGACATAATTTTAATGACTCACGCAGCTCAGGTGAACTAAACCTTTCTATTGTATCCAATTTCTTTATTTATTTTCATGTTCCTTCGCTATATGGCATTCTTGTGTTTTATGAAAATATTCTATTGATTTCTTGCGTTTCATTCATAAAAATCTTGTGTTTAATTTTTTTGAGAACATAGAAATATGGGACGTGAAAAATATCTTTAATTATTTTTTCAAATTTACAGCATGATTTAATTAAATGGAACGTTTTATTGTGTGTCTAAAATTAGGGAGATTTTTTTATAGATTTAATTCTTTCTAGAGAACATAAAAATATATCGACCTATTGGGAGCTTTCAGCGTCATAACGGATTTCCCTGCTACAGAGTTTGTGGTCTAAGAAAGAACAAAAAATGATGAAATCAAATATTATCGTGATGTTTGTTTTAGGATATAATAATACCAATTGTTCATTATCACTGCTATTATACACACGTGTAAACATAAATTCGCGCCGCACCTGCTTAAAACACAAACGTTCTTGATTTAGCCACTACCGAGTAGGTACATACTCTCTTTTATTCTTGTAGAAAATATTATTATTTTTATGTATACCATTTATCAAAATACATGAAATGTTGTTCAAATTGTTATACAATTACAAATGATAGCACATATTTTATGATAATATGAATAATGTACTCTATCTCCAGGTGTCTTAGGTTCGACTGCGGCCATCCTGCTGAGAAGGTCCGCCTTTGGCAACCGCGCGCCTTACGATATTAGCTTTTTTCTTTATTATTAATTTTTATTAAAAATATTGTGTCGTCTTTGTTGACCATTGTTGGGTGACAAAGAGGTTTGATTATTCTTAATGGTTGTAATGTGAAGTGATAACGATTTATTATGTTTAAGTGTTTTTTCTTCAGGTTTTTGTAGGTAGGTACTTCCTAGTAATGTTTTTGTTGAAGATCTGAATAAAATCAAACAAAATCTTATTATTTTTCAACTTTATTCACCGATTCATATATCAAAATTAATAGATGTAGGCATTATAGAATCATATTTGGTAATTTTATTTATGTGCATGTTTCAAATCATATTCGGTTATTTATATTTGTTTACCAGTTTAGTCTTATACTCGTACCTACTCGACTCACCGATTAATTCAAAGCATTGATCGGAGGCGACAGCTTTGATAGTAAATATTTTACCGAGTTTTTAAATGTATTATGCCTCGGAGCTTTCTTGTATAAAATAATACCCAAATAGCAAAGAACATTATTTATGACAGACATAAAACTTATCAAATTTGGTAGCTCATTACCATTAGTCATATGGCCAGTATAGCCTTTCCCTCTGTACGAACTTCCGTATTGTCTCATAAACAAGAAGGGTAAAGTAGCTTGATCACAATTTATTATCTGGACTATATAAATGTCTTCATAAACAATGCTCATATATTTATCTTTATATTGTGTAACAAAAAAATGTTTTATAATTCTGACTAACGGTCCATAACTTATTAGCTGCAAAGTTTTGAACCAATGCTCCTTATTTCGATTTAATATGGGATTCGTGGCTTCTCATGAATGCGTTTGTTTGCGCTTTATTAATTTTTGCTTTAGTAAGTATTTACAATATAGCATAATATTATATGTGACTTGCATAGATATTATTAGCAATTATTCAAATGATTAGTAAGAATGACAAAGAGGATATACTTATCTGAAAGAAAGGGTGTAAGGAAACGCGGGCGTCCGAGAACCACGTGGCTTGATCACGTGGATCAAATTCTCAAGGACGGCCGCGTGTTGAGTAAGAGGAACCGACGTGCGTGTATGAGGAACTGTATGAATGTGGAGGAAGCGAAGGAAGTGTGTAAAGATACATAGATCTGTTTGGCGTTCCGTTCTCTCTGCCTACCCCACTTGGGACACGGCGTGAGGGTATAGTATAGTATAGTATTATTAAGGGATGATTAAATTTGATTACCTTATTGTAAGATTTACTTGAAATAGGTACATAAATAAAAATATACTAAAAGTAGATATTTAAGAAGTAGTTATTCTATTAAAGTTTATATTTTCTTGATTATAAATTACATGCATCACAGCTTGAATCAAATTTAGTTTTTATGAATATTGTTTTCGACCTTTCACACAGGTAATTCCTAAAATAATTTCATAACAATATCGTATATTTTATGAAATTATTGGACAGCTATACATATTATGCCTATATGGGAATTTTCAGGTTGTTATATCCCAAGGAGAAAAATGAGTACTCGTATTTTAGCAAAATTGCCAGCCGCTAGTGTCATTTCCTCCGCAGTGATAAAAATATGACAATAATTTACAGCTTTTAATTTTTGTATTTGGCATCGAACTGCTTTTTGTGGCAGTTACATCAGTAAGTTCAAATTATTATCTTCGGAATCACATGTTCGGTGTAATTTTCATTTTTCAACCTGCTATAGGATGGACTATATTATAATATGAGATTGTATGATACTTGTATCACCCACCTTAGTACTATGGAGGAGTTAAAGAGATCTATATCTTAAAGTTAAAAGTCTCATGCATTTAATCAACTAATGAAACATAATTCTGACTTGTATCAAATCGTACTATTGCACAAATTTGGTGTCAGAAATGGAAAATCTCCGTTCATGACTAATGTGAGTATTAATTATATTAGTTGGTTAAATCCATTTCTACTACACCATCACGGCATATCTCAAGAGTGGGGTGGCTAGCAGATCAGCTGCATGTAATAAACATGCATGCTGTACTCTCCGTGCCAACAAAAAATTAAGACATACAGGATGGATGGCAAACCTCGTCGTTGAATTTACGATGCGAAATGGTATAAATTTTAATTTTATTTTATACGGTTTATTTTAAAGTAATTCATTGGTTAAATATACACAAAACTAAAATATTGATTATTAAACTTAGTTTTGACTCGAAAAAGTGATGAACTGAAATATTCTGCTCACTGTGAGAACTGAGTGTTTTAGCCATTTGTCAAACACATTTGAATAACTATATACTGGCGTTGATTGGCTACGTATTATTGCGTACCTACTTTTGTGCACTGGCTTATATTTGGAATAGAATCGGTTTTATTTTCCCCAACAGTATCTGTATTTATTGCATCGGTATGATAATATTATTACAATATCCATAATATACTTTTCCTTTTGTAATAATATCAGGCCTAATGATACAATTCGTGTCGGTGTGTCATATGAATGTGAATATATTGTACTCTGGCTAGGGGTCACTATCAAGGTATTTTGCATCACCGTACTTTATGATTTTGTTGTGGTGGATTATTTTTTTCTTTTTCGACACATTGTATTATTCACATTACTTCTGTGTGCAACCATTTAATATTGTTGGTACATATGTACATAAATACAACTTTTATTCGCACATGTCTCAAATATAAAATGATGTTATACGTTATAATTTTAAATAAAAACTTGAGACATCAAGACATTCAGGATGGGTGGCAAACTTTATCGTTGTATTTGATTTGAAAAAAATATTCTTGTGACTTCGGCTTGTTTTAATTTTCTTAGCTAAATTGCTGCATGGAATAGTTATTTCAAATCAAATCCTTGGTTCCCGTCCAGAAAACTATAGGTAGGGTCTACGTCAGATGCCGTGCTGTAGCTTTTTATTTTTCAAGAAAAAAACATTTTTTTTTTACTTTTTCGAACACCTGATTTTTACACGACATTCGAAAACTTTTTTCTTTGCCGAGTGTTCTGCAGAATTGAATATGTGTAATAACTTTTTTATTTTATTTATTCATTCTTTTTGCACATCTTCGTTATATAACAGATTGATTTCTTGATTTCAACTGAACGGAACTTCTGAAAAAGTTACAATTTTGTCACCAAATCACCATTTTGTAGACATTAATTTACATTATACTTCCGATTCGATTGAATGGCGTAATAAACAATCGAAGAAGACAATTGAGTGATTTCTCGAGTAGATATTTTATTTCAAGCTTATGTATACTTACTAAGGCAATTGTTTTTACACTGCATTGCAATAAGTGTAAATATTTATATTATAATATATTCCAACTTTGTATCATAACATTGTGAAAGATGGCGGTAGGCTTTTGATTCTTCCTCTCAAGACAAATGTCTTCGAGCACGTTTCTATTGTTCTCGTGGATACATACCAATGTCCATATCAAATACTTAATTGCAATTCGAATGATTGTGTTCGCTTTCTGTATAATTTTATTCGACACATATGACAGCAGTCTTCTGTGGTGATCTTGTGATGTATCGTTATGCTAAGAATTTGTTTTTGGACCTATAGAACAATATTCGTTATCCAAAACAATTAATTTATTCATTGTGTAAATACTTTTGTATAATTTAATAAACATGTGATTCTCTTTTACTATGTTCATGTAGAAAGATTTTATTATAATTAGGTACGTTTTGTGAAGACGGGGTTTGAGTAGATTGAGGTTTGTTTATTTTGTGAAACGTCGAAGAAAAAATATAAAAAGAAAATTAATCAAAAACACACTTTTTTATTTTATTATAATAAAATAGAATGTGTATACTACCAAAGAGAATAAAATCAAAAGCGTGTATTAAAAAAGTTTAAAGTTTTTAGTTCATTCAATATGGATACAAAAAAAGTGACGGAATGTGCAGATAATAATATATAAAATGAAAATTTTATTAAAATTTCTAGTGCATTTTCTATTAATTAAATTTTAATATACCGATATGCACCTATGTTCAACATTTAAATTTTAAACAAACTATATCCTCCATAATAAATAAATAAAATAGATAAATAAATAAAATAGAAGATTAAAATAAATAAATAATGTTAATTTCTTCACTGTATTTTAAGATTTTACATAAGGTTCATATTATCATTTAACATTTTTTTTGTTACTTGTGTTGTTACAAAGTAATAAGTGCATGGATGGTGTTTTAGGTACCTATTTTATGAAGTATTTAGTTATTCATTATTTATTGAGAAATAATGAATTTTACAACAATTCATTGTTGAACACTTTTCTCATAATGCTGTTTAACACAATGTAAGCAATTTTCAGGTTTTACTTTTTCATTTGTATCAGACGCTGTCAAATTTTCTAAAGATATTAAAGGTTAATAAGTTAAATGAAATGTTTCCTGTACAAAGTGTTGTATAATAAGTATTTTTTTAGTTATATTATGCCACACGCTTCACTAACAGCATATGTTTCCAGTCAAGTGTCAAAATTTGACATGAAAGAGAAAGAAACTCTTCTTTTTTTATACCTACAGATGTGTGCTGCAATTTCAGTGGTTTATTATCATGCATAGTAATTATGCTTTTGTGGTTTGCAAATTGCAAAGTTTAAAATAAGGCAGTTATTAGTAGCGCAATTTAATGTTGGAAACAATAATTCTACTGGACTCGATTGCATAAAAGAAAAAAATCATGTCAAATGTCTTAATTTAGGTCCCAATTTCAAGAATAACATATTTATTCATTGGTCACATTTTTATTTGTGGCTTTGAGAAACACGACATTGTTTGATATTAATAGGACGTTATTTACTTATAAATATTTCTCGTGTCCGGTCAAATCTATCCACTCCAATAGGTGGCGGATGACATTGCTTTGTTATTTGTCAAAATCGGGTCATCAGAGACATGCTAAGACATTACATTTCTTTCTAGATCGTATTAAGAAACCCATCTAGATTGCTCCTTCATGCTTGTTTCTTAAATTAATCCTTCTACGGTCAAGTGAATAGGTTTCAATATTCACATATATTTTTTATTGTACGATATTACAATAATAAAGTTTATCAAAAAGTTTTTCTCAGTGTCAGTTTTATGAAGCAGTTCATCATAATTGGCATGGTATGCGGGTAAGTAGTCTGAAGTGGTGAGGTTCCAGTGGATATTTTATTGAAATGTTGCCTCATGTCGTAAGTCAGCCGAGTTGATAGGAGAGGTTGACATTTATTTCAAAATAATAAAGTGACCTTATCGATATGTCGTCGTTGTTGTGTGGATCGCTGACCGCTCTTACAAATTTAATAATAATCATCCGTGGAGGGCTTCTGAACATGTGGGACTGGTAAATACCACCGAGCCGCTTCTTTAGAAATTGCACTAAAAGACGTATTTTCAAATAATTACAATTACACATGTTTTCAAAAATGAATTGATGATGACAAATTGCTCATCTATCTGTCTCGAGAGCGCTGGAAACAGTTTGTTAACCTACTTTTCTAATTAAGTATTTCAGAATCTGAAATATTAACAATGAAAAATAAAGTTAGCTATAAGACGCAATAAAATAACAAAACCTTGATTAACCTTTATTATGTATGAATATTTTCACGATTCAAAATTTACATAAAAATGTTCTTTTGCTTTATATGTATTAAATAAATGGATATTATTTGATAGGAGGTCATTATTTAACTACACAAAAACTTTATGGAGACAGATTTTAGTGCTACATTTTTTCACGTTTTCATTAAGTTGAAATATAAAAATAATATGACTATTGTGTATTTGAATAAGTTCTGAACTTTTGAACTTTTGATTTCTGAACTTTTCAGTTTGATTTTTTCAACAACCATGAATGGAAATTTTGTTTTTTATCACTTAGGTTATTATTGATTTAAAACGTAAGTTTGGAAGTAACTGTTTCATACACAATAGTTCTTATTGTAGTTACGACGTGTAAAAGGTATAACATTGTATGTTACTTTATGAGCCACTCGAAGTATCTTTACTTTTCATGTATCACCAATATAAAGTTAACCGGTTTGCCTTCCTCCAGTCACTCACCATTTTAAACAATTAAACGTAAAGTTTACACAACAAACAAAAAAAAATAATTACTAGACTTAATAAGCGCTGAGATTCTACGAGGACAACAATCAAAGTTTTCAGAAGGTATATATATTTTTTTCTCAAATTTTAGGTTTTAATTAAAATACGGTAACCAATTACTTGTTGATTGTTGGTAAGTAGGTATATCTGATCAAAAACTGATTTAAGATAATATGTATAGCCAATGTTCAGGATTAATAAACTTTTTTCCAAGAGTCAAGGGATCACCATATTTTGATGTCACACCATATTTTTCAAAATATTTTACTAATGATTCTTTTTTTTATATGTAGTTTGATAGGCCTGCTATTCAAATGTGTCATATAGGTGTGCCAAGAAAGATACAATTGATCATCTATTTGTCCAAATATATGTCGTAATAATTTATATTACTGTATTTGCCTGTTGGTACACTTTGATATAAATATACAAATAAATAAAATGTAAACCAAGACTTCAAAATATTTGATGAGAGATGGATTAGAATTCTCAACACAATATGATAATGCGGGGAAACTATATATTATGAAGACTGAAACTCTTCTCGGCTATCGGAAATTAGTAAGTAGAAGTACTTATTTTTTTGTATGGGGTCGATTTGAATATACTGATTGATACTTTCTATGAACACTTATAGAAATATAACGATGTTTAATAGAAATTTGGGCCTGCAGATAAATTATTTATTTGTATGCAACTGTTTAGTTTTTGTTGTTCTGCATTGTAAACAACAAACTGAATGCGTTAAAGAAACGCACACGTTTAATGAAATTTATTTCGCTGTCTCGAAAACTGATCTTCTGTTTGTAGTTGAGATCCCCAAAATAAGTACGATTACTTTACGATCGCAAAAACTTGTACTTCCTCACTCGTTCCATGAAGATAGATAGTTGTGTTATGTGTGTCAGAGAGATATTCCACGTACAAGTGATGTATGCAGTCCTGTGCTAGTTGACGTTTCCACTTTTTGTTACAGCAGATTGCACATTTCTCCCGAAGAACCGTTATTGCATTTAACATATATTTTGAAATTTCATCAGATCTTTAAGCATCTACCTATTTAGGTACCTGTCACACATCAACTTGAAATATTTCAACATGTTTCTTTTTTGTTTACTTGTACAAGTCAATAAACTCTGAAAATATGTAGCTATTCTCTTTGGATCCACACATACTTATACCTTGCAATTTTGAATTTTGCCACTAGCTTCGTAAGTTTTTCCTGTATACCAATTTGGTAGACGAACCTGGTTGACGTTTAGAATTTTATCTGATAATATAAAAAATCGAACCTTTGGATTAACCTTGAAGCATATTATTTTAAAATGATTATCAGGAGAGCTAATTTTCTTTACATAATATTTATTTTAATAGCGGTAAATTTAAAATCTTAAGTCCAGAAAGACTTTCTTTACTCTGGTATTGGAAGAATTGCTTGTGACTGGTTGGAGAAAGCCCAGGTCAGAGATGCTTGGAGAAAAATCATCATCATCTTGTTCTTTAACCCTCCTCTCGGGAGCACAGGGCAGAAATCAACCTTTTGCATTCAGAGCGTATCTGTGGCTAATTGAGTCACTTCTTTCCGCGACATTCCCAGCGCTCTGATTTCGTTGTCATGCCGACAGAGAAATATAGCGGAAGCTTAAATTCAGCAGTGGACAGGAATAGTTACTGTATGAGAACTTACGTAAATAATTTAATTTTGTAATTTTAATAGAAATGCGCTTGTGAATGTGTATATTAGATTTGTTGTATGCTTTCTTTATCACACTTTGTTCTTTTTGTATAGAGACCATAGAATAATCTTCTACCAATGTTGGCTTGTATGTTTTTTTATTCATTCCATACACAATCCTTCTCATAAAGTACCTTCATTCCCCTATAATCATGTTATCAGTTTGATTAGGTTCATATTGCTGTAACTATAATGATAGGTGGTTATATGTCTACGATTTTCAACCTTCATACAATAATACACCTAATCATACACACGCGTTCTTTAATAGTTTGGAGGTATGTACCGAGTCCTTGATGTTGTAATGTATGAGAAATACGTTCTTATTCGGTAGAACATTTCAATGGATGTGATTGGAATGAAAAGTGTTACATAGATGAATTTCTTCCTTTCATTGTGTCAAACGAAAGCTTTGTACACGACCACGTAATTAAAAATGTCTGATATGAGTATTTACGTTTAGTTGTTATTATAATTATTTTGAAATTTTTATTTGTGTTAATCGTAAAATTATTTCATATCTTTATTTTGAGGGTAACTTGTTCATGTATGTTGACCATTTTTCCCCAAATTTTTTAGCATTGCACTAAAACCAATTTCCTTATTTTTTTTTATTGTATTTTATATATCTCATTTACAGTTTTAATAATAGTATATGAGTCAGCAAATATTTATTCTAGCTTATTCTCTTCGTCAGAAAGCATCAACTAAAAGTAATACCTTGCCTTAAATTTACAATTAAATGTGTATACTATTTTGTTTCATATATTCATTTATGATTGTTAAAAAATGGTAATTTTAATTTTTTCATGTGTATGTGGAGTTTTGCCTTGTTCTAAAATAGTATGTAAGTGTATTCCGAGATTACGACTTCCAACAGTGATAACCGAATGGTATTCCACTTTAACCCAATTCAATAACCCTTGTTATAAAACCAATCGAAAGCCAATTTGAAAAATGATCTGTTGTATAAAAAAAGATAAAAAAAAATATATATTACCAGTATATTGGTAGAAGTGGGTATGAAATAAATAAAATACATTGTGAAATATGCCATCGATCTTAAATCAAAGGGGTGAATCGTGTCCCTTGTTATAAATCATGTTATGTAAATCAAATAATAAACGTTGTTTATAAAATCTTATGATAAATGTTTACCAAGAGGATTAATGTGTCTATTGATTGTTATTGATTTTTCACTTTTTGTTGATTGTTTGGACTCTGATAACAAGGATGTTGAAGTGTTGGCCATATTTTGTATCGAACCATCAATTATTATTTATTTTTTTGATTCTATACATTTTTAGGAGAATTCCGCTTTTACATATATTTATCCACGTACCATGCTGTTTTTCTATATTTTTTTTCACTAGTTACATAAATTTTGTTTGAATGACTTTTGTTATAGTAGTTTTAATAGTATTTGTTGAAAATATATTGTGAATTCAATCATCATTCACAGATAATTGAATTAAATTACGAATTTAATTATGGAATAAGCTGTATGTGAAATATGTTGATTTTTGGACCACCAAACATTTCTGATTTACTTGTTTTATTCAATTTCGTTTTAATACCCGTGATTGAGGCACTTCCTTTAAAATAACCGCTTTACCCATCACAGTACAAAACAGGCAACACAAAGCGTGCTGACTTGCAACAAGTGTAGGCAGCAACATCGATTTGGCTGAAGAACTTTGTAATTACTCAAACCGTTCTTTATAATCAGGAAATGTTGATTAATGGATAAAATACAATTATCAACGTGATTTATTTGTTATGGTCCAACAGTTACTTCGTATTGGTAAAGATTTCATTAATTTTGTCGTCATTATTCTTTTCAATAGTTTTGTTTTTCTCTTGACTTGATTAAAATACACTGCAACGTCAAAACAAAGGTTCATCCGTAACTTCACGCATTTCAACAAATTTCTATCTCGATTTTCTTTATTCTCTTCATCGCCGAAGTATTTGAGGTCATCATATTACCGTAGTATGCAGTAGCAAGAAGGAAACAATCTTCGCGTAGGCGAGGAAGGTTCACAGTCATACTCATTTCAAAAAAATAAACCATTGGTAGCTGGTGTTGTGTAGAAGATATTTTATGTTGCTACTGTAAATGTCGGACCACCAGCAGTGTACCGTAAGAGATTCACTGTTTAAGATGTGTAGTAAATTATTGTTAAATGTGATTTTATCGTTTGTCAAAATAATACCCCATTGTTTGGTGGTGAGGCACGTACTGCCATCAGACACGAGTTGATATCTACCCAATGTCCCAATGTCCTCTTACTACTAGGTAGGTACATACCTACTAATAATAATGGCTATGAATGTTTTTCCCTGTTAATAACAAAAGGAAGGTGTCCCGTTGTTGTCTCTGTCTCTACCTCTTCTCAACGTGAGTAATGTGATCTTTAATTTGTGTCGTATTGTTGAAGAACTTTTTAATGACAATCCAATATTTTATCGACTGAAGTGAAGCTATTGTTACAAGTATTGACATTATAATAATATGTACGTAGTCACTCAGAAAGTTTAACGTGTATTTTGGCAGATAATGCGTGATTATTTCATAGCCTGGTACACAATATAAGCCGATACTTAGGGATAAATCTATGCTGAATAAATTATTATTTTGTAACAACTTTTTTGTCGTTATCAGTCTTATTAATTTTTTTTACAACTCGTTTCATATTACCTAAATAATATAATAAATATTGCGACAAACTTATTTGAATGCATATTGTGTACCTACCTAGTACCTACCACGTGGAACATTGAATGCACAATTAATAACTAAATTGAATTTCATTTTACAATATCCGCTATGCACTTTGGAATTTAAGCAAAAAATGCATATAAACTGGTTTTGAAAACTCATAGCGTACATCCAATAAAGTACGAGTATAGCTACAATACAAACATGTAATGTAAATTGTTGAATGAAATTTATTCGTATTAGAAAGGTAGAAGTTTTGACTATGAATAACTTACAACCCCTTTAATTTTTTGTAATTAAACAAATAAATAAATTGCGATACATGTGTGTGTCTACTGTAGATAGATAGGAAAGTAGGTACTTCAAATCTCAATCACGATAAAAATAATTTTACAATTAAACCGAGGGGGGCTATGTGAATTATTATTACTACCAGTTTAATTGAAAAGAATTTAAATTAGGTAGGCCGAATAAGTTTTGTGTTGTTGCTTAGGGTGATGTTATTTTAGATTATTATACGTTCGTCAATAGAAAAATACAGATCGACCATTAGGAGATATTCAGGGTTCATTTCTGTGGTGTGCACATATCATATTTCTATTGTACGATGTATTTTTTATTATTGGCCCCCTGTCTATGAGCGTCGTTCCAATCCACTGTAACTACTGATGAACAATCGTTTTATCTTGTGCCTGTTTATATTACCTAACATATTCAGATGGATATTATTTTACCATTATTATTTCGATATTATTTTAATATATCATATTGCATTCGTTCAATATCAAAGTCTTTTTGATGTTTTCTAGTAATATATTTATGATTATTATATTATTTTTTTATTCTAGAAACTATGGGTGTTTTTCGATCATGTTTAATGCTTCATTGGTCAGGAATAAATATCGCAATTTTATTTTCGTCTAATATGTATTTATTTATTATGTAAATGCCAAAATAAAGGAACGAATTATTTATGAAATGTTGTGTGAATTCACTCATCGTTAAAAATAATGCTGAAATATATTTTGTCTTGAATATCATTTAGCTGTAATATATTACATGATATATATTTGCATGCTGTGAAACCATTAGCAATATATATACTTAAATAAATTTTATTATATAAGGAGTCGAATTAATATCATTAGGTATAATCCGAATAAGAGGTGGACAACTAGACAACTACATATTATGTGCATTGAGGGGTAATTTTGCTAATGTTATGTACAGTAGTTCGGTACATTATAACAATACATGTGTACGAATTTATCTATTTGAGATATCGTTATTTTTCTGTACATCGCGAATTTGAATCTATCATAGGTTATCTTTGTATGTTTGATAAATTAGGATTATCAAAGGATTTTATAAACATAATAATGCATTTCTGCACATGTTCGTTTATTTATAAACTGGAGTAGGTATATTGTTAAATCGGATTTTTCACATCTGCCTGTTCCGGACAATGGATTGAATTGTCTCAATGGAATCGTTTTTATCTGGGAATACACCTTCTTGTATTTGTATGTACATATTTATTATTTCAGAGATCACGATCTCTACATAGATATATACAAGAGATCTAGATCGTACAATACAATAGATTGATAATAATGTTTTGTAGAAATTTTAACGTTCAGAAGGTTTGATCCTTTACCAACGAAAGGATTGAATATGTCTTTTGTGTGTTTGTCAAATTTGTTCTTTTTTCTTCTTCTGTTCAATGTTTATTATAATATATTTTATTATTTAGTTGTTTATTTTTCTTGATAGTAGTCCTAATTTTGTGTGTTATTATTATTATTCTTTATTATAGGACTGTTTATATTTTTATTGTTAAAGATACAGTGCCCATTCGTCTCTTCACCTTCATTGAATGTTTAGACTGTACATCTGATAATGTATTTAATATAAATTTCTTTTATTGTACGCCAATAATATAATATTACACTACTACTGCATACCTACATCTGTTTTGTTTGTCATTTTATTGTCTGGAATCATCTTGATACCAGGAACAATAGATTGTATTTCTTATTGATATAATTTGTTTCTATACCATATCTGTTTTACATCTACTTAAGAATTTCGTAATGGAATCATTTTTAGACCATTTATCTAAATAAAGGTGAAGAATAGGTCTCCTTCTCTTTCTGTTAGTTTTCGAGCGTTTTGGAAGAGGTTGGTATTCCTTAAATATTACGTTAAATATTTTTAATATCTACAATTCAGCGGTGAGATTTGCCACCCAACTTGACTTTTATGTTTATTTCGAGAAGTTGGTCCGCTGGTATGTTGGACCATCATTGATGGTGACAAATTTTAGATTTTAGATGGTTATTTGTTGATAACTTAGCAAAATTCACGACTAATTAGTGTTCATCATACAAATTTGGTCGCCTTGTTTTAATACAGAAATTGTCAAAATATCCACATTTTATAGTGATTCAACTGTATTAACGTAATATGTTTAATTTTGTATAAAGGTAATTATGTTTTAGTGATTTACCAAAAATAATATTATAAAAAGCAATATTTTGTCACAGAATGCTCGGTCGAACGATTTCAGAAAAAATATTTATTATTATACTGCCATTAAAATTTGTTAATAAACCATATATCTAATATACTGTGTTGTCCCATCGAGAAATATTTATAAAAACTTATAATGTGTTATAATATCCAAACGATTTACCGGTCGTATACTTGTGTTGAAGTACGTATTTGTATGTAAATTTTTCAAAGGAGATTGTTTAATAGTACTATTTAGATTTTGATTAGTCTTTTAAAAATTTGAATAAGAAAAAATAATGCTTGGGAAAAGACTTTATGTGAAGATTTGTTGTGTTAGCGATGTTGATCTATATCTGTATTAGCTTTTCATAAATACATAATTTTATTCAACGTACATATAATTATTACCATTGTGATAAAATAAAAATAATATTTACCTACCTATGTTATAAAGTAATTATGTTAGAAAAATTTCAAACATCTTAATACGAGTATAGTAGGTTACTGTTCAGAATACTTTGTATTTTATTACCAGTACTACGAATACTTGGATTGATGATTCATTATTTTAAGCATGCCACTGAATATTATTTGTATTTTGTACACAAACTGTTTTGCATCGGTTAAAATATACAAAATTTTACCATCACGTTTAAGTTAATATACTTAACAATATTTCGTTATCTTACATATTTTAATTGAAGGTCCGAGGAGAATTGTTAATCGGACTTATAATTTAATTGCTGTTTAACGTATCAGTGTTATCTGTCGTTTAATTTTAATAAGATTATTTTCATATCAGGTATAAAGTTATAATGAGATGCTAGACATCAAACACGTCAAATATATTACGCTGTTGGTGTATAAATATTGAACAATTCTTTTATAATAATATAATAAACTAAATATAATTAAACTAGTTTATTGTTACGATATCCAACATTGGGAGTGGGCAATATCCTTTTATGAGTTTTATGGGTGTCTATATTTGGTAACATTATTCCCACGAGCAATTAAATTTATACTGAGGCGCCTTTGTGTGTTTTTTGAGACCTTTTGAGTCCAGCCCTTCGTTTAAAAAGGGTTTTCTCCGACCCAAGACCGAAGAATTTTAAACGGTAATAATCAACATAGTTTGTATTTCATTCATATTCATAATTATATGTTTGATTTCTTGACCGATGTGCTTTATAATTAGATTTCACAGACATACTTTAATATCGCCTGTCGCCACTTGTCTGATACGTGAATCACGAATTTAGAAAATAGTGTTTATTGTTATTATTTTGTATTGACAGCCATACCTTATATTTGTGTTTAATGGTTATATTTTGTGTTCTCGTACAATTTCAAATACATAATTAAATTTATATGATGTAAGTGAACATGATGGAAAACTCAGGCAATGAAAGATTTATTTGTGTATCTATGACTTGATTTATAGTGTTTTGCCAAACGTATTATATTTTTAACTGTGTGTGTGTCCAACACGTAGTATGCGTGGATAGTGATCAGATTCACGGGCCAAGATGTGTTACTCTTCATATTATATTCACTGTAGCAAATTTGTATATACATATGAGTACAAGCTATAATTGGAATTCGATGTCTGGGTGCTAGGCTTGCGGCACTTTTTATTTTTTAACACTCTGGAAGATATAGCTCGAGAAGACAAAAACTATTTCAGTTCATGTGATTAAATTATTAAATAAAAATAAAAAGTATGTTTTGTTGCAATTTATGACCTTACCTAAATGATTCCAAATATTTTATTCCTTTACGGGTTGTTGCTTCTGAAGCTACTTTATAATAAACATACCAAGTTATTTTAGCGAGAACCATCCGCACTGTCGATGTCTTAAAATTTAATAAGTTTCTGTGTTATTAATAATATTATTTTTATTACTACCTACGATCTCATCGCGAATGTTAATGAGAAAACAACGCAATTAGCAAGTCTTAAAGTAATCAACTAGAATACTTCAAAGATAAAATTCCGCTCTTGCTATAGAATAATATTTTAATACAATAATAATATTATAAGACTGCGCCTATGAAATCATGTTAATGTTATTATGAGGGGAACTCTTTAATAATAACATTACAAAGCTTTGTAAGTACACGTTAGAGAATTAACATGTCAAATAATATTTTTGTACTACATGCATAATATAATATTCCAGCGGATAAAATAATATGTACAAGAAGGTAGGTGCTTACTATAAATGTTAGATACCTACTTCTAATGTAAGTACTAACCCTTAAATTCTGTTCACCGTAGTGAGACAGTGTTATCTTGGAAATCTTTTAAGTTGTAAGTACGAACCATCCACGTTCATCCTCGTTGCAGAATAATAATATCTTATTTAAGGTGTTGAAACGTTTTAAATGTAACGGACATCTTAGTTAGTGAAGGCAGGTTAAATTGTAATAGCGTTGCACATGGAAAGTATACGTGAACATGTTTTGCTTGGGTTAATAAAATTGTTGATAGGTTTAACATGCCACTACAGGGCTCAGAGGGCTGTGCTATGTTGGATGAAATGTTTGCAATGCCTAGTAACACTCTTAACACCTCACAGTATGTTCAGTAGGTACCTATTTATATAATATTTTTTTAATTCCATTCTATTCAAAACTCATGTTTTGAAAACAGCAATACTTTACACTTTTTGCATATTCAACAAATATTTTACTAAATGAAAGACACAACCATTTTCTAGTTAGTACTTCTGAATAGAAACTTGACACTTGAAATTGTTTAGAGTGGAAAAACTCGTTTCCCCTCACTGCCTTCCTGAAAAAAATACTGAGTCTTAAAAGAAGAAAAATATACATACACATTTATTTATTTATTTATTTATTTATTTATTTTACATAATAAACGGCTGTATCAGCCTTTACAAATAATACAAATAAAAAGGAACAGTCAAGAGAAATAATGCATAAAGAGAAAAACAATAGGTAGGTATACAAAAAGAAAAAGAAATGACACATAAAAATATTATGAAAAAAATGTGAATTACTAATGACCTTCTTCCATTTAGGCGAAGGCACCTACTTACAAGGTTCGTGTATTTTTACCACCTGTTGTTATCCTTCACCTTAATTGCCAACCTACTTTTGTACCTTTCCTTCATCTCATCACTGTTCCACGATATAGTCGGGATATTTATTAGCTCGGGAGGTTTTAAAATTCATTGAATTGAATTTTTAATTTATTTTTTTTATTTTTCTATAACGTGATAAATTTATAATGTAGCTATTCCTGCCCAACGTTGAGCATAATTAAGCCTCTTTCATCTTTCTCCAGGCATTTCTGTCTTGCATTTTTTGAGTTACATATTATATAGAATACTTACATATTATTTATAAGAAAATCCAAATAGGTATCTTTATTCGTGTACATAATTATGTTTTTCAATATCTATTTATGCCATCACGGCATCTCCCACAACTAGGGTAGTCAGTGAAGAACCTTCATGTAATGTAAGTATATTTTTTTTTATTTTGAAGGTTAAGGGACCTTGTATCCCTTGTGTCACTGCGACCATAGTAGATCTATTGTGACATCCTTCTGTGTCATATCTCACTCTCAAGACCTACATGGGTCATATAGCTCACGATTTGTCTTGGTGTGAGAAGCCTCACTTTCTCCGAGTCCAGCAGTGGTCCTCCGAGGATGTGACTTCGATTGCGAGCGAGTGCGTCACAGTTACAGAGGATGTGGATAGGTGTCTCATTATCCTCTGAACAAAATCTGCAGACTGGGGTATCTGACAGTCCTATTTTTGTCATGTGTTTCCGTAGTCTGCAGTGTCCCGTCAAGGTCCTGGTTAGAATCCTTATTTGTTTTTTATTAAGTTTTAGAACTTCTGTGGTGAACTTCCGCGAGTACCCTATCATTAGTTCCTTCGCGTGTTTCAACCCTATGCAATTGGACCAAATTTCGTGGCTCTGGTCCATGGCCCAGTTTCTTAGACTAAGCTTGATAGTGCTAAGCGGTAATCCGCATATGGGCTCAGGACCTATTGGTGGCTCCTCAGCGCCAGTTCTAGCAAGTTCATCAGCAGCTTCGTTGCCCATGACTCCACAATGCCCCGGTACCCAAACCAGCCTTACCGCGTTTTTCTCGCCTAGGCGATTCAGAACCTGTATGCATTCAAAAGTTAGTTTAGATCTCACCTCTACAGAACCTAGGGCTTTAAGCGCCGCCTGGCTATCTGAGAGGATATTAATCTTTTTGTTATGATATGATCGGTGAAGGTTCATATGAGCGCACTCCATAATTGCGCTCATTTCAGCCTGGAAAACAGTAGCATATTCTCCCAAGCAGACCGATTTGCTCAACTTAGGGTGGACGCCAAAGATTCCAGATCCTGCCCGACCATCTTTTTTGGATCCATCTGTGTACCATACAATGTCTCCATCTCGAAAGGTGTAGGGATCATTCTCTCGCCATGTCTCTCTTTCAAGTATGTCTATTGTGTAGTATTTAACAAAGCTGTAAGCCACATTCATGGTATCTGTGGGCATATCCATGATGGGTGCTTTGTGGAGGTCTGAATATAATCCTCTCATTATGCTGGAGCGCCAATTGTTCCTACCTCCCTTTGCCGCCCGTATCAATGCCATGCGAGCCTCCTTTTGCACATGTACGTGCAATGGGCTCAAACACAACATCGCCTCTAGGGCAGTCGTGGGTGTTGAGGACATAGCGCCCGTTGTGAGAAGACATGCAAGTCTCTGAATCTTGTTCAGGACATTTATGCATGTCTTCTGCTGAGTTTTCTTGTGCCATACCATACGTGCCATTCTTGTGCCGTAGGTGATCATTGGTCTAACCATAGCTGTGTAGAGCCAGAGGGCTTGCCTCGGTTGAAGGCCCCATTTCAACCCAGCTATCCTATAGCTCGTACCTAGAGCTATTTTTGCTTTCTTGGTGATGTGTTCCAAGTGTGGGTTCCATGTCAGTCGTTGATCCAGGATTAGACCCAAATATTTAACTTCCTTGGAAAATGTTATAGTCTTCCCGAAGAGAGTTGGTGCTTTAAGTCCACCCAGCTTCCTTTTGTTGGTAAATGGGACTATAACAGTGTTGTTGGCGTTCACTGAGAGACCGTAGTCTTTACACCAGGTTTCCACCAATTTCAGAGCTTTTTGCATTTGGCTGGAAACGGTGCCTTGGAATTTTCCTACAACCGTAATTACCAGATCATCTGCATAGCCCTGTGTGTTAAAATAAGCATTATTTAGCTTCCATAAAAGACTATCGACTACGATGGACCATTCCAAGGGTGATAAAACACCTCCTTGAGGACATCCTCTCGCAATTCGAACAGCCAATGTTTTGTCTAAAAGGGTCGTTTTGACAGTCCTATTTGACAGCATCGCTTCGATCCAATTAAGCGTCGTTTGGTCGATGCTCCTTTCAGTCATGCTTTTAAGTATGACATCCGTTGAGGTGTTATCAAAAGCTCCCTCAATGTCTAAGAAAGCGCATAGGGCAATTTCTTTGTCCTCTATGGCTTTTTCCAGTCTGTCTGTTAGTTCGATCAGAGCGGATTCTGTAGATTTGCCTGTTTGATAGGCATGTTGTTTAGCATGTAGGGGTTTTATCTTGAGATATTTCTCCCTTATGTATAAAATGTAAGTATATACAGGTTGTCTTCTCGGTGCCATAAAAATAAGACATTCAGGATGGACGGTATACTTCATCGCTGAATTGAGATATCTTTAATATCTTTTACGCGAAATTTTACGATTACTTGCATTTTACAGGACATTAAAAAAAATCACATAAAGGTGTGGGAAATCTATTTTTAACTGTGGAATCCACTAGACAAGTCTTTTCATTTATACCTATATACATGTAAAAAAAAAACACCAACCGATAACCCCCATTAAAAGTAAATCGAAAAGTGCATTATTTACCAGCGCTTTTGAGATGGTCTAAGTACCTACTGTGAAAAGGTGCCTAAATCAAGTTATCCATCATCATCACATACATTATTATTATATCTGTATTAGCCAAACACACTTTGTCATATACTGTTAGAAAAAATCTCATTTAAAACACAGCTCATATAGGTTTTTTTTATCAGTGTTAAACCAATCAATAACCTAGGTATATATCTGTTTTTTGGGAAAGATTTTTCTTTTTTAATACAGCAAAGTCACTACTCCATTTTGCGTGGAATTAATTAATTAACAATAATTCTTTCATAACTTAAAAATATTCATGCTTATGCGTTAACAATATATTTTTTTTCCTTCCATTGACTACGTGTGTCTGTAAGTCGTGTTTCAATCCATTTGCCAAGTTTATATCGGGCAATTGTATTCCGATTTTTTTATTGTCAAAATAATAGTATTATTCAAACTAGGTAACTGAGAAATGACATCATCTGCTACCTGACTGCTTAAATAAAATTACGCCGTAGTTGTTGGTAAATAAAATTACTTCAATTGAATCGTTTATTTTTATTTGTACCATAAATTGTTGTAAATTTGTTTTTTTTTGTATTAATACCTACCTACTAGCTTTTATAAGTCGATTTCAATCGATATGAAGATAAAAAAGGGATAAATTGTGCAAATACACGAGTTAAAATGACATAATCTATAGCAAGTACCTATACCTATAGCAAGAATGATAATTTACTACTACTACTACTACAATATCATCACGGCATATCCCACAAGTGGGGTAGCCAGCAGATCAGCTGCATGTAAGAAACATGCAAACTGTCCTCTTCGTGCCAATATAAAATCAAGACATTCAGGATGGGTGGCAAACCTCATCGCTGAATTTGAGATGTACAATGTCTTAATTTTTTCGAACACCTGCCTTTTACAGGACACTCGAAAACTTACGCAGAAGAGTGGGAGACCAATTCTTTACCGGGTGTCCACGGGATAACTAAATAATCCCTAAACATTTGTGATAGTTTCAGTAGGTATTGTATTTATTATTATACTTTTATTTTGAAATTGATTGAATACAATGCAAAATATTTGAACAACGGATCGTGCAATTTAGGGAAAAGTTCATACATACCTTATTTATTGACGAATTTTTAGAAAATTCGTTAATAAATAAGGTATTAAAAGTATTTTTAGTCTAAAGCCTGCCCACTGAATAGAGTGTGTTATTTTACCTCTAAATTTCTTAATTACGGATTCTATTGAGGGCATACACACGTACGGACTAAAATATTTATGTGTCAATTACACTGGTAGGTACCTATCTTTTTTTATAGTATTGTACTTTTTAAAGTTTTTTTTTTGTTATAAAATATGCATGCGTGAACATCCGTTTTCGCCAGATCTTACACATCATTGCTAGTCACTTTTAATGTTCTATGAAAAATCTAAACAAATGTGTGTATAAATCAATCATGCCTCATTTCTTAAAGTGTTTTTCAGGAAAAAGTACATATTAGTTTGGTAAGAATATTGTCATTATTATAAAGTTATTAATAATTAACGCACGTGTTTTGCATTTATTTTGGAAAATGACGGTTGTACAAATGAAATATTCAACTGCAGATAACAATCGATAGCTTTTTTATTCATTATTGCCAGGATGAAGATGACATAGGGAACAGAAGAATATAAATATAACCTTATGACGAGGAGAGCTGACCCCAAAAACTTTGAGTGGCAATTAGTTGGGATAGTGCCAAGAAGAAATCTGATTTAATAACTTTAGTGTTTTACAAACATTATATTTTTAGTAATTTTATTCGAATCTCAGATGATCATGTTTATTATTAGGTATGTCCAATAAATTGAAGTATAACTTAAAAGCACGAAAATGAAATGATTTTCTAAATATGTATAAAATCAATAAAGTATTACGCTGCCCTTGTCTGTGTTGTGCGTTGGTGTTATTTTAATTAAATTTCATAATATGTATTATAGTACAAGTTTTTCCTACGTAGTGAATGGTAAGTGAAAAATGATATCAATGTTTTTATTTGACGTGAGGCGCCAAGAGTTTATGTATATAATTATTTCAAAATAAACAAATAATACCCTCTATTCATATTTACACAGCATGATGTGAGATATATTTTCCTGTATTTTTTTGCATTCATTTTTCATTTGTCTAAAGGTGTCATGAAATAATTACGCACGCTATGTCTAATACTAATTTCGAAATGTTAGAAACTGTTGTAGGATGTTACATTTTCATATATTTATTTAGCTAAAAAAACTAACAAATAAGGCATATATTAGTATTTATGCACACTCAGCTCACTTTGTAAAAAAATCAATGCTGGTTTCTTCTACTTTACTCTACTCAACTGTACTGAAAGTGTTAGACTCTTAAATGGTCTCTTGTGGTTTTTTTTTCACAAAACCGGGCATTTTTTTAAAATAAATTGTTTATGTTATTACTATTGTTTACATAAGGTATTCAGTTAAGAGAGAAGAATGGCACCTTTGTCGAAGTCACCGTCTGAAAAATATTAAGATATTAGGAGAGGCATATGTCCAAAGATGGAGTCAAATAGGTAAAAAATAAGATAAGGAAATGTTTGTCCAAAGTGGTCTAAAAAGCCATTATTTATATTTTCCCGTATTGGCTTTTAATACAATTTATTCTCACTTAGAGAATACGATATTCTGTTATTGTGCTGTTTGCCACTATTTTGATCAAATCCAACATCCTGTTCAAGATAACTTTAACTTAACATCGTGTTTCTGTACAACTGGTCTAAATCAGTCTAATTTCCATAATAGTAAACTGATTCGAATCTGAGAACTTCTCAAAATGTACAATCTGCGCTTTCAATCAATGATCATGTTTTTTCTATCAATGATCAAGTTTGAATATATCTTACGATTTTGTCGAATTTTCTGACCAAGGCATTTCGCTTTACTCTGTTTATACTGTATGTTTTAATCTTTGTACTACGTTCTATTGCTCCAATGATATATTGAGTATCCCATGGTTCACATTTGATTATATTTTTATTCGGGCAGTTGTGATTTTCCACCAATATTTTTTCTTTGAATTTGTAATAAAACACGGTTTCCCCGGTGCGTTATGTATTTACATAATTTATATTCGTTGATCAAATAAATTATAAGATAATTAATTATGCAACATGTTGTAGGTATTATTATTTTTATCGTGGAATGTAATGTCAATAAAATATATTGTCGAAAATCAAGTGTTTAATTTTTGTAATGATATATCTGATTAGAGCACCATTCAAAAGTGTTTATCTCCAAAAACATTATAGCCATGTTTTTTTTTACTATTAATTCTACAGAGAAGGTATGTTTTTCAATAGGTAGTGATGGGCGACCGTATACACTATACACAAATGATTGACTAATAATGAACTGACTTAAACTAAGTTGGTGACAAATATTGCCCGACAAAAAATGCGCCTCCTGATGGGGTATCTGATTTAATTTAATCTACTTTGGCCTGTCTCCTTTCACTGCTATTTTTTTTTGTCGTTCGATATTCGATTTATTGTAGGCAAATACACAAAGACGGCCGGCCGTGTGTAATATTAATTGACGTGCACGTATGAGAAATTGTTTGAATGTAGATGAAGCGAAAGAATGATTTAAGAATAGATTTTTATGGCATTCCGTTCTTTCTGTCTACCCCACTTGGGATATGGCGTGAGGGTATAGATTGGTAGATAGAGATCTACTATTTAATGATACATACGATATCAAAGTTTTTCTATTTCAAGTTGATTGAAATTGTTTTTTCATGACAATATCTCATAACTTAATTTAAAACAAATATATTTTAATATTTGGACATAGTTAAGTCTGCAGTAGAGTTTTACAATCACACACATATCAACACATCATGAAGTGCCTATAATATAAACCAGTTCTGTAGATTTAGAGATGCTGTTGAATTATATACTATAACCTACATGATATAACATTATTATATGTCCAGGTTTAGAAACAATGTTACCTATCGGTAATAAAAATATATTATTAACTATATATACACATAATATAATATGTATAATACATACTGTTGATCAGTATCGGTGAAATATTGATAAATAGCATTTACAAATACGATAAATTCTAACACTTGTTAACTATTCGCTAACAGTTGGTGTCTCCATAAGATTTAATGAGCTATTTGTTTTCTTATTCTATATTATTATTCTTAATATTATTATTACAATATCTATTTCTTCGGTCATCAACATCGCCATCTTTAATAATAGGTTTATATGCAAATTCTTAGACAACTTTTTTTTACTACAGTTTCGTATAAGAACAAAGATCAGCGATTCTATATTAATTTTATTTTATTATTCATATAAAATACCACTCTGAAATATTGAGGTTCACCGCATCTATTTAAATTTGTTAATATAATATGTCACTATGAAATGTGTGAAACTACCTATCGATGTGGTTGATATATTGAATTAATGTATTTTTGACTAGAAGCTAGTACGAATTTATTTGAAAGAAATTTGTCGATATTGATAGTCCGATGCATTTTGTTTATGTTTGTCTTAAAAATTACAGTTAATATTTTGTGTTTTAATTTTTAAACTTCTGTATTGTGTCAACAGGCAAATATTATGGCTTTACTCTGAATAATCTATTATACTTATTTACTTCCAATGGTTGAAAGTCCTTGTAGATCTTTGCCCTCCAAAACAATAAATCTCCAAGCCTTTCCATTTTGTGTAATGGATTACCAGTTTTATTGAGCATTTGGCTTCTCTAGATCGTGGTTGATGTTATCCAATAATCTATTATTGTCGTGTTAAATTATACACTAATCATAAGTTTGGTTGTGTTCGCTTGCTTGTTCGCAAATTGTCAAATGCCAGAGATGACGTGGAATCTATTGTACACATCATAAGGTTTGAGAGTCAATTGTTTTGGAAATTTAAGATTTACTTTTAAGAAGTGGTTGATCATCGAAAATGTGTACTTCAGCAAGTTAAGTATGCTTTAAGAAGAATGCTATTACAGATATCCATTGACAAAGGCTGGACTGGAGGACAAAGGTTCCGTCGTGACGCTCACAATTTAGATTTGCTCACAAAATGGACAGAAAAGAAGAAGATTGACATATTATAAAATTGATGGACAACTGTTGTCCAAAATTATGGTTACCTTTTTTATTAGACATTACCGAATACGACTGAGTCAATATTGATATAAACAACTCACAACACATCTACAATAATGACTGCTTTGTAAATAATTATTTACCATTTTGATTTATAGCAGACACACCAATGTTCTATGTACCAATGAAATCGGCTGTATCACACGAGATTATTACCTACTTTATGAGTATTTATTTCTATTGTATGAATAATATTCAAAATTGACTTTACAAAGTAGGTTTTAATTAATATTTATTAATGTAGTAATTCATACGGATGCAATTAATTTTATTTTTATCTAATATAAATTTAATATACCTAGTATATTGTACAATTTTTATGTTATTGATTGGTTTAAATTTACCTAATAAATTAAAAGATATTTTATGTGCCATGTCACTTATTTGTATTGCAATGCGAACTTATTTCTAAGGCGTTCTACATATTTTTTTAATAGCATTTTTAGATTCTTTAAATTAATTAACAGCGTAAAAGAGAAAAGATCTTGAGGAAATTAGTACGGAAATAAAAAAGGATGTAATATATTATTTAAGTTTTATGATCTGATGTTGACCAAAATATATTATAATCATTTTCATTTCTTTGACGAAGTCAATTTCATCTATTTACTTCATTCATACACTCCTATCCATTCTTATTTGCAGGACAGGAAAATCACTAGACATATATGACACCAGATCTTACCAGCTTCATTTAACACAGTTCATCGTCTTTCTGTCCTCTTCCTCAGCTTTCAGATATCTTAGTGGAAGCCTGTTTCTTTTGTGCGGAGTTGGTGACGCAGTCATCGTCATTGCTATTCCTCTACACACAGAAATATCAGATATGTACTTGTACACCTTCATTTCTTTGCGAACATAATAATATAATTATATTTTTTATTGGTTAGGTAACTATTCTTCTTCTAAAGTAATTATAAAATTGTTTTGGGGATAATCGTTGATTTTTTTTGTGTAGCTAATTTAGTATTTATCTGAGAAGAGCTTTATCAGGTTTAGTTGCATCAAGTAAGTACAACAGATATTTAACCTCAATTATAAATCAAACGTTAATATAAATCCACCTACGTTTGGACATAAACTCCGTATTTAAATATTTATTCTTTTTTTATGAAGCTTATAATAATACAATATTCTATTAAAAGCCGTGGTATCAATATTTATGATTTGATTATTTTTGTCGTCTTAATAATGTCTATTATACTTATTTTATTATTAAGGGATTTCTCGTAAAAAATCCTTGTTTGTCTGGTTAATCGGTCGACAGATTACTTCTACAATCTACTGCCAGTTAGCTACGTGGAGGTACTTGTGTGTATTTTCCGGGATGACGTTCTATAATAAATTACTGTAGGTGGGTAGGATCCGCGGGACTTCTCTCGCCTTGTGAACTATGGGATTTATAGTGCGCTTACCAAAACTTGTATTTTACACTTTGGAAATGCAACAGTATTTAATTCTTGGATGAAGTATTTTGTATTAAACTTTTTCATACACATATTATGTTTTATCTCCTGTGCGCGGATGTGATATGGAACGAGAAAAGTCATCACGGTGTTGAAAGCAAAATGATAGACGTTTCATCAAATCGTCATCATTAACTACCTATTTAATTTTTTCCTCTGTTTGGTGGTTTCAATATTGAATTCGATGTCTATTTTGGTGTAATGCATTGATATATCGTCAATTAGAATCAAAAGCAACAAAGGAAATACCGTCAATTTAGAATCAAAAGCAAATTTCTATTTATTTATTAGCTTTTGTTATAAAAATAAACTATTCCATGTTTTGTTTTTTATGTATACGTAAGATATAATCACTACATATATTCATTGGTTGGTATTTAATAGAGTTTTCTTTATTATTGCCGTATTTTTTTCTCATATCTTCGTCCAATTACCTGCTATCAGAATTGAGTGATTATTTAATTTATTACAGCATATAACTTCTACAAGGCACGTTACATCAACCGCAATTCGCGGCCAGAGGGGGTCCCGAGACCGTTTATTCTTTTATGCGTCCTTTTATATTCGTTTACTTCGTTATTATCCCCTTGTTAGTGTGGGTCTGGTCGTAAACATACTCTTAATATTTCCAACTCGATAATATACGAGACACATTCGTACATTTTTTCTTCTCTCATCATTAAAAGGTTAACATGTGAGTATAAATAATCTGGAATGTATTAAGCAAATACAGTATTGATGCCAAGTAATTCACCACTTGCGTACTGTATTCTTTTTATTCTTTTTATTTCGCCTTTGTACTTTCTTTCACTTCGACAAATTTCAATGATAGTTTGTAATTAATAACAATTAAACACTTCACTGTGTTACGAAAATTACCCGACAAAAATGAAATGAACGGTAAAGTAAAAATTATTATATATTAACTTCTGACCGGTATTTTTTCTTTATTCATTTGATATCGGAATATTTTTCAATAAATTTCTTCAGTATACTGGTCAATTCTGAAGCTCATTAACCGTACTCATAATATTTAATATTACCAATTTTTTTTGTGAAATGTGAATTCTTTAAGGTTTTTTAATTTTTTTAGTTTCTTGTTTAAATCGTACGAAGACAAGTAGTTTCATCAACATATTTTTATTTATTTTAATGGTTCTAATTAACCAATGTCGATAATTAAAAAATAATGCAATATAATTTCGGTTTCATTACTTTATAGCAAATGCTTTCTACAAAAGGACTGATCAGATAACAAAATCTTGGAACAAATTATTTTCTCCTTTATTTAGATTAAACCAGGTACTGTAAACTAGTTCATATTGTATTATATTTCAATAGGTACTTTTCAAATTTATTTTCGAACTGAAATTATTCTTTATGAACTTTATAAAATACGAAGGGTGTAAAATTAAAAATGTGTTCTTATTTTAAATGTTATAAGCTTTTTATAGCGGTATTAATTCATAAAAGTTACAATGTTGCATTAACAAATTAAAAGGTCTCTTGGATTTATTATCATTCTCGTTTTTAAATTTGCTTCTTTTCTTCCAATTTTTTCATTGCATTCGAAATTAATTACTGCACTTTCACGTTGGACATTTCATTTCCAATCAATGTCAGTGGATGAACACTGTCCTAATTAATTTAGTTTTAATATAAAGCGCATTATAACATTCAGTTGCCGCTTCATATGAATCATAAAATCCTTCATTCAATATTCACATGTCTGCGCCGATTTGGTACCTGCTCACTATTTATTATTGGATGATCTTATTTTATCATTTTTGATCCCATTCCAATAAATTTAAGTTGAAATTAAGTAACCGTTTAAAGCAGGTGATAATAATATTTTTATAATATAAAAATGCAAATGATATTATGAGGTGGAATTTTTATTTAATATTACAGTTCATTTTCATTCGTCAGCAATTTACTTATTATAATAATATGTAACGAAATTAAAAGAAAAATATATATTTAAATACATATATATTATATATCGTGATGGCACGAACGATACCAGTAAAAGATGAAGTCATTAGGAATCACAGTGTGAAGATGTAGTCAAAAGTATGGTGTTTATATCGTTGATTTTAAATTCGTTGTATCAAATAAAATGTTACTTTATTGTTTTATTTTCGATTCGTTAAAATGATGTGGATTCTTTTGCTGCCAAAATTATTTTACTACATTACAAAGAATATCTTTCCATCTTCTTTTTATTCATCGAGTAATTTAGTAATTGTAAAATTACTCGCTTAATTTTATCGTCCATATGCAAGTCATTTATAGCTTATATTTTTGCACATAATTGAATGGTATTTTGATGAAGTGGTTTAGAAGTGTTCTAATAATAATTTGGAGGCGATGTGCAGATGTGAAATTCCTTTTTTTACGAAAAAGGAACTTAAACTAAAAGAAAATTTATCAAATATAGATTCGTGGTGATAATAGCGTTGTTAAATGAAGCCATTAACAAACACGATTTTCTTCTTCCTATGAGTTACACTCGTCATATTCGTATTCAAGACCTCGTTGTCATGAAATTGCTTCGTTCGATCCTAAACTAAGTGCTGGCAATCCACCATCGTATGAGTTTTGGGGACATGTGTTCACTGCGTGGTCTGTTGTTTTTGCTCCAAAATATATGTAATTCTTGTAAAGATTTTACATACTTTTATTTTTTACTTTTGTAATCTAGGTTAAGAAGACTTGTTTATTATCGGCTAGAGAGACATCGAAGGAGTGCAGTCAAAAGATTCCACACACGGGGGTATTTTTTTTGCCGGCCGGCCCTTCAGGCTGCCCACTATGGCACCTTCGGTGTGGACAAGATTTGTTAAGTGTAAAATTTCGGATAAATGAAAGTCTTCAGACATCTGCAGTGAACATACTGATTTATTAGTAATATCCGCAAACTTCACTGGTCAATAATTTATTTTTAATATGTACCAAATGACTATGTTTTGCTTGGCTAATAAATAAAAAAAAATAACAATATCTTCTTGAATGAAATTAATAAAGTGAATTAAGATCAATCATGATTTTTTATTATATTTCATTTGGAATATCACATTAAACGGATAAACTTTAGTGTGTGGATATTAATTAGAGTAAAAATAGCTATTTAATTATGTAAGTTGTCACCCACAAACATGTATGACAAATAATGTACAGTTCCACTCGTGTATCTCATTGGCTCCCACTCGCTCATTTTTTTTGTGAATTAATTTAAATTATATAATATACTGCTATATATTATGTACTACTAGTTTGTGATTATTAATTTAAACGTTCGATATTAGTTCTCATATAAATTTCGCGTGCGTTGATTGAGTTTATGATTTATGTAATTTCTTATATATTTTTTTATTGAACTATTTAACCGTCAATATTCTCCAATGTTTAATACTCGTATTTGGTCAGTAGTTACTGCGTATATTGTTTTTTTCTGCTATCGCGTTGACCAAAAGCTGTAATGGTCTCAGTAAAATATGACGTTTTTTCCATTATTATAATATTTATTCAATTGACAGACATACAATAGATTTTCATATTACTGGATTGATTTGTTATTGTCTTTTGTTTTCTCGTGACGCTTGATTTATCAACCAAACTATATTGAGATTCAAATACAATCGAATATAAATACGTGACAATTGAAGAAAAAGTGTTTTTTCAATTTTCGACCCTTTACTTAATCTAAATTGATGATTTAGTGTGAAAGTTAGATGTGTCTAATACAGTAATATATTTAACATTTTAAAAAACGAAGGCGACTTTAATCGACTCTTATAAAAAAATAACACCACACCACCACCACACCACACCATCACGGCATATCCCACAAGTGGGGTAGCCAGCAGATCAGCTGCATGTAAGAAACATGCAAACTGTCCTCTTTGTGCCAATATAAAATCAAGACATTCAGGATGGGTGGCAAGCCCCACCGCTGAACTCAAGAAGTAAAACGTCTTAATTTTTCGAACACCTGCCTTTTACAGGACACTCGAAAACTTACGCAGAAGAGTGGGAGACCAATTCTTTACCGGGTGCTCCACGGGATATAAAAAAAAAAATAACACACCTGAAATTCCCGATCTTTCGATTATAAAGTCAAAACGTAAATATAATTTTTAATTAAATTTTACATTTTTTTTTCTAGAGTTTATAATGTATGTATGAATGTTTGTTAAGTACATAATATTTTATTTAAAATACTTTATTATTCCAAAGGCGCCAACCATCTACACTTCATTATTAAATGAATTACGTATGTGAGATCACGCGTCGATAACCATAGAAACAATTAATTAAAATTTTCTACAGTTATTTCCTCTCAGTTTAATTTTATTCTGTAAATCTTAATTTACTGTTTTGATCCACGCATGTTGATTTACTGGACGAGACAAACAAGTATTCGATAGTAATCTAACGAATAATAATATGTAATATATAAACAGATTGAATAATTTAAATTTCACTTCGATTTGATTGAGAATAATTTTTCACTTAATCATCTCATATAAAATGCTGGTGACCAGTACCATTCTGGTACCAACAATTACGTATGCCAGTAAAACTTGAAAATGGTTGAAAAGGGACAATAATGAAATTAATGCTGTGGAAATGCAATCGCTGAGGAGAGTGGAAAGTAAAGCTTAAAGGAATTGGAAGAATGGGCGGATGTGAGAGGAGTGCTGTGAGTAGAATGTGTGTAAATGAGTCGCGATGGTTTTGACATGTGGAGCGAATGAATGAAGTAAGGATAAAGAAGAAAGCGTATAAATCTGAAAGAGAGGGTGTGAGAAAATGCGGTCACCGAGAACTACGTGACTGGAACACGTGGATCAAATTCTCAATGTTGGCCGCGTGTTGAGTAAGAAAAATCGTCGTGCGTAGATATATGAGAAATTGTATAAATGTAGATGAAGCCAGAGAAGTTGTAAAGATAGACTAGTATGGAGTAAGCAGAGACCTGTAATCTCCGTAATACAAGAGAGACGATGGTCCTGGCTGGGACATGTTTTGAGAATGCCCAATGATAGTTGGCCAAAAAGAGCACTGTTCTTCCGTCCGCAGGGGTTCCGTAGGCCCGGGCGTCCCTCTTTCACAATACACCGTTCCTATGACAACGATATCAGAGCGCAAGGAATGTCGTGGGAAGAGGTGACGCAATTGGCACAGAGACGCTCTGAATGGAGGAGGCTGGTTTCTGCCCTGTGCTCCCGAGAGGAGCGTTGAGGGCGATGATGATGATGATGATGAGTATGGAGTTTCCGTTCTTTGACTTCTGCAATATCTGGGAAAAAGGATGTATCATGTAGCCGGCTTGGTTTACGGCGTGAGGGTACATTATAGTTGTATAGTATAGTTTAATATCTCATAATAATAATTATATTGCTTTATTAATTTCTCAATTTTTTCTTCATATAAAGAAAGACATTAGTTTTTGTATTTCTTTTATAATTTTGTATGTAATTTATTGCAACTGCAAGAGCAGGTGCATTGTGATCACATTATATCTTGCCATCCGCTTCAACTTAATTTTAAGGAATTTTTTTATTGTGCCCTTTTATTTTCTAAATGTATCAATAATTAAGACGTTTTTTTCTAATTTATTTGGTCTTCTTTCGGCAGTGTTATATTATATTATTATAGTACTTGAGAATATATTTTTATGTACAAAAAATTATTTCCTTGTATTCATTCGCCTGTCCAATTATGTAGGAATTGTTTACTTTGTCATCAACCCTTTGTGAATCTTTTGTCGTTCTTTTTTTATTGGTGAATTATTTATAAATACCATCAACATTCTTCACAATAATTCTATTTTTATGTTTTATATATAAACTTCTCAAGTCAAATTAATCCTGCGCTATAAACGCTTTAACGGTGAGTCGTTACTTAATTAGGAAGAAAATCCTCTTAGGATATCTTTCATTGAAGATGCGGCTAGAAATAAATAAATACAGTTTTTTTAGCGCCATCGCGGTGTGTATACGTTCTTTAAATCTCTCCATTCTTATCCCTTTTGTTAACCCTATTAAATCTATGTCACTGAATGCTTTTATTTGTTGGCTTTTTTGATAATTTATTTATGTCGTATAAACAACTTGTTATTGGTGGGTTCTATACCTGAATTTTAAACGAAATAAGTTCACAGACAAAACGACTATCTTCTGATATACTCGTAGGTAATTCTAGTATTAGGTATAATTAATGTTGTTTTTTGTACGTAATGACTGTCATCTTCCAAATGTACATTTTAGCGAGGTGTTTGAATCTTTGTTTCAAACCGCAATATCTTACACCTGCATTGTTTTCATTTTTTGTTTTAGTTTACAGATAATATTAAATCAAAAATATATAACTACATAGTAATTCAAATATTAATTTATTTATTCATTCTTTACTGTAAATTGATTACATAAAATTTCATAGAAGGTAAACATTCAAATTAAATACAATCAATATACAGATGGCGAGTTTATCGCAAAGGCGCGATCTCTTCCAACTAACCCAAATATAATAATAATAATATTGTATTGGACACTGATGTTTGCCATAATACGAGTATATGTACTAACATTAATAAGACCACACGTGATAGTCAACATATTATATTTAAATATTTACTCAATGGAACACTTGGAGCTTTCCATTTATTTTATTACAATTCCATTTTATGGGTCTATAAAAGGATAATAACGCAAGGAGACCTGCGCTGTAAGGTTACGCAATATGATTCCATAACATTATATTCTCAGAAGCTACAGGAAGTGCACTACTTTTTGTCCTTTTTCTTTAGGCGTCAAAGGGTTGCCGCCCTTTGATGCCGCGCCTTCTACTTTTACATTTATCAATAAAAATAACTCGATCTCTTAATTTATCAGATTTATGAAGTTGCCAGAAGGTGGATCTCAGTTTCGTCCCCTTTTCAACACTCCTCGATCAATACAATAATGTTATTACATTATATCATGAATGGTAATAGAAACGACTTGTTCGCACGCAAAAAGTATCAGATATCAGCTGATGATAATATTATCCAACAATCGTTTGCGTAATGAAAGGGTTTTGTCCTCCTTATGTCGGCCCGCGATTTTATCAAAAGATCGGCGAGTCACTTGTACACGTGATACTTCCTATCGTTTCCTTTTGTAAGTGCTAATAACAACTATTGATGATTCTATAGTTTTACCCTTAAGCCATCCAAACCTGTGTCTCATG
This sequence comes from Athripsodes cinereus, assembly GCA_947579605.1. Classification (NCBI taxonomy): domain Eukaryota; kingdom Metazoa; phylum Arthropoda; class Insecta; order Trichoptera; family Leptoceridae; genus Athripsodes; species Athripsodes cinereus. The sequence goes on along the minus strand of OX388316.1, from coordinate 16,109,505 downwards.
CCTCAGCTTGTCTTATTTCCAACATTAAAATTTCATAATAAATATTATATAGGTTGCTATGATAATATCGTTTCTACCTCCGTTTACGTTTGTCTACGTTTCTATCGTATTTTGTCTCGATTGACATTCTAATTTCTTTTGTCCAATATTTGTTTTGGCGGTCGATTATTCTGTTATAAGCATTTTCTTCGCAGACATAATAATATATTTTTACTATAGTTAACTGTTTATGACTATTTGTTTGTTATTATCACATAGTTAAAAATTTCACACTTATTACGTTTTAGTGATGTATTTATTTTTATGCTACTATCCCCGAATGTATTGGAATCTTTTATTTTGATTTCCAGCAATATCCTTATTGTGTCCTGCATTGTTGTGTTTGATACAAAGTAATAAGCGTCGAAGGCATCCGTACAATCCGTACACGTTGGGATCGCTGTGAAAGGAAGTCGATTTTTTCGGGTGGCCGCCGAACAATGAAATATCGGAGCTTAACTAAAAGCTTCACAATATCCATTCATAATCAAAGACTCCACGCTTCACTTCACATTGATTTGTTTATTTTCGTATGCACAGTATTTTGTCCTGCAGTTGTTGTTCGCTATGTAGGTATGTTTAATAACGTGAAGGCGTGAATGAATGGATACTGGTAGTATGTATGTAGTTACACTATCACATTCCTTCCTACATGTGCTGCATTTTACTACTGTACTACTATTATCTTCTTTGTGTATTGCATATTAACCTAATATTACTAATGTACCTACAACGTGGTGTCGACTCATTTCATCCACAACAATGCATTATTGGTTGTGTTGTAACAATCATGAATGTTGTTCATATTATTATTATTATCTTAATCATTGATCACAATGAGTGTGAGTCACTCACTACTCCTAGTTCCAGGAATAGTAAATTTCCTATTAAGTCAAAGTGTTGAAGAAACTTCTTGTTATGAAACACTATGAAACTATGAGGTGGTCTCATTTAAATGCTAAAGACCATCAAAGGTTAATTAAATAACTAGTCAGCAAATTGAATATTGTTATAAGATGAAGATATTATTCATTGTTGAAAAAAATTTAATTGTAGGTAGGTATTTAAGAGCTTTAAGTTTTGTCGTATTTTTTATGGTCTATATCGTGAATCTACTTGTGCATTTTATCACACCTCTTTTGTTATAAAATGTGTCATATATATCAAAGATTTTTTTATTGTTATTTTCTTAAATTATTGACCCCCGATTTTATTTAAGTCGTCCTAAATTTTTCACTGAATTTAATATTTTTTTTTGTATTTTTTTTACCCACGCTTTGATATTTCAGCACATTTTTTTAATCCGGTAGTTGTAAATCAAATATACACAGAAGTTTTCAAAATATTTGTCTAAGACTTTTTTAATATTATTACAACATTAATTGATTGACAGGAAGTTATTTAATATAAAAAATATCAACAAAAGGCACTCCCTTTAGATCCATTATATTGTTTAGTGATGCGAATATTCAGGTCCTGCAATACCTTTGCCCGTGGCCAGGAGATGTATTTTTTTTATTGCAGATTATAGGTATATATCGTTTGATTTTTATTAAATTTTTAATAATTTCCTTGTTTTGATAACATGCTGCGTAATCCTCCAATAAATGTGCAATATTTTATTGCATCACTGTCCTTCCTATTTTATTTTTTTGCGACTTTAGATTTTATTGGGTTTTATATTTTGGTATTTTTTTACATCCTTGATATTTTATACTATAAAAAAAATGTATGTTTATTTGTACACTATGTATCCTATATTTTTTCTGCACAGATTTTCAAGATTTTACAAAACATTATAATTTTACGTTGAACAATGTTAGTAAAACAATACTGTTCTTTGCGGGCTAGCATTTTTGATACTAAGACAATCGTGTCACAATAATATGAATGATACATTTCGGTCTTTCAAATTTAGATCTTACGCTTCGTCATGCCGCTAATAACAATTATGTCGATTTGATTCTATTTTTATTCGGCATCCAGATTAAAGTATTACTTGTTCGACTTATTGTGTTCAAGAATGGTTTTTGTTTCGGTTGCAATACCACTCATCACCCCACTATTTCAAACAACTATTCTCTACTACTAACGATGCAGGTGTCTTGTCAGATATTATTACCTATGTTAGTTAAGCTCCTTTACTTACCAGTCATGTACCTACTTACTACCTATCCGTTTATAAATTCTATGATTATGTTCTTTTTTGTATTATTCTTATATAACAAAAGGTGTTTTAATAAAAACGATTTTAAATTGAATATCATTCACACCGCGAACACTTCGCCGCTGCTGTTCCTGGGATGTTTACCATGGATAGCTGACTTGCACTAGATAAGTGGGAGTTTTTTTTATACTATAACTTTACTTTGTATTTTCTCCAATGTGCTGATATTAATTTTCAGGATACTCGTAAGTCATACGAAAAGGAATATAAGAGACAAACTTAATAGGTATATCTTAGAAAATAAAGTCTATCGTCTTTCTACAGATTACTCGAGTAAATTTCCGCCTTTATTTTTATCTTCTTTTTTTCTTTGCAACGCTAAGTGAATTTATTTGCATAATGTTTAATGCTCGAACCCGTCTGTTAAACGCTTTATATATGTGATTTAATTTAAATGAAATGAATCTCGTGCATTGATGGTTTAATTTTATTGCTAAAAAGTTCTTTGCCTTGCGAAGATTGTTACCGATTAGGTATATACCTATAGATATGCCATTAAACGTCACATGTATGTTTAAATTATTATTAATTTTAAAGATACTTAAGTTAGTATTGTATCTGTAACTATACCAATTTGAACGCAACGTAACTATAGTACTGTAACTAGTTATATTAAATCCTATTTGCCGGTAGCTGTCTCTGAAAAAATCGAGAGCTTAATGTTTGATATAAAGTATAGAACTGAACTTACATCGCAGCCTTCATGAATTAAGTATTAATTTAAAAAAAATTATAAATAATTTATTATCTCCTATTGGAAGCATATTAACCGTGTCTATTGTCATGCATTTTTCACGTCTTGTTTCAGAACAACACCTTTTAATAGAGTACCTTTTAGAGAAATGCTATATCATTGAAGAAAGATCCACCTCACACCCAGTTATCTCAGGAGTCGTTAACTCCTACTTATCCGCACATTCAAACCAAAATTGTCCTCACGGGCGGGCCATTGGGGAGGCCTGAAGGGCCGGCCGGCCAAAACCGCCGTCGTGGGAATCTTTTATACTACTTCTCTCTTCAATGTCCCTTTTGGTTCGTAAAACATTTATTAATATAATATAATACATATAAGTACAGAAAAAAAAGAGAAAAATAATACAAAGAGTGAGGTAAAGTAAAAAAAAACATAATAATAAAATATATACAAGTATTATGTACAGAAGGCCGAGGTGAGGTGTCCAGAGACGCGCAGTTACGCGTTTAAATGGCGCGAGCCCGAGAGTCGCCAGCGCCAGCATGGTGTGGAAACATGGAAACATTAAACCCTCCCGAAAGGGTCATCCCTACCAAACCTACTCTCCACCAAGGGAGACAGGATGACACAACGAAAAGACGAGTTCGCCATACGCACCACCGCCACAATGGGTAAAACCAACCCTAAAACACACCTACGTCAGGCGGGGGTAAACCCGGCTGACGCAGAGCATGCTATATCAACGAATATTTCTAAATCTATCAAGTGAACTATGATTAATATCTACCTAATTAAATGACTTTTTCCTCAAGTTTCCTAGACAATTCGCCACCTTAATGCAGAACAAGCCTAAGTTAAAATTTTGGTCAAACTGAGTTAAGTATTAAGAATTAAGAAATGATAATAATAGATAATAATGAGTTACAATCCATTGGATTGGTCTGCAACGAGTTTTGACTTTCTTCTCCATTCCTCCCTATTCTCAGCCAGTCTTTTCAGCTCTACGTATGAGCCACAATTCATGTCCCTCTTCAGTTGGTCCATATACGCATCTCTTGGTCGGCCTCTGCCATTTGTCCCCTCGGTCTTACCCTCCGCAATGGCGATGAGTAGTCCTGGGTGCCTGATGTTGTGGCCAATCCAGTTAGCTCGTTGTTGTCTGATTCTCTTGAGAAGTTGCCTTTTTTCGCCTACCCTGTTAATACTTCTTCGTTTTCGATGTGTTCCGACCAATGGATCTTCAGCATGCGTCTGTAGCACCACATTTCAAAGACCGCCAACCGTCCGCTTTCCCTCTTGCTGATGGTCCACGTCTCGCAACCATAAAGCAGAATGCTCCATACAAAGGCTTTAGTAAGGTTCTTCCTTACGCTTAAATCAATGTTTGGGGATTCCAATATCTTAGATTTTTTGTTAAAAGCAATCCTTGCCTGGTTTATTCTGCTCACAATTTCCGATTTGGAGCGTCCATCTTGGTTTATTCTGCTGCCCAAGTACACGAATTCTCTTACTTGTTTGATGCTCACTCCATTTATGGCAATATTCGCAGTCGCTTCCTCTTTTCCAACGACCATACATTTTGTTTTGTCTTTATTTATTTTCATGTTGTACTTTGACAACAGTATACTTTCCATTTTTGCTAAGGCTTCGTTCAGCTCCATCGCGGAGTCTGCGAGCAGTGCTATGTCGTCAGCATATCTAATCATGTCGACCTTTTTCCCATTTATTTTGACTCCTGTCCAGTTCTTCATTTCTTCTCTGAGATCATCAATAGCTCTCTGTATATAGCAGTTAAAGAGAGCTGGCGACATTGAGCATCCCTGTCTTACACCTTGTTCGACCCTTGCTTCTGCGCAGCTCTCTCCGCTTTTAATCACAGCCATTTCGTTCTTGTATTAGCTCCAGATTGCTCTTCTGTCTTTATAACTCATTCCTATCTGGTTTAGAGTCTTAAAAAGTTCTTCCCTTAAGTTGTTAATAATAGATACGAGATAATTAAATGAATGAGTGTTATTAGATTCCTAAATAATAATGCATGTTAAAATTTGCTTTGGATTTTTCAAAAATCACTCGAAAACACTTAGGCTAGTTCTGCATTAGGGTCCGCATTATTTCAGGGTCCAATTTTCAACCTTTCTAAATAAATATTTGAAAAAACTTTATTGTTTGTTATTGAAGTTTATTCAACTCTTTTAAGGTGGGCACCTACTTAGTTTCCTTCGTAAAATCAATTATGTGTAATTAAAGTGGCAGTATTATAATACTTGTTGTCCCTGCATATGAGCTTTGAATGAAAGGATTAACTTTTGTACAATGTCTTTAAGTCTTTAAGATACAACACGTGTTTCACGCATTCTTGATTCGTGTGTATTTAGACACTGCAGTGTTAATTAATTGATAAGTAGAGGGTTGAAAGAATATAATTTACGCTCACCTTGTTAATTATTAAAATGAAAAGGGTTACATGTTTATTTATTTAATAGCATCTTTTTTACGCTTTTTAAAAAAATACTGGACTAAGGCCGTCTTCCTACCTACCTACTCTTCCCTAGCAGCTGTTTTTAAAATATCCATTTACTTTTTTAGATTTTAATAGATTTTATTTCGATAAGGCAGATCCTTTATCTGTAACGTATTATTATCTCTCTATAACCCCTTTTATATTTATTCTCCTTTTCCGAAAAGATCTTTTCGGTTTGATTTGATCAATTTTATGTGGTGTTATAGAAACACATTCATGATTGTATCTTTTTTTTTTATTTTTTTTTCTCTTTAGGCACTGGGCTCATTCTAATCAAAAGCATAAGTATTTTCTCTATTTAATAAATCTGCACTTCAATTTTTTTCCCACAGTAAGTACATCTATATTTATGTATGCAGGTACCTACATCTTAATATAAAAATAAACTACACACCGTGTTTGTCAATTGTCTTTTTTTGTTTGACATATTTTATTTATATTTATCTCATAAAAGTTAAAATGACGATCTATCGTTTATAAACAGGAACATTATTAGCAGCTTTAATTAAAAATATTTGATCATACCTCTAAAAAAATCTGGCTTTTATAACTGTGTATTTAAGGAAATAGTGTAGACATTCCAACCTTTATGATGAGATTAATTTCAGATATAGTCTTAAGTAAATTCTTGTCAACAACTTTCATACATAATTTATAATGCTAAAATCTGAAAGTGGTATGAAATATATTTAGCAAACAATTGTTGTGGTCACACAGTATGTATTTTTTGATATTAAAATATTCCTGTCATTAAGCAACGGTTTTTAATAAAAATCTCATCATCATGAATGGCGTGTTTGGCCGTCCGTCTGAATCCATTGTTAATGAACATCTCAATGCTGCAATTTGTATTTAATCGTCGAAAATATACGTACCTACTAGATAAATGAATCTCTAGGAATGAACTGAATTCGATTGCTGAATAAATATTTCATTCAGCATTTTGCCACCAGGTGGATCTAGTAGCGATACTATCCAAAATTAGTTTTTCGATAACTAGACTATCAATTCGGATTATTTAAGCAGTTTATTAGTATTAATTATTTACTATTTCAGCCTTACTCGTGAGTAAGTGATCGACTACATTTAAAAAAAATTTAATACCAAGATATTTCACTACAATTTTTTTAGCAAGTAGTACTGTACGAATGCATAGATTGGAGTAGGTATGTAAAATTGATTGAATGCTATTTATCAAATTATCATTTCCGTGTAAATATGAATGTGTTGACGTTATGTATGTATTCGCCACCATGCGTGTTAACTTGTGCTTCCCATGCTTATAATTGTTGTATCTGACACAGCGACGTAGCGGAATGATAACATAATCGTGAGCAATTGATTATCACAGCGTTTGATAATAACTCGGGTAATGGATTAGGGAAAGTGTGAATGGATCAGCCGTGATAATATTTCCAATGTTTCCAAGACGTAACATTTAACATTATTACCAATGCGACGTTTTAGTCACGATTTGTTACGTATACTTACAGTAATTCCTGTTTTGATGCTATTATGTTTAATTTCTCGAGTATGTTTCGTGTTTTTATTTTGTTAAATAGATTGCATTATTTTTGTGTGATTTTGTTATTATTAATTATACCTAATTAATTCATGTCGTTAGGATACCTAGACAAATAAATCGCAGTGTAATCAATTGATTAGTTTATCAAGTTAACCTATCATGTAGGTTATTGTTATACAACTATATCGGTCTAAAAAAATTTTTTCTTTTAAATCGTATTATCCATGGAAAAACTAAAATTATTTTCAGTTTATTTGTTGGCGATATAATCCGTGAGTTAAGCATAGTAACAAAACTTGTTTATTAAATATGTTACCAATCCTTAAATACTTTGATAGGATGATGTTTATTATTTAGTTTGATCTGATATTCTCTGTAATGCGATAGTAGTCGACGAGGTTGTACTGTATTTAATTAATTCATCATGACAATGCTTAAGATATTTATTCACAGTAAATTATTAGCGACAAATGATTTGGTGTCAAAATTTTTGATGCATTAAATCGCCGTGTTGACCATTTTATTATTTGTGTATAAATTAAAATTCGCATTAGAAACGAAGTAAAACAGACTTGTATATAAGCATTTTTGTTATTTTTAAAGATATTTTTACATAGAGTTGGAAAATGAACATACATTATGTAGGTATGCATGGCCAGTGATATTTGAACTGCACGTCTAATCCTAGGACACATAATAATATTGAATATGCTTTTACATACATTTCGTACAGTTTTCGATGTTGACCATGCGTTCATATAATTTTACTACGTCTTCATATTTCAAAAGGAAATAAGTTATTTTACAGGAAATATTGCGTTATCATCATGCACTTGATTTAACAAACCGGTTATGAGTGAAAAGTAATAAGTTTGTTAAATAATATACTACGAACGAATCTCCCATAGATATTATCATGATTTTTAATAACAAAACTTTGGCGCCTTATAATGACCTAACAAATTTGTATAACGTATAATGTTGCCTGTGTCAATATATATTCTGACAATAATTTGTACGAAGTTGTATGAGAGGAGTATTCTTGGAAATGGAAGAGTGTATTTATATGATAGGCGTATCAATGAATTATTTAGTTCAAAAGTCCACTGGCTTTGATTTAGCGGAGAATTATTGTTCATAAATATTTTGTTTCATAAATGTTAATTCACTCTTTGATCTGTAAGTTTATAATTTTTAATTACGACAATATTTACCTATCTAAGGATCTTCATGAATTACACCTGATTCGATCTATACGGAAAATATATATTTCTTATTTGATTATCAAAAACAGATTTGTATTTACAAGTTCATCGACTCGCTAGATTCATTTTTTTAACACATTTTTTGTGTTCATTCTTTAATATCGTTTGTGACTACGCAAATATAGAAAATGCTATTTGGTTATTTATCTGCATATTTCCTTGACGGGTTTTTCAATATCATTTTGTACAGTCTATAATGTGTATTACAAATTAGTGACATAGTGAGCATATTTTATTATCCATTTAACTATACAACACATTATTTTTACATCATAATATATGTTTCTAGTTACCTGCACCATTAATAGATGTGATTATACTCTACTCTTAAATCTTTATCGCTTATCGCCTTTATCTTATTGTACAGTCTGATAATGACACCCGATGAATTGAAGCTACTTACTCAAATGCTCCGCGGCTTGCGGCAGGTAGTCGAAGAAGTTACTTCTTCCTTTTATTAACCACTATAAAATGACTTGATAATAATATTATTTAGTAGGTTCCTCCTCATCCCAAAAAGACTACCGCAATACGCACCATTATTATTTGTCTAAAGTTGACTTCTGAAGTTTCTTTTTTTTTTAATTCGGGTACCCGAATCACAAATGGAAACTGGAATTCGAAGTGTAGATCCGCTGGAGATATTGAATATACAAAAAAATGTTATTGAATGACTCTGCAATTATCGCTAATGTGTTTCTTGATTTCTATGACCAGAGAATGATTGTTTTATTGATTTTTTGTTGTTTCATTTTAGAAATGGGTCAGATGTTTGTAAAGTCCATTAGAGATATTTATTTTATTACATTATAATATTTTTTAGACGTAAAATGTACTTAGTGTATTATTTATTCAAGTCTTGACACATTGTATATTATAATTTTTTGTTATGTTAATTGGACATATGATGGTTTCATCGAGTCGAGTGTTTTAGTTATTTGATTTTGTTTGACAGATATGTAAGTTCATTTAAATTTGACCTCATAACTGTATGTAGATTAAGTGTTGAACTTTTAATATTAAGTGTACTGAACTTATACTTAGCATTAAAGTATTAAATTATTCAATCTTTACAGTATGTAAAATTGAGGAGACCCAGATAACGAGCAAAGCCATACATCGTTTCTACCTACAAAGGTGGGTACCTACACAGAAAATTATCTCAGTTTCTAAAGAAATTATAAATGCTGTTTCAATACTTTTTGCTTTGACTAAGACTGAGTGAATGCATTTTATAATTACATAGGTATAAATAATTAAATATGTACGCTGGTGCGTGCCCTAAAAGCTCCTGAAATTTTATTCTTTTATACCTGCAATTTGTACAAATAGTTTATGATCATAGACTCAGTTATTTTTTTTATTTATTATTGTCCTTTTTTGAGCGAGTTTGTCGCTAAAGGCATCATTCCTTTTTTCGGTTTCTTGATTATTATCAAAAGACCACAAGTGATTGCATCCCGTAATTGAATTATCTCATTATATGACTACATTTGAGTGTACCTAAGTACTTCTATGTCATTATGTTATTCCATTGTGTGCTTATCTTGTATTATACTTATTTTACAATTGTAAGGTTACGTACTTCAGTTAGTCAAACACGCAACTGAGAAATGTCTTTGTACTTCGATATTACGTCTTGGTTTGAAAAAAATGAACTTGTTTGTTTAGCGTTTTGTCATTACAACACATCCGTCTTTTTGTACTAAATTGAATTATCAAGTTTATGTTTGTTATTATTATAATATGTAAGAATGATATAAATGTTTTACTTATTTTATTCTTTACTCTACCTACCGACATTGGTTGTCAATCATTATGTGTTATCATTGTTATGCAGTTATTCTAATTTATTCATTTTGTAATAGGTATCTATAACCCAATTACTTTTTTATGTTTATAATGATGAAATTTATTATTTTAATGTAATCATATGTATGTTACTTTTTTCTTAATTTTCATAATTATGTGTCGATCGTGTATAAGAAGGCATAGAATTGATTGAAAGAGTTCGAAAAGTGACTGAGACGAATGTATGGGATGTGCAAGGTGCCTTTCAGAGTGGTAGAGGGTTTGTGGACCAGATCTTCTCCTTGCGAATGGTGACAGAGAAGCTCCTGGAGAAACACCAGAAGCTTTTCTGCGCGTTTGTTGATCTAGAAAAGGCTTATGATAGAGTAGATCGTGAGAAAATGTGGCAAGTACTATCAATGTGTGGGATGGGTAGTCGGCTAATTCGCGCCATTGCGTCCCTATATACAGGAAGTTCTGCGTGTGTTAGAGTGAACAATAACCTGTCGGAATGGTTCACATTGACAAAAGGAGTAAAACAAGGGTGCGTGCGATGTCGCCATGGCTTTTTAACCTATACATTGATCATTGTATTCGTCCATTGAAAGAAATGAATGTAGGTGTTGATATGAATGGGATGAATGTAAGAGCGTTAATGTTTGCCGATGATTTGGTATTGATGGCTAAAAGTGAAAGTGATCTACAGCGAATGATGACGTGTGTGTATGAAAATTGTGCGATTAATGGATTGAGAATGAATGCAAAAAAGACAAAAATCATGGTGTTTGAAAGAGGAAGTGAGAGAACAGTATGCCAGGTAATTTTTTTTTTTTTTTTTTTTTAGTTTACGCAAACATACAGTTATTACAATACATAGGTAATACAAATAGATAAAAAAAAAAATCGGCACATAAACCAGCAAAATGGTTGTAATGTAGTAATGTAAAGTAAAGTAAAATAAAGTAAAAAAAACCAGTAATGATTGACAACGAAGTGTTAGAGCAAGTTGACGAATGTGTGTACTTAGGTAGTTTGTTCACGAGAGATGGGAAGTGTGAAAGCGATATTGAAAGGAGAAAAGTTGCTGGCAATAAGGTAAATGGTGCAATCCGACCAATTATTGCAAATAGAAACATATCCACCACAGCTAAAAGGTTGGTGCACTCTGCTATCTTAGTGCCAACACTTATGTATGCAAGTGAGACGTGGACATGGTTAAAAAAGGATGAAAGTGGCATAAATGCAGTGGAAATGAGATTATTATCATTATTATTTGGATGATTTGTAAAGCGCCGTTTTGTGAAAAAAAATCCACCTCAAGGGCGCTCTTTGCTAACTAAGGTTGTGCTTGAATTATTCCGTGAGATTTCTTGAATAGATAAGTTTTCAGTTGGTTCTTGAAACGAGATATGTCCTGCGTTTCTCTGATCGTTTGTGGAAGCCTGTTCCAGACTACAGGTGCAGATATTGCAAAAGCACGCTCCACGTACACTGGTTTCGATACAGTACTGGTCACCTCCAATTTAGTTGTTATATCTTGACAAGACCTAAGTGTTGTCTGTCTATGACTTAACGCCTGTCTACCACAGAGTTCCATGATATATTCTGGGGCCATAGCATGAAGTGCCTTAAATACTGTCAAACACACTTTAAATTCAACTCTCTCCGGACATCTGAGCCAGTGAAGAGATTGAAGGGTGGCAGATATGTGTGAAGAGCGATTCAGTTGATAAATGAAACGTGCAGCCGCATTAAAAACGGACTGAATTCTCTGAAGTTGATATTGTGGAAGATTTGCGAGGATGCCATTGCAGTAATCCAATCGTGATACGACGAATGAGTTAATTATGGTTTTAGCTCCGTCGGTTGATATATTTTTCCTTATATTCTTGAGCTGCCTTAAAGTATAGAAACCACTACTAACAGTAGATGATATGTGTTTCTCCATCGCAAGGGCGTTATCAAGATGCGCTCCGAGGAACTTAACGTGGTTAGATGGGACTATGTCCACGTTTTGTACACGAATAGGGTCAGCGTTTATGAGATGTTGTCTTCGTGGAGACGCTATCCAGAGAAATTCAGTTTTGGTGGGGTTGATTTTAAGCATATTGTTAGACATCCAGGATGAAATGTCCGTTATGCACGAAACGACTTCTTGCTCAAGAGCAGATTTGGATTCCGGGGTGCATGATTTAAAGAAAATGCGATCGTCTGCATAACAATATGTTGTAAAGCCTAAGTTTTGAATAACATACTCTAATTGATTCGTGTATAAGTTGAACAAGATTGGTCCAAGAACAGAACCCTGTGGAACTCCATATAACGTTGAGTGTTTTCTGGATGTTGTATTATTAAATTTGACTTCATATTCTCTGTTGGATAGGTATGAAGACATCCACGTTAAAACCCTGTCCCCAATGCCGAACTCATGCTCTAGCTTTGAGAGAAGTATACTATGATCAACCGTGTCAAAAGCTGCGCTCATATCGAGATCGTTGAGAAGGATGTGTGGCAAGAGTCTGAGAGATCGTGTGCGTAACAGTGATATACGAAAGGAATGTGGAATGAAAGTTGGTGTAATAACAAGGATGAATGTAAATAAGTTGAGATGGTTTGGGCACGTGGAAAGAATGAATGAGGACAGAATGACTAAGAAGATATATTTGGCTGAGAGGAATGGTGCTCGGAGACGCGGACGTCCGAGGATTAAATGGCAAGATCATTTAAATCAAATCCTACAGGACGGTCACGTGTTGAGCACATTGAACAGGAGAGCATGCATGAGGAATTGTATGACAGTGACGGAAGCGAAAGATGTATGCAAGGATAGAAGGAAGTGGCGCTCGATCCTTTCTGCCTACCCCGCGAGGGAAGCGGCGTGAATGTATGTATGTATAGAATATTAATTTATTATTTGTAGGTACATAAAAAAAATAGTTTTTGAGCATACATGAGATATTCAATTTTGTGCATTGAAAGTGAAAATAAGTTCACCCGATTTTAAGAAAGTGGTAAAGAATTACTGAAATTTCAAATTGCTCATTATTTTATAGGGTTTCATATTATATTTTGTTGCTGAATTATTTTTGATTTATATGAAACTGGTGTTGCACAAGTAAATTTAAATAAATAAAATATACCTACAGTTTTGAAAAATAATAGGTAAGATATACATGATAATTTCTTTGTTACGCTATTACTCTGTATAGAGAGAGACTGTCTGAATGTAAAGTATATATTGATGGATATTTTATATTATTTTTACAGATCGTTCAAGTTTTGATCCAAAAATAGAGCAGCTGAAATAATTATCCACGCTTTTTATATCCAATTTAAAACTAATATTTACTTTTGCTTCCAAAATATTTCATATTTCTATTGTTCGCATATCAAAATAGGATGCGTTCGTATTCGTTTAGGCATCTATTCTTTATTTGCTCCCGTATTGTGTTGCAGTAGACGTTGATGGTAGGTATAATATGTTTTAAAATGCCGAAGTTAGGTTGTTTTTATAAAACGTAATTCTCCGTAAAATATGTCCATTGTATTCCTTATATTATAATAAAATTAATATCTTGTGTTTATTTTATTTTTCTATTATAACCCACTTTTGTATTTCATATATTTTGTTCGATTTAGGGCATGTCTGCATATTTTATCATTTCAATGAAACATATTGGTTTGATATTATCTACTACTACTATTCTATCACGGCATATCCCTCAAGTGGAGTCACCAGTAGATTAGCCGCATGCAATAAACATGAAAGCTATCCTCTCCGTGCCAACAAATAATTAAGACATTCAGGATGGATGGCAAACCTCATCACTGAATTTTCGATGTAATTTTTTTCGAACACCTGCCTTTTGCAGGTCACTAGAAAATTTGCAAAAAGACTGGGAGGCATTCTTTGCTGGGTGCTCCATGAAGCCTTTGGTATTATGCACTTACCTAAATCTACCTAACCTAAGGCAGCTATCCATTACCTTAGGTTTTACAGGACTAAGTTGAAAAAATACATACCTATGTATATAATATTATGTTATGTAAAATATTTTTTCAATGTATTTCATATTATTACATACACACTTTAATTCCCGTCAGCCAATTTCATTGTAAGTTTTCCGTTTCAAGACAGTTTGATATCAACATTAAAAATAATGTTTGTTTAAATTTCTATGCATTTAAGCTAGATATTTTTTTTAACAAACGATTCAATCAATACACAATACGCCTGTCATTTTTCTTGACATGAGATGTTTTAACAAAAATTTTCAATAATAATGTTACTCGCGATTGTTGTGCTATCGCATTGATGCCTTCTCATACCTGATTTGATATAGCGTGTGCGGGCTTACATCATAGTAATATTACGTGTCTGCAAAAATCTATATATGATAAAGACACTTGCACAAACAATATTTCTAAAGAAATCTATTTCATTTTATTAATAATAATACATATTATTTATTTTTGATGTGCAACCAACTGCGATATATTGATTTCAATATTATAATAATACAATAATACGTCTATTGTCCTCCTTTTAACGCAATTATTGAAAATGTATAGATTTTTAATTCCTATGTAATTCAAAATATGATACCAGCTATGAAATGTACATATCTACATTCTTAGTATTTTGGACAATTCATTGCATAGTTGCTAGTTTCACTGGGAGTTGATTTAACTCATTTTTGTTCAAATAACGTCTATTGACGTATTTACAGTTTTCGAGTTGTTAAATGTGTATTTATGTAATTAGTTAAAATTCTAAATTATTTACAAAAAAAAATCGTGACAATGTTTTCCTCTTTAATATTCATACTTTAAATCTTGTCATCAAATTTGTAACTTCAAACACTTTTCTGCACACTTTCATATCATTGAAGTAAAAGTTTATAACAAATTTTCCAAACTGTTATTTAATTCTTAAGATGTTAAGTGTGTTTTCGTTTATAATATTGTGGAATCAAACCATAAATGATTTATTGCCCACACAATACGTTTTTATTATACTTTCAATACGTTAAAAAGCTTATTTCTAATGGACTTCTACAGTCCTTAAGAGTTTAAATGTGTAGGTATGTAATTATATTTTGTCAATTTATCCATTTTTATAAAATATTATAATTTTTTTTATCTACACGTTTAAAGAAAATGTTGGGATTTCAAAGGGTGAATTGAATTCATATTTTGAACATTGTATTCAATAATATATTAATATTATTTGTAATCCGCGTCATTACATAGCAATGATATTTCTAAATTATATCTAAGAAGTTTCTGCATTGTGTTTGTAAAATATTAGGTACAACTGCCATAATCCTCACATTATCGAACAAGAATAGGGAAATGCCGGCCTATAACAAACAGTTGTCAGTATTGTTAGTAAAAGTTTGTGTGTCATTTTTTCGTTGTCAGAAAAAATATTGCCATAACTGTAAGAAATTTAAAGCACACACAGAAAATAAACATGTTCGTGTAGTACACGGATCTTCATGCATAAGCTTGTTGCAATTTGGAAGTATGACTGTATTAGTTCTATACCTATAATAAGCCTCCTTGTACAGCAAATAGCTAAGCACTTAGACATATTATATTGATAAATATCACAAACATACATATATAGTTATTAGTCTGTTATAGATGTCTTCTGTATTAGGTTTGATATATCTATAGAGATAAGCTGTTGTACAGCAATGTTTCTCCAACCTTTATTTTTATCAATAATTAATTTTAAACAGCTGTAGAATTTACTTACGTAGAATGTTATCATGTAAAAGTGTGGTGCAATCGATTCTAAAAACTCAAAACATGCTTAAAACCAAATTAGTCATTGGATGATTTTCACGTTTTTAGTCTACATACTTCACTATCTTACTATAAGTATGTTTTTTTTTGTATATATAAATCATCAATACACCGTTTTCAATGGTGTATCCAACTTCATATTTTGGTCACATGATGAAAGCAGAAAAATATGCCATCCTACAACTGGTCATAGAAGGGAAGATCGAGGGTCGTAGAGGGGTTGGAAGAAAGCGGCTTTCCTGGCTTCATAACATTTGGGAGTGGACTGGGATGAGAAGTGAGGAGGAGCTGTTTCGTGCTGCCCAGAACTGAAAAGATTTCTTTTAAGTGGTCGTCAACGTCGGGGAACCCGAAAACATACGTGTGATAGAAGAAAATGCAACTTTAAAATCTACATAGAGACTCACCTTATTTTTTATTAATTCAAAGAAGCATTTAAATCTCCCATACTCCACTTGACTCTTTGGATATCAGTGAGTTTTCTGAAGTATATTTTTTGAAACGATTCCAATATTTTTCTCGTTGAATAGGTTTCATTTTTGGATAATTATGTTGTGTATTATTATGTGCTATAATTTATACGTTTTGAGAAGGTTTGGTTTGAGTAGCCTCCTGTTAGTGTCGCTACATAAAGAAAGCATTCAGATTATATTTACCAGGAAGCAATAATAAGTTTCTTTTATGTGCTGCCAAATAATCTTTGTTAATATATACAGTAACAATAACATGCATACGTATACATTAAACAAACATGTCTTTTTGTACACAATGAACCTACCTTTATACACGTTATTATGTTATACATTGTTATTCTCCAAACAAAGTTTATCGGAAACACCACGCCCGCTTCTGTATGTAACCAAGGGAATTTTATCAAGTTTTTTTTTAATTTTCATATATATATACTGCATAATATACTGAAGGAATGATAAACTAGAAAGGAGATTTCTTAAGTTTTTCAAACACAGGAGAAAACTAAGTGGGGAGAAAGGTATTGTATTGAGATGAGGTGACAAATAGTGATCTCATCATAGGATATCATTTTAGAATATTATTTGATTAAGTCTGATTTACGAGTAGAATGACGATGTACAAAAATAATAAATAAATGTATATTTACCCAATACTAATTGATTGAAATTAATCTTCGGAAGGAAGGTTTATTGAAACTACAGATTGATAGTTTGACATTCTTTCAAAAAAATCATACTAATTCTTTGTATACAAAATATTACAACGTATTCAATTGGCATTTCCTTAACAAGTGTTTACCGAGAAAAATGTGACGATAAAATTCAGAGAGGGTCGTACCTCCGAAAGGTTGCAAATTATATAATGCATGTCGTGGTAAGTTATACATTTAATTAAGTACATTGCAGTTGCGTTTTTCAAATTGTTTTTTAACAATTGTGAAATTGTTTTTAACAATGCACACGGTTAATTGTTTCCTTTACAGTGCATGCATCGTATAATAATTTGTTCTCGAAGAGTGGAGGGACGCACTGTAGAAGATTTTAATCTTAAAGTTAATGGTAGCACTGTACTGCCAATCACCACCATTACTTTCGATATCGGCTGATCGCACGCATGCTAATTAATAATTCCGTACACAAACTTGAATAAATAATATTATGTTGTATGATTATATTACATATGTTTTGTCGTTGTTCATTCATTATGCGTAATAATCATAATTTGAAATGCCAAATAGAACTTTGTAATATATTTTTTCGCTACACTCTTGTTTCATAGTAGAATCATATTACAAATTTTTATATAATTTGGAGGATCGGTTTCTCTCCATTGTTGAATATAAGATTATAAACCTAAAAATACTCCTGAAAACCTTCATACTGAAAAGAAGATTGTATCGTGAAGGTGAAGAAAGTTGGCAGCAGGAGTCAAACTAGACGCTTTCCGATTTTAAAAGTCCGAAAATCTACTATATCAAAAGTACCATCCACTTTAACTTCAATTAAAAATGTGAAAGGCTCTTTCTGGTATAGACTTAAAATCGTCTATTGCATTATTTATTTTTTACATCCCAGAGCATAATAATAGATGACAACTATATTTTATTTCAATTACTCGTCATTTATAAAATATAAAGGTACATGTATTTAGAGTGGTAAGTATAAAATATCGTAATTTTTGTGATATTATATTACTGTTGTATGTAGATACCTTTGCTCGCTTTGAACTAATTTTTGTTGTATATCGTTGTGTTTTATACCACTCCTGACTCAATATGAATTAATGCAAGATATTAAGTTTATTTCAAAATATATGTGTATTTTATACTCGACGCGGGTGTCAATTTTCTAGTTTAATTTAGAACAACTCTATCGTGATTTCCCTTGGTTTTATTTATTTCAAATCTTTCCATAAGATCTATAGCTTGTGTCATAAAGTGGTGGAGAACCTTTTGAAATAAACGATAATAAAATGCAACACATTTTCGGTGAATGTTTTTATTTTATGGATTAAAGGTTTTTTATTTAGGTTTTCTTTTTCTCTCGCAATCATTATAGTTTAAGAAAGTTGATGTTTTCAACCGACGGTACTTGGTGGAAATTCATGTTGAATTAATTATAAATAAAACACTTATTTATAATTAATTCATTATAGTTTTCTTTGGAAATTTGTTTTGCATTTTAAACTTTACTTATTAGAAACTGTTTTACTCGGCTATCGAATACAACTCTGATAGAAGCATCTGATATAGGTATGGCCAAGTAAACTTCTATTATTACATCTTACTAAGAATTATTATAGTTTTTCCAATATCCTTAATATTACATTATTATAAATTTTATATACATCTCCTATGTTACAAAAAATGTAAAACAATGTCACACTTATATATATGTTTTCTGGAAGAGATTGGCTCCAGGCAATAATTATGCGTAGGTATTACATATAGGTATTTACAATAAAGAGTTCATTACTTATTATTAACTCGTATGTGACATTTATACATAGCTAGGCTGTGTTGTCATCATTTTAGAAATGAATTCGGGATGAGATTGAGAAGAGAGGTTTTTAAAATTACTTATTTTGTTTGGAATCGCTGACTTGATGGCTTTAAATTATCATACTAAGGTTGTATAATAAAATATAATATTTCTAAATAACCGTGAAGTGACTTTGTTGTTGTTATTATTGTTGGTGTAACTATATGACACCCCGATGTGAAGAATGACGGTCGTAAACCACCCCTGGAGATGGTGGTGGTATTCCTATCTTCCTAACTAAACATAGGGATGAAACAAAATATTTGAACCCAGGTTGTATATTTGAAACTTTATGATTTTATACCGTATTAACATAGAAATAATATGCCACTTGAATAAATATATACAATGTTACATACTCGGTATCACTCTTTGAGATTATAAAAGTCGATCAATTTCTTCTAGGTACCTGTATAATTTGGCGTTAGGAATGTAGTTGTTAGAGGTGAATCAATTAGCATAAAGACACAATGCCTGGAGAAGGGTGGTTTCTGCCCTGCACTCCTTGGGAAATTTTAAAGGGAGATCAGATAGATAGATTTTGATTTCAAATAATGTATTATATCATATTAATTGCAAAATATGTTTTTTATTCTACTGTTATATGTCCATACAGTAAAGAAGGTTGAAAGCGTAATTTTGATCTAGGGACTTTCGAAATCTATAACTCTACAATCTTAATACCAAATATCTCTTGATTTCATAATTTTGTTTTCTGGTGATGTTTTTTTTGGTGTATGTACGGATTTTACTTTATTTTTTATGGCAACCCTGTCTCTACGTCCATTATTATTGATGTGAATTTACACCTGACACAGCAAATAATTTATTTACATGTGTTGATCTTCTTACCCTTCTTCCCTCATTCTATTATTCTACAGCCATCCTTTAGTCTAGAGGTAGGTTTTATTGTATGCATTTTAGAAAATAATTTGTTGCTTAGATCTAAGATGGAATCGCTAGATTTTAAAATACATAATATTGTGAAAGAATGTGCTTTGTAATGGTATCAATCTTCACTACACTTTGTTTGTAACGATAAAGACATTTAGATCTTCCTGATATTATTATCCTCAATCTATGCTTGGATGTCAATCGAATGACATTTAATTCATTCATAAATCGAAGTAGAAATAAGAAATGAAAATGAAACAAAATATTTAGTAATTCAACTTGTGACTTTATGAGTTTGTGGAATCACTAATTTGTCTCATTTTAACTTCTTTTTATTATGAACTTCCACCTAGAACCGTTGGTCGATAAGTTAAACTTTACGAAATACTAGTGTCTACAATCAAACTTACACCAATCCCCTTTTATCCGAATTCTTTGTGGAATATTTGGATGAAATGTGTTTTCTTATATTTTCTACACAGGTTCTAGCATTACTTATGTGCTTGCAAATAAAATATATCGTAATTACTACTACTACAACTACTATACCATCACGACATATGGGGTAGCCAGCAGACCAGTCGCATGTTACAAACATGCATCCGTCTTTGTATATGTTGAATTTCGATGTAACGTTACGTTATTTTTTCAGTCACCTGCCTTTTACAGAACACTCCAAAACTTACTTAAAAGAGTGGGAGACCAATTCTTTGCCGGGTGCTTCATGGATTAAGATATCATATTATTATATGTAGAAATATTGCATGTGAATGAATTTTTCCCGAGATAATTGTGATGATTTTTTTAAATAATTTGGTTAATGTGCAGGAGAAACCATAACTGATTTTGGAAATTTAAGGACAAGATGAGTGGGAAAATTTAGATAGTATTATTTATGATTATACGTATTTATTTTCTTCATTCGTTTATGTATGTGTGCAATGTTTATTTTAAAAAATGAGTACAAAAATATCTGATTTAAGACTGTTGAACAATATAGGTTGTCTACGTAAACGAAAATCTCCTGTTGTGAAAATATTCACACGACAGAAGATAGTTCTGCTATGTATTTTTGGTGTGGTGGTTTGATTATTCAAAGAATTTTATTTATCTCAAGTGTATTTGCATA
The DNA here is from genome assembly GCA_947579605.1 of Athripsodes cinereus. Taxonomy (NCBI): domain Eukaryota; kingdom Metazoa; phylum Arthropoda; class Insecta; order Trichoptera; family Leptoceridae; genus Athripsodes; species Athripsodes cinereus. The sequence continues at coordinate 16,088,592 of OX388316.1, read as the reverse complement.
GAAAATATTCGGCGAACACTATTATAACTCTCGACGGAAGATCGGAAAGTGCAAATGTTTGTACCAGAATGTGTTATCGTCCATGTCGTGTATCAAACACCTTTGGTAAATGAATGTTTCCAACGAATGCACGAACGAATTTCAATTCTGTCACTTACTATTTCTTATTTAAAATCTGTGACTCTGCCGTGATTTAAATACATGTACCTAATATTGTTGAGATTTGTTCTTTCATTTTTATATTTATTTATTTTATTCTTCTTGCACATCATCATTATGACATCGTCGCGATAGCTCTATTTTAAATAAAAGGGTTAATTTATACTACCCGACTTCTTACTGTAATTTAAATAATGAATATATTTATCAAATGCTTCGAATTCTTGAAGGGTTCTTGAAGAAACTCTTTTACTTTGGAATCGAAATGGAATGAGAAAGGTACTAAAATGAAGGAACACACATACAAATTATCGAAGATTTTTTTCTTCCAAGGTATGTAATACAGTCTTGTTTTTAATGGCGTAAAACACTTTCTACGCTGAATTTTATTTTTATTATGGTGCAAATTAATTAATATCATTCTAATTGACTACTTCAAGCTTTAAAATACCTAATTTTTATGGTTTCGTATTTCTGCATTGACACCATAGTATTTATTGTCACCCGTATAATGACTACTTACATTTATTATATTATGCGTTTTATACAAACACCAAACCTCCAAATTCCGATCATACTCCTCATACGGTGCCCGGGCACAGGACCCAGGCGCTACCGCACGCTGCGTTACACATTTTGCCAAAGACAAAACAAACAGTAAAATATTTTTGATGTCGTAGACTATGAAAAAATTCTTTCACGTAATATGGGACGGTTTATTAACTACTATTCCAATATAATGCGCTCCTGTACGTGTTTGAACAATAGTTCACAGTCTTATTATTTATCAAATAAATAAATACGCATTCCGGATAAAAATTCCTTCGCCTGTTCTATACATTTTGTGGATAATTTTAAATGTGTATGCCTGTGTTTTTTACACGAACCATCAGTTAAGTTTTCAAAGAATATTGGTAAAATATTTTCATTTTCATTTTTTTACATAGTAGTTTAGTTTTGAAATTTTATGGTTATCTGAATCAGTTGCCTACAAGTTTCGGTTCCACGCCAAAAAAAAAGTTTTCTGTATCTCGATTGATTAGATGGAAGAAATTGTTGTATGAGCGATTTTGTACAAGTAAATACGTTTATTAATGATTTTAGATCACATCTTTTTAAGACTGACTAATAGGACATGCTAGGATGAATTGAAACTGAAGCTATTTTTGGGGTTTATAAGAGAGGATATCAGAGCCTTCGGCATTTCGTCCGGCAGCCTCGCGAAATGGATGGATTGCGAGATCTAGTCCCGTCTGGGGCACTACCGAATAAGGTGTGGTAATTTTATGTGCTAAATTTACATGTATAATCTCGTACAATGGTTAATTGTAGAATAATGCCGATAAAAATATTCAAATAACCATTACTATTTTGAAATTGAATACAAAAATTTACTTTTATGATATTTAAGTTCCCCGTTATTATCCCCGTCACAGGTTGGTATATAATATTTCTAAAACACAAGGTATTTAGTGGAATAATATATCTCTTTATATTTATTAAAATAATACACACTAGCCACCCGTATCATATGGCGACTGTCACCTCTATGATATCTCGCGTATAGGTACATAATTTATATTATCTTTATTTTAACCAATATTTCAATTCATTTCACTCTAATAATGCTATCATATCTAAGTAGAATGGGACGAAAATCGTAAATATTTTGGACCAGAAGAATATACTGTGCGTTTAAAGTTAGTTCACAGAAATTGTTGAGTAACATTAAAATTTCATTCTTGAGAAGTTTCATAATCATGTGTTTATTTCACACCTAACATGATTCATGATTTTGTGTCGATGAATCTGGATTTGAAATAAACCCAAATACAGTTCAGACACTCTCACAGTAAAAAAAATATATTTATGTCGTGAAGGTGGAGTAAGTCGGCAGCGAATGGAACCGAACCCGAATCTCTCGATCCCAAGTCCAACACTCTACCATCAGGCTACCTTTTATGTCACGATGTCCAGTAAGAATGAAAGTATTGAAAAAAATGGGTATTCTCTAGTGTGGTCTAGCTAGTGAACATGTTGCTATCAAAAAAGTTCATTTGAATTGATCTCGATTAATTTTCATAGATAGGGAAGTCATTGAACTTTTATTTTTTATATAAATATGACGTGAAACAATAAAACTTGATCACTCTCTGAGCTTTAAAGAAGGTTAGGTTTACTTTGTAGGTATAAGTTTAGAGAATATTGCAATGATTTATTCAAACTTGAAATTAATAAAATTTTATTTTTATTGTGAGATCACAACGAGAATTTTATAGTAAATCGTCTTCTAATGTAAATTACAAGAAATTATGCATGTTTGTGGATTTCGTTGCGAAGTTCTCAGCTTGAAACTTGACACTTATAGGTGAGGCTTTATTTTGTTTATCAGGTCATTAATATCGTATATTAGTTGTATTCTGCACAATTTAATAAAAAAAGGTGACATCAGAATCTTGAATAACAGAGAATAAAAGAGTGTTATTAGTACATTATATTATTTTAAAAAACATTGAAGTTATAAAACTGTCAAACATTTATTGCAAATGTGAAAATTACTTCTTCGTAACTAATTTCCTTTATGTGTCAAATAATTCAGTCGAGATGTTCCACTACGAATTAACAATATGCCATAACCGAATATAAATAAGTGTGTATTTTGATAGCTCTGTTTTTTTGTTTTTTATTATTGTATCGATTATATGAATGAGAATAGTGTGATATTTATTTGCATTGTAACACATAAATATCTTTTTAATGCTGCGGATGAATTTGTCATTTAAAGGTTTTCGTTTTATGTGCCTATCCAGAAACTTCAGTCAATCGAGGAGTGTAAAAAAATATTCACCATCTCTAGAATATATCAATGGATCGGGTTAAAAATATTCATCTCTTTTTGTCTGTATTATCAGCAGCGGAGTTCGAATTATCAACCTTCCACTCGGAATCACTACTGACTGCAATATATTATATCTGCCTGCTGACAACAGTAATGTATATTTATTTATTTATTTACACAATATACGGCGTGAGCCTTTTACATGTTGACAAAAAAGTGTACCTAAGGAACAACAACAACAACAACAACAACAAAAAAACAAAATAATTGCAGTCTATACAAAACAATACACCACAAGTCAAGATTAACAACAAGATAATGTAAAAACAATAATAAAAAATTGTATATGAATAAGGTCAATAATAATAATAATTCAATTCTGGTATGTCAATATAAATAAGTCAATACAAACAAGCACATAAGCATGTAAAAAATATGTCAAAGAAATAAAATTTAACTAAGAAAGGTTTATACATAAAAATTAACAATAGGTACCTAATGAATTCAGATTGAATGAAAATAATACTTTGGTGTTGTTCGTTCCATTTTAGACACAGAGCTCCCCAGGTGCCTCGCACCTACCTTAGTCCACACTATATTGTCCCACAATCTCTCTCGCAGATCGCTACTAAATTATTCCCTTATCACTATTTTTTTTATACACTCACACACTCTATTAAAAAAATGTCAACTTAGACTAAATGACTGAGTTTAATGTATTTATTTGTCTGTTTGTTTTATCTGCCTGTATATCTATGTCACTATATATTATTATTGGTATAACGATATCGTTGCATAACACACCTTTGTTTAAAATTGGACTCCATGATTGATGCATTATATTTAACATTTATTTTGACTTGAAATTAGTCGGAGCTCTATTTATTTGTGAACGTACAACGTATTAATTTAGGTATATTTTTTAGTTTCGTGATGGGAAACTATGCATTTGTTTTGAATTGGGGAGAAAATAATTATTTATGTCCTACTTTGTCGTCTGACTATAGGTCACGCAGCCGAGGTAATCATTGAAGGAACTTGGAAATTTATTTGTATGATAAAAACATCTCATCATTTTGCTGACTGGCGTCTAAGTTTTTATGGTAAAGTGATCTTAACTGTCTAGGTTTTTATTACAAATATCAATTTACAATGTACTTATTGTTTCATGCTTATATAAATTACATATATTTATTATCATCTCGTATTAGTACAATGTTATTACGTTTTCAATAATATTTTTATATTTCCTAATTGTGGTTGAAGTGATGGTTTTCGCGATTACTTCTTGTCACAGGAATCCATGAAAAATTGTGCTAATATTCTTATGTATGTAAATATTCTTGAAAATATTGCAGCATTAATACTGCGTATTAGGATATTTAATTCATGTTTTTATAAGATCTCCATTTACATATGTATTTCATTTGACTTAATACGGATTTGCATATTTACCTATTTCATATGACAATAGTATTAAAACGCAAAAATATTTTTTTAGTTAAACATTTTCGCGGAAAACGATTTTGTTTGGTTCACTCAAGTGTGATAAAATAATAGTTAAGTATCTTATAAGATGTAGAAAGTATGCATTTGCGTTATGCTTTTTGTTATTACTTACATACTTATATCCCTATTATATCTCTCGGTTATTATGTAATGATTTCTATTGTTGTGGTATTTACAAATCTTTGTTTTGTTCTATTCTTTAAATTGTTTCCTATTATCTTAGAATATAACTACTGGGAAGCTTTTAACTTCTGTGTTTTGTGCTATGGCTTTGTGTGGTTTCGTGTAAATGAAAGAATAAAGGCATGCACAGTAATATTATAATCTGGATTTTATACTTCGGTGTGATATTTTATTAGTGTTAAATTGTGATTATCTATTTTATTGTTATTTTAATGATTTGCGCGTATATTACCCTTCGTAAACATACCCATTCTTCTTGCCTTGAATATGTTAAGAAAATTGACGTACTAAAGTCATTTTTTGCAAGTTTTCTATTTTATCTTTATTTCACATTGTTACGTGCAGTAATTTATTTTATCCTCACTTTTTGAAAATTTCATTTTGATCGTACGATATTGCATAAGAAGGTTAAGTAGATGGTTTACTCAATTTATAAATGACCTATAATTCGTTCTCTAATTATCGTTATCATCATGACAAATTAATATATTTAAGATGAAAAATATATTTACTTATTTTGCCAAACTTTATTTTTTTTTAACTATGTGGAATTTTATACATTCGGTATATCTAAATCTTACATTAGATGATTTGTTATTATGTATCTAGTGAATGTATATAAACTCATCCTTCTTATCTGTAAATGATTTTGATAATTCGTTTTTAATAATGAACAGCAATCCTAATTACGTTATCCCTTTTCTAATGTTTCTTCCACAATATTAGCCTATTTTGTACATATCATACAATACATACAATCTACAGTCGTATGACAATTTATTATGACCACCTATAGAATTTGATATTTGAAAATACTTGGGTTTTTTTAGCTATAAGTAATAAAAGTATCGTATTTAGTTTACTTGAAATTGTATAAAATGGTTTGATCTTAAAATAATCAGTGCATTTTTTGTGTTGTTGGCAACACTGTTATTCCTGGCAGCCATTTTGTACAATGCCATATTGTTACTGATGGTCTCACGATACACGTGTCAAATTTTCTTTTGGTGTTTCTGATAAATTTTAGGAAGATATCTTTAAAGTAAGTATTCAAATCAATGAAAATATTATTTATTTAACATTTTTTTTATATTTGTATGTTAAAATATTTGTTTTATACAATATTTTATAAATTATGTGTATTTAAGCAAATACTAAACTGTGGGTGTTAAAATTTGTTAATTTATTTTAGTTATGGGTAAGAAAAAAGATTTAACACCACAAAAAGTGGCAGAGATTCGAACGCTACTAACGAATACAAGTTATTCTCAAAGAGAAATAGCTAAAAGGTGTGATGTTTCTCGAGTATCTGTTCAAAATATACAAAATAAAATATCACGTATGGAGAACTTGACTCCAAAGAGGGTTGGTAAATGTGGTAAAAAAAAAATTCTCACACCACGTGGCGAAAGAATACTGACGAAGATTGTTCTGGAAAACAGACAAGCATCAAACGATGCAATAACTGAAAAATTGGAGCAATCTGGTATTCGTATGTCTAAGAGAACAGTTCAAAGGCGACTGCATGATCTCGGTTACAATTCGAGACGCCCAGCAAGGAAACCAAAATTGACACCAAAAATGATGCAAAAAAGGTTGGACTGGGCGAAAAAACACAAGAATTTTACTGAAGATGACTGGAAATCGGTAATTATTATTAAAAATAGTAATACAAAAAATCATTTTTACATAAAGCATGAAAAAGCTTTAATAGTTCAACTAAATGAAATATGACCTTACATTTTCAGGTTTGCTTTAGTGACGAAAGTACTTTTCAAGTCTTGACAAAAAAGGCTCAATATATCACGAGAAAGGTTGGAGAGAAATATTTATCCAGCTGCATTATTGAAACAGTCAAACATCCAACATCGGTGATGATTTGGTCAGTTATTTCTGGGAAAGGGATGGGAAGACTTTATATTGTTGATGGGATGATGAATCAGGGGCAATATAAAAATGTCCTTGAACAAAGATTGTTGCCACAATTGGCAGAATGGTTTGGTCCGGGAGATAAAAGAATCTTTATGCAAGATGGGGCACCATGCCATACGGCCAAATCAATTAAAAAATATCTAATGGAACAGAATGTTCCATTGTTGGATTGGCCAGGAAACTCTCCGGACCTTAATCCAATAGAGAATGTTTGGGAACTGCTGAAAAAGGAAGTGGGGAAGGAGAATATCACGAATAAAGTTTATTTAATTGAAAGAATCATATATCATTGGAATCACAACGCTAGACTTAAGGAAATGGCAGAAAATTGCATTAAAAGCATGCCAAAAAGAGTACATGCAGTGATAGAGGCAAAAGGTGGAGTGACAAAATATTGACACACTACACCTAAATATTCGAAATATTTTATCAATAAATTGTATTATCAAAGTAAAATGTGCTTTATTAATTAAAGGAATACTTATACCTTCAATTATAATAATTTTTGAGTAAAAAGAATGCTAAAAAATATAAACAAAACATTATTTCCTACTGTTTTACAGGAATATTTAGGGTGGCCATAATAAATTGTCATACGACTGTAATTTGTTCTACTAACCAAAAGAAACCCTTTCGGCTTTTTTTTTGACAAATTGCTTTTCTTACGTGGTAACGTCCGCATTATATTCTGTACTAATATCATCACAGTATCACGGATTTTTGAATATTTTGGTGCATAAATACGATGCGTAACAATAATAGGGAATTGTGTTCTTTTTTGTTGAATTATATTTTTTTTGTTTTGTTGGAGCTACAGGAACGAGAAACGGTTCATTTTATGTGTACCTTTTGTTGTTGGCCGATGTTCTTATTGTTTGACAATGATGACTATAACTTTAATATAAACATAACATAGATCCATATGAGATATAGACACCAAGCATGACTATTGGTTTTACATTGAAAATGACCAAGTTTTTCAAACGGTTTTATTTATTTCATTTGAACAGTCATCTGTCATAACTTTATTTTCTTGTTTTTTTTTCCATATGTCAAAAAAACTCAAGGCTTCTCTCTGCCTACCCCACTTGGGACACGGCGTGAGGGTATATATAATATGGGTGAAATTCGTCAGATTTAAAGTTTTTTATGTGGGTAGTGAAATTTTACAATCCACAATACAAGACATTGAAATAATATGAGTATTTTTGTGTGATTTTAGCTTATAAATAAACACCTGGAGAAAACAAAAAAGTAAAACTTATCATCGTTTAGATCTGATGGAAAATAGTGGCATTTGTTTTGTTTGCCTCTTTATTACTGTCCCAAAATATGGTTATCAAGGCGTCAGGTAAAAATAATCATTTGTATATAGTATATATGACTTTATTTTGCGTGGTGGTGCTCACTTTTATTTTCGCATCATAAAAAGAATTTCAAAATTCAAACACTTCGTTATCGGTTATAAAATTTGGATTGAATAACCATTCCATTTGTATTTTTACATTAGGATGTAATATAGATTGGTAGAATATTATTATTTGGTTAAAAAGGGGCTTCTAAGAACACTGCTCTGTCGGCAGTCTTCCTTTTCACAGGGCGTGAAAGTAATAAATGGTTGTGTAAAGAGAAGATGAATCCGTAAGGGAATTTGTTTACTGTGACTCCATGTAAACAATACTGTGGCATCCAACAGGTTCTGGGTCTTCTAAACTAACACCATTTTTTGTTTTGTTTCTTTATTAATATTGTTATTATTATTATTTATAACTTGTCTGATATTCGTGTTATTTTTGATACGTAATTTGTTCGATCTGTAAAGTGAATGTGATAATTTAATTTATATGTTGTATGGATATGTGAAAATTATCACCTTTTGCAAAACTTGATTAAACTTTAGGATTAAAATTATTATCGAACTCTTTGATAGATAAAATGATACATTGATTCTAGATTATTGAATTATTATCATTGATGCAAAACTCTGGTGATATATTTTTTTAAATATTAAATATGAAGGTATGACTTTTTTATGAATCTTATTCCGATAGTTAATATGTGAATGATTCCGATAATGATAAAGAATCATTTGATTTATAAAAAAAATATTATAACTGCATGATGTAGGTACTGATGTGAGTAGGTAACCATTATTGCACAATATAGAACATGAGCAATTACATAATTATTAAATTAATAATGTGATACAAATCAATTATACTGTGCAAAAGCCGAGTTTATCACAGAAGTGATATCTTTCAACTAGCTAGGTACCTATGCACTGTTAGTTTTTTTTTTAATTTGTAATTTGTAGAGTGCTGATACAGCTGATACATTTGAATGTTTGGATGGCGTCTGTCAAGGTTAGTCATAGAGTAAGTAGGTTAGAAGAGAAGAAGAAAGGACTTTTAAGGATATGATACGCTTGGGAATGAGGAGATATGGGATAACGCTCTCTGGGCTTGCCAATTACGCGTTTTTCGGAGTGGGTTAGGGTTTGTGTGATTGACAGCACTTACGTGCAACGAGAATTTGTTTGGAGTTGGATCCTTGTGTTATTTGGATAATATCTATAGATTTTAGAACACATGGAAGTTAAAATATTTGCTTTATTTTTAACCGTGGTAATTATTTCAATTAAGATTATTATTCTATTCTATGTTCAATGGTCATCCACTTGTTTACAAGTGATCAGATTTTTAATTGAAATTTATGTATGATTAAATATTAATGTAGGTATGTATAAAAAAATGAATATTGGCAATTAAAATAGGAGTATCTTATTCCCGCCGGCAAAGAAATCATCAAAGGTTTAAAATTATACCTTAATTTAAAATAAATGTGAAAGGTCTACTACATATGGCAATTAATGATGTCGATATAGTCCACCTTTCAAGTTTACACAAAGGGCCATCGAATGAGAAATTGCATGGGTTATCAAAAAACTTATTTCGTGTAATAATTTAGAAAAATGAATAGATACATTTTTGATGACCCGCATCTAATTGCCAGGAAAGTTCATCCATCGACAACATTTTAAATTTAGGTATATTTTTTTACTCACTATGCAACTCTTATACTCTTGAAGATGATTTTTTAATTTTATTTTCGTCATTTGAGATTTTGTTTAATGCTTAATATGTATTTTTGTAGTGTTAGCTTTATTTTAATCGATGTCTTGAACAGAAAATAAAAACATTTGTGTTTTTCAATCGATATAGTAGTAGGTACTTACGTTTAATTGAAACTCCATAAAAATATTTATTTATCAAGTCCGGTGATATGGACCTTAGATCCTTTTAATTTGGAAGTTTATATTGCTGGAATTCTTATGGGGCACTTTTATTTAAAACATGTTTGTAGCTATTTTTTTCACGAGTGGTGTCTCGAATAATAATAATCGATCGATTTTTTGATTAGAAATGTATTGTGTTCCAATATTATTCTTTTGTGATGCAACTATTTAAAATTTCACGCGTCTGCGATCAGAGAGAATTGTATTAATCCTTTTCTTTATCATAGTCAATTATTTATCTGTGAAATCTTTCAGTGTATAGATTATCTCTAGGTAGTTTAATCTCACACATTACTGCTGCATATCTCCGTGTCAAATAAATTTGTAACACGGTCTTTTGAACAACACTAGCCATTGAAAATATTTACAATGTCTGCTTTGTTGTGCCCAGTGTTGCAAGATCGGGCGTATCCATTCCATTATTACGGTAGTTTAGGGGGCAAGCTCTATTCAAAAAACTACCCTCCAGTACTGGGTGTTTTAAAACTATTTTTATCTATTATTTACGTAAAAATGTTAACGAACTACTTAACCGACTACTGAGTAATATTATCTTCTTTGGGTATGCAGTCACGTGATTTTTGTATTTTCTTCCATCGGTCAGTCAATTTGGGATTTTCATCCATCGATAAATTCACGCGGCTGCTTACGTAAAGGTGAAGACGTTACAACAAGACCCACAAGGTCTATTGCTGAATAAATTCTGTATCATCGCGCGCTTTTTTTCATAATAATATTGTCATTCTCTGCTTGTGAGAGTTGCTGTGATGGTACAAAAATTCACGATTAATTGCAAGTTGTTAGATTAACGTAATATAAAACCTCTGGTTAATTATGTATTACAAATTTTAATTTTCTCATGTTGTTTATGAGGATTAATTTGAAATATGTATTATGTTATTTCGTGCATATAAATATGTAAATGATGTTTTATGAATTCCCTAATTGAGGAAAAGAGTAAGTACATTTTCCAAATTCATTTGTATTGAGTCATACAGTTGCGATCACTTACATTATATGATCATGTATTTTTATTGTTAAAAATAAATAAATCGGATTGTGTGGCAAGCTTCAACGCTGCATTGTAATTTGTATGTAAATAATTTTCTAGAGATCGAGTGGAGAAAGTAGAGATTTTCCTTATTTTCCTTTATTGGCATTTCTACAGGTTTTTACATAAATATAGTATAAAACAATTAGGTATAGTATTAACCCAATTACAGAATGCACAAATGTTTACAAATACTGTATATGATTAAGATTCCCAGATTAAAAGTACCCATCTATGTAACCCAAAAATAATACATCTCGCACATTTTTGTTCAAAGCACAGTCGAGTCCCCAGTAAGAAATCTTTTCTGTGGGTTTTTCAATGTCCTCTATTATAGGACGGGTGTTTTTAGAACCTCACGTATAAGACAATTAACAACTACAATTCAGCGATGAGGCATGCCACCCATCCTAAAAGCATTATTTTTTAATTGCCACGTAAAGGACAATTTAATTTTTTATTACATGTAGTTGGTCCGCTGGCTATCCCATTTGTGGAATAAGCTGTGATGGTATGGTAGTAGTAGAAGTAGCATGTACATAATTTGTACATAAATATACTAGTACAATAATACACAAGCAGTTTATGAAACATCTTGTATTTATTAGTAGGCCAAGCTAATAATAAAGGTTTTATCCAGGTAGAAATAACTTTTTAAACGTTTCTTAATTTTTTTCGCATCATTTAGGTAATCTATCCTATCCTTGGGGCAGTCCAGACTCGGAGCCTGTTATTATCCAAGGATCTGAGGGCGGCTGTGATGTCTGCTTGTCCGTTTATTATTATATTTTTGTATTATTTTTAACACACAGACTCCAGTATTGTTCTTCTTCGCCCAACACTCAACAACGAACTAATAAAATGGAAGCATCAAGCGATCGTTTCCTTCATTACAAGTCATGAATCATAATCATCTGTGGATCGACGGTATGGGCATGTATTGTAAATCTATGATCGCAAACACAAATTAAATGTTTTTTTTTACACTTTAGTATTATTAGACGGCCGGTGTGGCGCGGAGGTAACGCTCTTGCCTTTAAGTCACGAGGTCCCGGGTTCGATTCCCGGCCAGGGCAGATTGAGGAATGACCTTTTTCAAATTGTCCTGGGTCTGGGTGTTACATGTATATGTGTTTAGTGCATTGTATATGTGTGTATCGTCGCGTTAGTACCCATAATACAAGATTCATCTTAGTTAGGGACTAGCTCGATCTGTGTGAAATGTCTATGTATGTTATGTTATGTTATGTTATATACTTACCTCTCGGTATTACAATATAGTTAACATCTTTTATTCACTTATTTATTAATTTTGAACAACATCATACGACAGGATAAACAAGACGAAATAAAATGTAAAAATCATGTTCATTCATAGTTATTAAAAAAAAATCGTTTCAAAGTACCTATATGCTATTTATGTCTGCTATTAGGTGTATCTATCTATCTATCTATGCCATCATGAAACATACCACAAATGTGCTTGGTATTTAATTCTAACTATATTTGTATTAGATTCAATTATATTTTTATTAGAATTTGTCTGAAAGTGAAGCCTGAAGTTCGCCCATTTTCTGGCACCTGTAGTGTATTTTAAATAATTTTTAAAATATTTTTCTCAGAGAGCATCTTTAATCTTTGGTTTTTATCATTTTTTAAATAAAAAGAGTATCCAATTGGAATTGTATTACCTACATTTTGTTTAAAATTCATGTTTTGTCAGTATCAAAATGTGCTTCTAATTCATACTAAATGTTGCCATGAGAATATATCCAACAGTATGAGCTGTTAAGTGCAATAAAAGCCCTACCCTCAATTTTAAGAATTTTTAATTTTATCGTCTTTTGAATATTTCACACCTCATATTTTATAGTGCAAAAATAATCTTTACCAAATTCAGTACCTACTAGGTATATCATATTATTTTTGCATTTGAAAATTATTTCGTCAAATTCTGAAAAAATTATCGATTTTCGCGTGTACATAAATCTATATTGTTTACCTTTATTCTTTGTCAAAATTTGGTATTTAATCGATTAAAGTAAATGAAAAAAAAAAACATAAAAATATGCCTTTTACATTCGTATCTCAAAATAAACCTGGAGATGGTTAGGCTTTTGTTGCACTTAACAGTTCATAAATATCATATAAATCTTTTCGTGGTTGCTTCCATCGATTTGATAGCACTGATCTATAATTTTCGTATCAAAAATAAATGATAGATCACCTGGATTTATGATATTCGGTTATGTGAAAGAATTTTTTATCGTTTATAGTAATTGTTTTCGTTAATTTAATTTGTTTCGTGTGCTTAATAGTTTTAGAAACTGAGTTTGTACGGATCAAGGTAATAGGGGCTTCGTCGAGTATGAAAGCACTTTTTTAGTGAAAAAAGTGAACTGCTTATTTTTTTAATTTAATTCTATATAACTAAAAATATTAGACAGTCTTAAAGTTCTGATACCACACAATTATGCCTGCACCCATTTTGTGAGGTTTAATTTATTATTTTATTAAATATTTATTCGCCTAAACTTGCTTTAATGATCTTGTAATTTTTAGTCACGATTTTGGTAGAACGAGTAATTTATATAATATGTGTTTAGTTTGCTCCTGTAAGGAGCCATATTTATTAATTGAAATAATTAAGTGCCTATATTACATATGTTAAGAATCACTTATGTGAATTGTCCATTCGATGGATTGGAATATTTGCAACTTTTCCCTTTTGTTTCTGTAAATTCCAAAATTCACTTCTTATAAATTCTGCAATGTTTTATAACACAAACGAGACACTTTATGTATGCTCATTTTATGCGATAGTTGCACTGCCTAGATTATTTTTTGTGTGAAATTGCTACCTATCTAACTTTTCTTCTTTTGTCCCAAATAATTTCCGTTTCTAAATATTAAATTCCTTTTCCATCAAAATTATTCATTGATTCATATCATCACGGTATTTTTTATTTCACAGCGGACTAACTACATGTTACAAACTTGCGAGTTGTCCTCACTTTGCGAAATGAAAATTATTATGGATCATTCGTCTATTTCTTTATTTTGATAATCTCTCGTGTGTACGTATTAGGATGTTTGTATGTATGTAGTATAATTCAATCTTTATAAAAAGATAGAAAATAAATTTAAATCAATATATTTTCGTTACGCATTACATTAATAGCAGTTTTTAATGTTAATATTGCTTGTTAATACCTAACCATTATTCTCTCTTTTATTATTAGGTTTACGAAAGATAATAATGGGATAAATATTTGTAATATTTAGAGAACATTTTAATCTAATGACTACTTACTAAATAATCGTTTAGAGGGAATGTTTGGGTGAACAACATCATGATAATTATGTTATATTGTGATACCTTGGTAGGTAAACATTCTTTGAGATTTTATATCAAGTTAATTGCAGTGCTGATCCCCGATATAATGATAATGTTGACCGCAAATAATATTAATATTTGGATGTACGAAATTATTACAATTATGTATTTTTATATATTCCCATTTGTTAAACAGATAATAATATCGTTTTATATTCTGTAAATTGTAGCTATTAATTTCTTACTGTTGTGATTATACAATCATGTCTTTAATAATCTGTCAAGATTATGATTGTTTTCGTAGATGTTATTAATTATGTTTAGACTTTTTTTTTTAACTCGTTTTGGTTAATATGCATAGTTTGTATTTTTTGTAAATTTCGTAGAATTTAGATATGAGATTTGATTGTACATCATGATTTATACAGTCGCTAATCTATTTATAACAATTTTATTAATGTCTATTTTTTTGCACAGTATTCACTGATGTTGACAAGATAATGGTATATCTTTACAATTGTAATAAATTAAGTATTTTTAATTTATGTTTCTATTTTCCTTCAAAAATTATATAGCTTTTTTCAGTGTAATGCAATCAAAAAGTAATGAAAATTGGTGGTGATTCAAAAGAATTTCGTTCACAGATTCATAGGGTTAATTATTCGAAGTGTATTTAATAATTTATTCGAAAGTATCAAGTTTCATAAAAATGTAATAAAATTTAATGCATCGCATTCTGACAAACAGTACAGAAAGGTTCTACGTGAATAATAATCCCGCATTTCATGGAAACCACCTACTGAGATTCAACAACTGATTGTGCAGATTCATCGGTTTGGACAGGTGTTATGTTAATACTATGTAATATTGGGGTTATTTGATTAGGTGGGTATATACTAAAAAATGCGTAGTTTGATTGTCTTTCGAGGGATGCAATGTGTTGATAAAATGGCGAGTGTCTCGTGAGTCTACTACGATGCGTGTTCGTCTGGCGTCAGTCTAATATTTCTAATAGATATTGAACACCTGCCTACTATTCTTATTGGTTCCAACTCAGAATCTGCGAATTTACTTTTCAATCCACTCTGACTAGATTCTTGTTGGTTCTAAATAAGAATAGACGAAGTTAGTTTCCTATTACTTTCGAATAGATTCTTCTAGGGATTTAAATAAATATGTAAATTTGTATAATGTTGTCTCAATTATTGTTGTCTCTATGCTAATTGATCGGTACTTGGATGACCTTTATGGTTTGAATATTCCATATTTCAGGTTCTATGATTAAATTCAGCCACCGATTTACTCAATTTGAATGCATTTCTTTAGTTTATTCTGGCAGTTTATTCCGTGGAGCACCCGGTAAAGAATTGGTCTCCCACTCTTCTCCGTAAGTTTTCGAGTGTCCTGTTAAAGGCAGGTGTTCGAAAAAATTAAGTCATTTCACATCTTAAATTCAGCGATGAGGTTTGCACCCATCCTGAATGTATAGATTTTGTATTGGAACGGAGAGGACAGCTTGCATGTTTCGTGTCGTGTCTGCTGGCTATCCCACTTGAGGGATATGCCGTGATGGTATAGTAGTAGTAGTTTAATCTGTGTAGAAGTTCGAAATAACATATCAGTTGAAGAGTGATCAAATAATCATACTTATTCCATATGCATGTATTTTTGTTCCCAGTGTTAGAGATTTATTTTGTCACAATTTTGATTAATTCATTATACATGATTTTATTCCGAACTTATTTTTATGTAAAACAAGAATATATTTATGTTTGAATAAACATTAATTATTGTTCTCTTATTTATACCTATCTAACTGCTAGCAGATCAAAGTTTTATCATGCAATATAAATAGGTACCTACACGAATATTGTATGAATCCTTATATGTTTCAATATAGTTATACAGGAAGTGATAACATTTTCATTTTAATATTGCGTAGGTGTGTTTACTTTGTATAAAATCTACAATATTGCACAAAGAGACAGGTAATCTTTAGGGCGTGTTGCTGTCACCTACTATAATGTCTATTATAATGTCCTGTCAAATTTATCGCGCATATTTTCGTATACATCCTCTTTATACAATAATAAATGTGTATTCGAGCGCAGTTAACTTAGTTCCTTGTAAAAAATAATCACATCTAGTGACATTCCGTATTCAGCAAAATTTTTAGGTTTGGAATAGTGAATCTTTAAGGATAAAATATAAATACTGTAATTTTTCAAATGTGTGATCATTTACATCGTGGAATTCCATTTTAATTAACTATTTTTGAAAAGTGTTTGTTTTTTCAAAAATAGGTTATAAATACTGTATTCTACCTATTTTATTTTTAAAGGCACAGAAATAAATACTGATTGATGATTTTGGTACGCGTAACAACTTTTTTTGTTAGGATACTATTAATTTATGTAATTACATTACTTTTTAATATATTTTTGAGTAGATATGCATATTCAGCAGATATTTATCATGGTATTAAAATTAAATTTTTGAACATGTTATTGATATTTTTTAACGTTATAATTAGTAATTGTACTACATTGCATTCAGTGCAGATAGGTTATTTTGCGCATTGTTTATCACTTTACTTGGCAGTGACCAATATCGCCATGTAGAAGATTATTTTCTTCGTCTGTGGAATAAGTTATGATAATATGGATAAGTGTTGGTTAAACATATTATTAAGGCTTCAGATTTTCGACACATTACGTGCGTCACAAAATGTTCAGCATACAATAATAATTACTTCGCCCCTTTCCTAAACCATTCAATAAATGTTGAACTACATTAGTGTCGATGCGAAATTTTATTTGTGTCGAATAGATACTATAATAATTGTATTACTTTAACAATGCATGTATATTTCTATAAAATTCGCGTGAAAATGTTATTTGTGATTTTGACAAAGAAGCATGTAAATAACTTTTGGACATGTGGACCGCTGGGGGTTGAATTTATCAAT
This sequence comes from Athripsodes cinereus, assembly GCA_947579605.1. Lineage (NCBI taxonomy): Eukaryota > Metazoa > Arthropoda > Insecta > Trichoptera > Leptoceridae > Athripsodes > Athripsodes cinereus. Next base: position 16,071,319 of record OX388316.1, on the reverse strand, counting down.
AGTAGTATTATTCATTCAATTCACAAATTGATATTCAATATTATAACACATAGTGTCGCCCCCTTTTTGATAATCAAAAGATCTGTTTACATTTGAAAAAATGACACGCATTCCTATTAGATAATTTAGGTACCTACCTATAATTTGTATTCATTGTTCATTTGTTTCGTTGCAGGAAGGGTTTTGATCAGTTCTATCTCTTTTTAATTGAGAATAATGTCCACCATAATCATTCTACTGTCATTTGATCATACAAAGAATGAATTTTTGTCCATTTTATTGCAGCATTTGATAACTGCCAACATGAAGGGCTTGGGGCATTAACACTGTAAGCCTCAAAATCTAAAAAAAATAGTTTTTGATGTAAAACATCACAAAAAATGGCTTCTATAGTATGACAAAATCCTGGGAAAATATTTTAAATATTGACAACGTTATTCAAAAATTGTGTTTTTCGTTGATGGCTAAATTGTAATTATTTTGGCATTAAAACACTGTAAGTCACATAAAAATTAAAATGGCCGAACTTGAATATCGCGAGCGCAAGCATATTTTGTTTCTTTAAGATTTAACGGATTCTAGTGAAAATTATTTTAATGGATCCGATTCTCAAAATAATAAAGATTATATTTGCAAGCCAAACTCTTCAGAATCAAATAAATCTTCGTCGAAAAGGTAATTAATTTATGATTGTGGCTTACAGTGTTTTTCCGCTACAAAATATTTGATATTTTACTATTAATTTTTTTCGATAATTTATTAGAGGAGTAGAACAATTTAAGCATGAATAACAAATGTTCAACATCAATATTATCAGTTAACTCCAGAATATTACATTCTGAGTCTCAACTACTCTGTACTATACTACAACAATCCCGGAAAGGTATATTTAGACAGCAATATGAGTACACACTTAGTTATTGCAAATCTTTTTTATAATTAATACGTACTGTGGGGCGCTGGGAAACCACATTAACACTTTCTAAGTCGTTCTAGATCTATTTATTTATTATGTATTTTATTAAAGAAACAGTTTACCTACAGAAAAAAATATATTAATTTATGTGGCTTACTGTGTTTTTGCTACAATAAATTTAGATGCATTATTTATTTTTCATTTTTTTGCCGTAATAACACTGTAAGCCACAGTTTTCCCTAAGTATGACCTTTTTTATTATTTTTTTCAAAATCTATAAATGAGATTAGTAAGACTCTGAAATTTTGGAAATTAATGGACATATAATATATAAATTCGTCTTTTTGTATGATTTGAGGATTTAAAATAAACTTCAAACTCAATTATGTCAATATAAGTATTAGGAGGCATACAGTGTTATTACACCAAGCCCTTCAAATAACATGTTATAATAATTAATAACTAATCAATTCCATTTCAGTCGTGTAAATAGTCCTGTTTCTATCTAGATTTGTACCAAATTTTGCATCTTTTTGCCATTATGTACAGTTTCAATAATAGTTTTTCATAGAACATTGTATCGTGTGAGATCAATAATTAATAGTTATATTCTTCTATAATTCTAAAGTCTGTACGTTCACAGAGTGAAAATGTTCATGTTCACTTTTTTTCTTGTTCAGTTCTCTCGAAAATGTCAATCGATTTAATATATTGACGAAAGTACTCGAGATTTCAAATTAATTAAAGTGAAAAATTAAATGTGTGATTTGTAATATTCTATTCTTCTCGATACCATTCACTTGTTTGCGAGTGATTTAGGATGTGTTTTGTAATAAAAAAAATATATCTATGTTTTCTATCAAATACTATACGATCGATACATCTTCTTATTACTAATTATGATTTCTTTTTTGTTACAGGTTTGTTCCTATTGCTCGATCGATGTTCATATCAGACTATGAAGTAAGTCTTTGTAAGGTAAGGAAGAAAGCGTTACTGTGTTACAATTATTATGCCAGTATGTACTATTATACATATACGAGAAACAAACTGTTGGTTTGAATGGAATTTCCCTGGCTATAGAGATGTTAAGTGTTTGTGTTTTCAGTACACTGTTTACTTTGAACATAGGTTATATCGCATAATCGCTTGCTGATGTAAATCAACTTGAGTACACTTGGAACTCTAGGTAAAAGTAATAATTTATTTTACTGGAACGGATTTGAATTTTGTTTTACGAATTAGAATTTCGTGCATCTGATGTTGAAGTACGCGTGTTAGTTGTTGAAAATTTCGTTAATAATAAAACATAATTATATTATCTTACAATGGGTATTACAGAATAAGAAAATATAAAAGAATAAATACCGTTGTCGTACTTACATAGAGTTCAAAATACTTCATTATTTAATAAAAGTCTTCCTCTTGCAGTAACTTTATAGATTTCCATAATAGTTTTATTTTGGAAATTAATATTTATTCTGCAAAAGCATATTTATTTACTTGCTAGGCACAAAGTGAAGCAAAACATATTTAAATTATACTACTTCTATACATCTATACCATCACAGTAAATCCCACAAGCAGAGTAGCCAGCAAACCATCTGCATATAATAAACACGCAAGCCCACCTCTTTGTGCCAACAAAAAAATAAGACATTCAGGATGGGTGACAAACGTCACCGCTGAATTTAGGATGTAAAATATCTTTATTTTATTGAACAACTGCCTTTAACAGGACACTAAAAACTTACGGAAAAGAGTGTCATATTAATTGAAAGAGCGGGTGTTCGACAGGACAAAGGTATATATCCATATAAATTGTGATCATAATAATAACAACGATTTGTAAATATCGTAGAAACCAGTGATTCTTTTGTCACAAAATTGGACTTGTTAATATTCTCAAATGGAACATTTAGGGCAGCGCCGATACGGATACCAACTTGTAACGGGATTTATTCCATAGTATTTTTTATGATACGTTGACTAAAGATCCAATTAATGAGGTGAGGTAGTGATGTCGTTAATCCACTCCTGTCCAATTTTTGTCTCCACGTCGCGAATGTGGCCGGGATGCACCGATCTCGGGGATGCAGATAAAATCGTGATCACGAAATAAGATCTCAAATATCTGAACGGCTAATGGCGTCACGAGATCATATAAAGCGACCTGATACTATTATTTTATAATGCATGTTACCAACAAATGGGTATCGTGCACTGAACAAATTTCACTAATTTTAATAAGACAGATAGTGGACTTTAGGACATTCCTAAATTGGTTATCAATCTGTGTGCTATTTTAAAATCTTAGCTGTGATATATTATGTAATAATAAAAATCTTTTCGATCTTTTGTCAATTATGTTATTTGTGAAATATTTAATCAAAATAATATCAAATTTGATTGAATAACCCGCATCGTTGTTTACCAATAACCTATAAATCGACTCTTACCCACTTGATCACAAAAAATATAAAAGAATATCTAGTCTTTTCCTCACACTAGAAAATTTTTCTGGTGTGTGCGAGTGCTCTATGCAAATTAATAGAAAAAAAGTTTTTAATTTGAATACTATTTTTCTTAATTATCCTCATATATGTACATGTTTGCTGGAAGAGATTGCCTCCAGGCAATAAGCACGCTTATTGTATGTTTGCTTTTTATTACAACAACAAAGACATTTTTATTATCATATTGTGGGAGTAGCTCTGTCAAGAAAATGTTCCGCGCATCTTCTGTGTAATAAATATATTGCATATCTGTGCACTGTATAATAATATTGTAATATGTATGTACTAACTGCACTTTACCTACATACATACATAGACTACCGACTGACTGTTCACATGCCACATTGTATTGAATAATATTGTCTCTATCACGGCGACTACTCCGTGTTCTGTCATGTTCGCCAAATCGTGTGCTTTTTGTAGTATACCAGTACTACTAACTTGGTTTATTTATTAGACCTTTCTCACACTTATATTTTTTGAATCGGATACTAGGCTGATATTGTGGTCTGGATCATAAAGTACTGTGTAATTTTTTTAATAGGGAACTTGCACATATTTTTTTTATTCTTTAGAATCATAAATAAAGTAATCAGTAACACATATCAGTAATTTTTTTTTCGATACGTTGCTTAATTTCTGTTTTATAGCATTTTGAAATTTCGATTTTTGAATTTCCGCGAAAACACCACATTCGAAAGCGCCATTTTGATGACGTCATATGTCCCTTCGATCTCTCTGTCTACAAATGCTTAGTACATTTCGTAGTATATATCTATTAGTTTGACGAGGTTATTTACTGTTGTGGATTGGGTTTGAACACTTTTTTTGCCAAAAACTTCAAGATGATTAAATTTTTACGTATAAACATACATCAGTTCCTATTTTTTAATTTAGTTATAATGACGGAAAACGATTTTCTCAAGGGGCGATCGGATATTTATCATGCATATAATAATAAGCCCGCCGGTAGGTGCTATAGCTTTGTCTTATAATGTTATTACTAATTTGTAAATGCAATACAACATTGTGTAATAATTACATAATTATATTCAATGGCAATTATTATCAATTTTCCATCATTCTTAGGTCTGATTAGTGATTACAGGTTCAAAATACGCCATTACTTTTCTGTACTGGGTGCATGGTAAAAGTGAAGATACTGCTAAAAAATCTGTCCAATGTTATTGGAAAAAATCAAAGTTGGCTGAAGTTAGCACAGAAGTTAAATTTATAACTTGTGCTGAATTGAGTCATCGATCATCTACAAATATATCCACACCGAGTGAGTTTCTGACAGCCATTGTGTCGGACTCAAATACCAAGCGAATGTTAATCCCATACATTACGATAAACAACAAAACATCACTCAGGACATGTGACGTCACAAATGCAATAACCAGCAATATGGCGTTCAAACAGCGGGCGAAAAAGTGTGATTTTATTTATATTGATAATAAATGAAAAATAATTATTTGTGAGTTTTAATCAAAATATAATCGATATATAACCTTTTTTCTACCTAATTAATGCATTTCACAAAATATTCCTCTCGAGTGCAAGTTCCCTATTATCAAGCATTAAGTGAGCGAAAAAATGGTGACTCTATGGACATTCTCGGAACGAGTGGCTCAGATAAATATACCAAACGTTAAGAATGTCACAAAAGAACCACGTTATTTTGGTATAAATTCATTCTGAAATAAATATTCGTTCACTTAAATCCCATACATCTTTATCAATAGTAGAACGAATGCTTTTACACCTTCGGTAGGTAATTTGCACGATGTCGATCGTCGTGAAATGTTTCCTGTTTAATATGAAAATTTCAATCAATCATGACTCGTGTCAATATTTAAATTTTACAAACAATATAACGTCTAAAAGTCATTATTTCTTATGTTAAAAAATAATATTTTCTGTGTCTTTTTTCAAGCGAAGATGTTGGTCGCCGACTAGTCAAATTTAACTTTGGTGAAAGGGATATATTTATTACGTAGTACCTACGTTTAGTTTAGTATCGGAAAGTTTTATATTATAACAGTAGGTACATGCATACTGAAACAAGAAAAGTAATAATAATATGTTAGTCAAGCAACCAGTAACCTCTTTATTGATAATAATAGCAATATGTTGTTTACTTGGTAGACTTTCCATCCTCATGTAATCTTACTACTTTAACATAGTGTCATACTGTACGTAGTGTATCGGATGACAGTTGTATGTCAATATTCAATACAATACAACATGCATTACTTAGTACTTTAATGCTTCATACAGTTTTATAGGCCCTTGTGAGCTTTTATTTAAATGTCGGCCATATTATTAATATGCATATACATGGTCATTTGTAAGAATACATAATATTCATTTAATAAAGCTGATCGTTCTTTATTGGTTTTGTATGTACTCGTATAATGCTTTCAGTAGCTGGTATAAGAATTTTAAGAAAAGGTATTAAATTTAATTTAAATTATTGTTCTACTACTTCTATACCCTCACGTAATGTCCGAAGTGGGGGAGGCAAAGAAAAATATTTTATATAATCTTTAAATATCATATACAGAAATAGAAATGTCCTGATTCTCAGTTTCAGTGTTCTTTGATCGATGAGGATTTGCAGGCAAACCCCTCAAATTATGCACTTTGTATATTAAAGTGTTTTAATTTAATCTTAGTTGTATCTATTCTATCCAAGTTCATGCTATCTTAGTCATATTATTTGAGATTCTTATCTATTTTATTTTTTTGGTTGTTTATTATATTTCTGAAGCATTTTTGTCACGGCAATAAAATTAGTATGTAATTTGATAGTCGATGTTATAAAAATATTCGAATTTTAATAGTTCATACTGCCCACATATGTAATATTATGAATGAGTCTTTGATTAGTGAATATGCAATTATCGAAATCTTTCAACACTTTTAATTAACAAAAGTTTTAAAATATTAAAACGTATCTACTTCAGAGATTATATTTATTGTAAACGTTGTGTAAAATTTACGACTCTTGGATCAGATATTTGCGTAGGATGCAGTACATTAAAATGTCAGTTTTATGATGTGTTATTAAAACCACTTAACTTTCCATCCGTACAAATTATAAATGTAACATAATAATAACTCTTGGATAGTTGCGGTTTCTAATTTTATCTCCTTTTTCAGCCGTCTGTATTATTGCTGTTAAGTTATAAAATTTATGCCCCTTCTTGAATTATGAACAGGTGAGTTCAATTTTCCCTTTTTACAGGATAATATATTGGAAATAAATGTTTAATTACCTTATGTCTACATTCTTCACTTCTTGGAACGTTCACTTTATAAAATACACTATAAAAATTATTACGTAGATGTAAACTTATTTCATCTCCTTGATGAAAGAGATGTAAACTACGTTGTAGGTAGGTACTGATATCAAAACATTACTGTTATTCATTGTATCGTAATGCTTATTCTCGATCTTTGTAAATATTTTTTTAGTTTTCATTGAATATATATGTTCTTTTTCAAATAATAATAATAATGATGAAAAATAAACAAACAAATTTCAATTCAAGCATAAATCAATATTCCATTCAAAATTACTAGAAGTTTTCCAGACAGCATTAATTATTGCTGGTATGAAGTTTATGTTATCTATCCCCTTTTGTCTTTTCTGTAGAAGAATTTTGCACGCTGGATTGCTTTCTTCATACTGCCCCTTTTTCTGTTTTATTTTATCTCAATTGATTCTTCTTCTTCTGTAGGTGCCCTGTCAGGTCCCCCCGACGTTGGCGATCACTCTGGCATAGGCATCTCGGTCCTGCGCTGTCTGGAATAACTCCTCCACACCCCTCATTCCAGTCCAATCTCGTATATTGCGCAGCCACGATGTCTGCCTTCTGCCAGCCCCTCGACGTCCCTCTATCTTGCCTGTCATAATCAAACGCAGAATGTGGTACTTTTCTCCACGCATTACATGACCCAGATATGAGATCTTGCGCACTTTCACATTCAACAGGAGTTCTCTGTCCATTCCAGCTCTTCTTAACACCCCTGCATTTGTGACCCTATCGGTCCAATGAATACGAAGCATTCTCCTATGAAGCCACATTTCAAATGCCTCCAAGCGATTCATCGTATTCATTTTTAATTCAATTGATTTAACTCAATTGATTATTTTAAGTAAATTCTAAATTGTTACATATACTAGTATCATAAATGAAGTATGATAAGAATGTGGTGTGCTTACTGCATTTAAAGATTGAACTATACTGTAGAATAGGAATTAATTTTATGTTCATTCTAAAGTTCTACTCAGTTTAATTGCCTTGAAATAATTTGACATATTATATTAATGTGTAGGTTTGTATAATTTGTATTCGATAATTTTCCATTTGTTTTTTTATTCAGCTTTTCTTGTGTTGTATGTAAACTTGGTAGGTAATTAAACGTTTATCACCATTTTAAACAGTCCATAATATGAAACTGAATACCGAAATCATTCTTTAGTTGATCTGTTATGTTTAATTTTCAAGTAATCAAACGATTCTACAATCTCATTATACAAATTTGGTTGTATATTAATAAAATGTCTACGCCTGTTTAATTACATCAAATTTACAATATGTAATTATTAATGACGTTCACATGAAAATCAATGTTTTTGATATGACATTCGATATCTTTTGTGAGTAAATCTTTATAATTTGTGTGTTGGGACCATATTGGTAGCTCATCATCTTGTTTCATTTCGCCCTGATCTGATATTTATCTTGGAACAAATTGTGTATTAATAAAATTTTATAAAGCAGTATTAAATTTGATTGTTTCCGCTACTGCGTATCTTGTTAGAAATCTCACTTTTATACGTTTTTAATGTCGTAGATACGGTATGTAAAAAATATTGGTGACTGCAAATTATATACTAAGTTGTGTGCGGTTCTTGTATTTTATACGTTTTCATTTAAGTAATTAACATACAGCAGTTTATATTTATCTATACAATATGTTCACGAGTTTATATTCTTTCGTAAATTGTGTTTTCATGTGTATTTGCTATATTTGATTTTTGTATTTATAGGAAGATTATTTTGCTTAATCCAAAGAGTAAGTGTATCAACCATAGAGTGAATAATAATACTTAATTTGCTCTTTTGATATCAATATTATTCATTATACATCTATTGATATCTACTTTTATAATACAATGATCATTTTTAAAATATACAAATACATATTCCTATCACAACGATATCAGAGTGTTAAGAATATCATGGAAGTACGGGACTAAATAGACGGTCTTAATGGTGGAATAGAGTAAGTTAGTTCTCAATCTCTATTTTCACGTTAAAACCTTGGATAGTCAAAAAAGAAACAGTAAAGTACTTTAAAATATATAGGTATATTTTTGCGAGTTACGATAAAGATTATGTTTGTTATATCAAAATATCTAAAAGTACACTATAATACCCACAGTTTTCATTATAATTATCTACACTACATCACTAAAACTTAATGTTTGGTGAATACTCGATGTAATAATAATTCTCAATTCTCGAACATAATTTGAGAATCTTTAAAATATCTTCTCCATTTATTTACCTAATTAGAGCTATTTGCATATCAAATTCAAATTTAATTACATATAATTCTATTCTACTTATTAGATCTAATGAATCTTTTTAAAAGAGAGTTGAAATTTATAATTAAGTACCATAACAGTACTTAAGGTTTTAATAAACCATACTAATCCTCGTCTGTCTGTTGCTTTTAGATTTTTATTTATTTTCTAATTTCAAGTTATTTCCGTATTGAGAAAATGTTTATAGCGAATAAGGAATATCTGTTTCATGCCTTTATTTCAACTTTTACAAATTTTCATAATCGCATTGTTTCAATAATTAGCTATAAAATAAATAATATATCAAATGTTTTTGTGTTAACACTTTGGAAATTCATTATAATTAAAATGATTTTAAAAGTCTGTATAATTTCCAAATTAAATTTATTCACCTCAAACGTTTTCGCCAAGGCTTCTACTTGGCATCATTAGGAGGACATCGAGGAGGAAAACGTTTGAGGTGAATAAATTTAATTTGGAAATTATACAGTGTTTTAAAATCATTTTAATTATAAAATAAATGTTCACATGTGCCTATTATAGTATATACATATAGCATAGTAATGATTTACGAGCCTTTTTCGGGTCCTTAAATATTTTATCTGGAAGGAAATAAAGTTTTCAATAACTTTTCCAGTGCCTTAACTGATAATATAACATTTTTTACATACGTTATTTAAGTAAATATTATTTAGTCGCTAAAAAAATACGATTTAATTAAATAATATAAATACTAAATTCGTTAGAAAAAGATATTATCCGTTTTATCTACCGACTTAATACGAGTCGGTGTTTCAGCGTTGTAATTATTTTGTACTTCTTTTTTTAATTCCTCAACAATAGGTAGGTACTAATTAAACACCATATGATTAGTACACATCTTGTTAGCATCTCGAATTACTCACAATATTGTTTTATACTTATAAATAATAACGATATTATCGCTTGATATTAAAGTGTGTTATTTTGGTAATGATCGGTTACATAATGTTGTGAATTTTTGTTATAATATTGTTATTATATTATAATATTAGGTAGCAGGAATGTTTGTAAATAATGCGATGATAGTTGATAATCATATACCAGATATTTACTGATACATTCGATGCGGGTACTTGGGCTCGTTATTTATTCCTTAACGATATTTTAAAACACAATCCATTGTATAAATAAGTACATTGGACTTATTAAATACACGTATAATCATTATAAGTACTTACCGTATTATTATATTACACCATTTTTGTACTTTAGTAAGTTACCACTTAGTAGGTATACAATTTATTTTGCTACCGGAATTGCATTTTTTTTTAATTTGTATCTATTGGAGTTTGGCAATAACGCAAATTAAATGCCATATGCAAATGATTTTTCTCATAAAAATATATTTCGTTTCTTGGTTTTATTGTTGTTGTATTTTTATGGTATTTATATAAACTAGATATATGTTATTTAAAACTTGTTCTATTGAGAAGTTAAATTAGATTTGGTAATGAAGTGTAGTTATGTAGTTTAAATAATATATATTATTTCACATAATTGTCAAGTCTATATATGGCAACACAGCATCTATGAACGTATTTCTTTATGTCGATTGACACCCGATACTTCAGGCATTTTAATGTATAGAAGAGTAGTTTTTTTGGAAAGAGGTGTTTGTAAGGCTTTTTAGATTGAAATGTTGTATTCTGTGGTACGTCAATTCGCTTGCCATGACTGCTGCGAACTAAGTGGCATCCCACACTTTTCATTGTTTTCGATTGACGAGCCATCCGCCTTCATTTTGTTATCCAACATGAAGTGTTACTAATTGAACAAATTTATACAGAGACCAACTAGCTTGCTAATAAATAGAAATATACCCCCCAATACCAAATACCTTAAAGTCTTTCTTCTTCTCAAAGTGCCATGTCAGGTCCCCCCGACGTCGGCTATCACCCTGGCGTAGGCCTCTCTGTCCTGTGCCAGCCGGAACAACTCCTCCACCCTCCGAACTCCGGTCCACTCTCGGATGTTTCTCAGCCAGGACATCTGCCGCCTTCCCACACCACGACTACCCTCAATTTTTCCTTTCAAAATGAGTTGGAGCAAACTATATTTCTCATTTCGAAGTACGTGTCCCAAATATGCCATCTTCCTCATCTTTATGTTGGATAACAACTCTCTATCTGTTCTAGCCCTCCGCAACACCTCATTATTGGTAACCAAATCAGTCCATGGGATGCGCAACATTCTGCGATGAAGCCACATCTCAAATGCCTCTATTCGGTTCATTGTGTTCGCTTTGAGGGTCCAAGTCTCTACTCCGTACAGCAAAATGGACCAAATGTAACACTTGACCATTCTCTGTCGTAGTTTTAGATTAATGTTATCGTTGCTGAAGAAAGGTCGCATATTATTGAATGCAGCTCTCGCAATCTCTATTCTGCATTTCTTCATTAAAGTCTTTACATCCAAGATATCCTTTACTCTGTACTGGTTTTTAATCCATTTTAGCAGTCCACGTTGTACTTTATTATGACTACCTCTTACACTTTATGTCCAAAATGCTATAAATGTTTGCTTAGACCCGTAATCATGCACACTTTGAATTCTATTTTATTACCACAAATACAATTCATAGCATTCTCATGCCCGTCATTTACCTACTTATTTCTGTGTTGTTTACTGTTTAATAATTATATACTATCTTTATTTTATTGTTGTAAGTACAAGATCTGTTCAAAACTCTTCGAAACTGTACAATAAAAAAGTTCTTTCATTTATGTAAGTATATCTTCTTAGTATTATAAAACTTATCGACAACGTTTACCCTTACGCCCACTATCACTGGATATTTTCTTATTACAGACACTTCAGATGTTGAGTGCGGTGACCTACAGTATTATTCGTGTCATCCAATACCCTGCTGAGATATTCGAATCTTGGTACAGTACATTCCATAAGTGGGGTAGGCAGAAGGCCAACCGCATATAAAAAAAAACCATGCAAATGTCCTCACTATGTTAACAATTTTTTTAAAAATTCGACAAATTCATCCATTTCGGTGGATGGCGCTCACAGTAGCTACCTGAAGTCTTTGACGTCTTGTTTTTAAAAATGAAAATATTGTCTTAAATCGATTTAAAACAACGAAATCGTAATGCTAGTATTAATCTTAGTTTTTTTATAAAGAATAAATATGTTTTGGTGCTTCACTTTTTTTAAACATAAAAATACTTTATTCAATCAATATAATATGTACATTGTACCTACATACAAAAAAAAAAACTATTTTGAAATAAAATAAAAATTACTAAATAAAAAATATTATAGTCAGTGAATAAACAGTCTTCTTCTTCTTCTGCTTGTATTAGGTCATTGATATGTTTGTTCGGAATTTGTTTTCTCTTGCGACGCTGAAGACCAACTATCCTTCCATCTTTTAGGTGGCTTTCGAGGCAATCTTCGTCCTAGTTGAGTCTCGTTTAAGGTGATGTGGGCTAATCTATCACTACTCATACGGTCCTTATGTCCACAATAAACATTGTGACATTACAATTCAAAATCGAAACTCGTAATATAAGTACCTATCTTCTGATGTTTTGTTATTTTCTTGAAATACTAAATTAAATTAATGAAACCTGGAAGTAAAGTTATTAATGAAATAATCATTTGAATAAAAATATGTGTGTGCGCCATTGCGATGATTTTTCACAAAATGGCGAAAAATAGGTTGTCTAAAATATTATTAAAATAGGTATTACTAATGTATGACAAATACTCAACGTTATTTTTTTTAAATGTCCTAATAAATATTTATAATTTTTTTTTTAATATTATTATTTATTATTAGTAGGCATAACATTGTACAACAAGTACACGATATAATGTAAGTAAGAGACGGGTATTGATATGAATTGATTGTGATTGGTGATTGATAGGATTGGTTGTTAGTGTAGATGATAAATTTCATATTCAACCTCCACGTAATTGCATTCATTCAAACAACACAAACCTATTAAATTTTCATTTTTCTGCCGCGATTTGGAATGACCCATCATAATATGTTATTTTGTTCCGTTGATCAATGATGTTATAAGAAGAATTTTTACATATAAGTAAATATGAGTAAATATCGTAAAATTTTATAAGTTTTGTTAACGTATCATTGGCTGATTCGGATTGCAAAAAATATGTAGATATTTATTACAAAATAATTCAAAAAGTATATACCTTGGAGCCCTGGCAAGGCAAAGAATAGGTTTCTCACTCTTTTCTATAAGTTTTCGAGTATCCTGTAAAAGGCAGGTAGGTATTCACAAAATATCGCGAATAAGAAATCTAATATCTTCAAATCATCGATAAGACCATGCCATCTACCCCGATAGTCTTAAATTTTATTGACACGGAAAGGACGACTTACATGTTTATTACATACAGTTAATCTATTATCTCTCTGAATTTGTACCTATTTATATTGTATTTGATTTCCGTTTAGTATGTAAATATATAAATTATGTTGGTGTAATATGGATATGTACTAGGTACTTTTGGAATATTTATGAATATTTTTTACATTAGGTACTTATCATATAATATATTATCATATACATATATTATATGTACGTTCTTATTTATATTATTTTATATTTTGTATATTTGCTTGCGTAAGATTGATGGTCTGTATTTTGGTTAACAATGAAACATTCACGACGATAATAATAATAATGTTTCAAATTGAAATAAGCGTGCATAGTGCGTGGATGTATGTTTCTAAAATTGTACCAACTGTTTCAAATGTTGGGTTGTATACCAAGTACGGAGTACCATAGGTAAACATACATTGCAATTCAGAAATTAAAGGAAAGACAAACTTGCCTAGTTCTATCTCATTTCTTTAATTGTTGCTCTTTCTTCAACATTTGTATAAACGCCATTTTTTGATCTTTTTCGTTTTCCACATGAAGAAGAGCAAACATATTATCGTGATCGAATATGAAAATTTAGTTTACGAATAACGAATACTCTCGAATATAACCATTACACCTTGCTAAGAAATTTCTTTTAAGAAAGGAGGAATGTAGGTAGACATCTAACAAGATAAAGCGATGATGTAAAGAAGATAAGGTGGACATGTGGAAGGTATTTGCGGAGAACAGACTAAAGTTTTGTGCTCATATAGTGCCGTGTACAGACAGCTGGATGCGAACGTCAATCATCAAGCATCAAGCAAAAATCTTAAATCTTTCGGCGACAATTCGGAGCATTCTCCGAAGAAATATTCGAATGAATGCCTTCGTTACGTCTCATGGAATGGTAACGAAGACATTCATTCGAATATTTCTTCGGAGAATGCTCCGAATTGTCGCCGAAAGATTTAAGATTTTTGCTTGATGCTTGATGATTGACGTTCGCATCCAGCTGTCTGTACGCGGCATAGGAAGAAGCATACAATATTTTGTGCTATAAAATATCTTTCAAAGGTATTATTTTAAATATTTCATTTATTAATAATAAATTATTATTTTATATTACGATAATGCATTTTATACATGTCTTATTGCCTTTTCAATAATAATATTACTATGATCTATTATACATCATAAATGTAATTATTTCATCACTAAATAAGTCATATTATTATTATTATTCCATTATGTCAACGAGTGCGGTTATGCGGGTATTGTATTGATGAAGTTTGATGTTATACTTAATAGTATCAACTTTTATGATATTAACTATTTAAACATGTACCTACATTGTTCTTAAGATGTATTATTTCTTAGTCAATAAAAATAATTGATATTCTTACCACTTTGTGGTTATTTTAATTTGTCCCTTATAATTACTTTAAGCCGTAATGGCGTTTTACTCTGCCCGTGTGATCTTGTCGTTGAAATTGCTTTACCATTTTTCGATAATTCCTTTGAGGATTTGTAATATTATTAATAATTTTTCCATTATATATCTTATAATTTTATACTTTTTTTCTTTATAATTACATGCCTATTACGTGTTAATTATTTAAAAAATGCCAACACAAATCATGATGTTATTGATTTTGGAATTGCTTACATAATATATATTAAAAGTAAGTTTGTGCATTTCATGAATTTTATTAGTTTTGTGATTTTGAGTGAGTCGTATCGTAATCATAGTGTTTCCTTTACTATATATATAATGAGTTACAATCCATTGGATTGGTCTGCAACGAGTTTTGTCTTTCTTCTCCATTCATCCCTATTCTCAGCCAGTCTTTTCAGCTCTACGTATGAGCCACAATTCATGTCCCTCTTCAGTTGGTCCATATACGCATCTCTGGGCCGGCCTCTGCCGTTTGTGCCCTCGGTCCTACCCTCCGCGATGGCGATGAGGAGTCCTGGGTGCCTGATGTTGTGGCCAATCCAGTTAGCTCGTTGTTGGCTGATTCTCAGGAGTTGCCTTTTTTCGCCTACCCTGTTTAATACTTCTTCATTTTCGACGTGTTCCGACCAATGGATCTTCAGCATGCGTCTGTAGCACCACATCTCAAAGGCCGCCAACCGTCCGCTTTCAATCTTGCTGATGGTCCATGTCTCATAACCATAAAGCAAAATGCTCCATACGAAGGCTTTAGTAAGGTTCTTCTTTACGCTTAAATCAATGTTTGGGGATTCCAATATTTTAGACTTTTTATTAAAGGCAATCCTTGCCTGGTTTATTCTGCTCACAATTTCTGATTTGGAGCGTCCATCCTGGTTTATTCTGCTGCCCAAGTACACAAACTCTTTTACTTGTTTGATGCTCACTCCGTTTATGGCAATGTTCGCAGTCGTTTCCTCCCTTCCAACGACCATACATTTTGTTTTGTCTTTATTAATTTTCATGTTTTACTTTGACAGCAGTGTACTTTCCATTTTTTGTAAGGCTTCGTTCAGTTCTATCTCGGAGTCTGCGAGCAGGGCTATATCGTCAGCATATCGAATCATGTCGACCTTTTTCCCATTTATTTTTACTCCTGTCCAGTTCTTCATTTCTTCTCTCAGTTCATCAATAGCTCGCTGTATATAGCAGTTAAAGAGTGCTGGCGACATTGAGCATCCCTGTCTTACACCTTGTTCTACCCTCGCTTCTGCGCAGCTCTCTCCGCTTTTAATTACGGCCATTTCGTTCTTATATAGGCTCCAGATTGCTCTTATGTCTTTGTAACTCATTCCTATTTCGTTTAGGATGTTAAAAAGTTGTTCCCATTCTACTTTATCGAATGCCTTTTCTAGGTCGATGAATGCTATATATGTGTTTCTATTTACTGTTATTCTCTTTTCAAGAACAAGTCTTAGACTCAGAATCGCATCTCTTGTACCTGTCTCTTTGCGGAATCCAAATTGATCTTCTGAAAGTGTTTCGTTGATTTTACTTTCCGCCCTTTTCATTATAATGTTGGTGAGTATCTTAGAAGCGTGTGATATCATGCTTAATGTTCTGTGTTGTTCGCACTTTGTCGTACCTGTTTTCTTAGGTAGCGCTCGTATCAGACATTTGGCGAAGTCCTCAGGTATTTCTCCTGTGTCATATATTTTGCAGACAAGCTTATACAGTGTGTTAAGCATGCCGCTTCCTGCGCATTTAAGCAGCTCTGATGGAATTCGGTCAATACCTAGTGCTTTGCCGTCTCTCAATTTTGATAAGGCAATATCAAATTCACTTCTTAAGATATCATCTCCATTATTTTCTTCGTCATATTCTGTTACCAGTGCTTTACTTTCCTCAAGTATGTTCTTTCCTTTGTAAAGTTGTTCTAGGTATTCTTTCCACCTTTTTACGATCAACTCATCCTCAAACAGTAGTTTGCCGTTTTGATCTTGAATAGCACATCGTGGCTGTGTCTTATCATTGAAAAAGTTCTTGACTTCAGAATATGCGGTTTCAAATTTCCTTTGTTTTATATTTCTGTTAAAATTCCTGCATTTTTCTTGCAAATAGCATTCCTTTCTCAATTTGGACTCCCTGTTGATTTTGTTTTTCAGGATTTTATATTCCTTTTTTCCTTCTTCTGTTTTCGAGTTCTTCAATCTCCTTCTTTCTTCAATCATTTCTAATATATCGTCCGTGATCCATCCTTTTCTAGCTTGCGGCTTTCCTTTTTCTATTACCTCTTCCTTTACTATATTACTATATTATTTTACCTTCCTTTACTATATTTTTTTAATTCTAAAAATACCGCAGTTTATGAATGCTCCAAAATTAGGATTTGAAAATTTGTTTGCGATGGATGGATGTCGTAAAATTTTGGAATGTTTTCTCAGCTTTAATATATATGTACATGTATTTTATGTGGTGAGAACATAATTACAATAAAATAAAATATAATACATACTTTTTGCACATCGCATTGGCTTCTTATTGAAATGATATACAAAAGGTAATTTAAAGAAAATCATAATTTGTTTTTACATATTATTAGCTTAGAATTTTATATCATAAAATATAAGATAAATGGAAGTCCCCAGACTTCTGCGGTATCCGGGTGGTCGGTGGGTTTCCTTCAATATCACAAATTAACCAGGCTATAGAGAAAAATTTTGCAATGCTCAATAAAATAACGTAAATAGGTTGATTCATTAAGATATATAATAACTTCATATCAGCGATTAGGTATGCTACCCAACTTGAGCATCTTAAATTTTATCGGCAAGGAGAGAATGACTTGCATGCTTACTATGTGCAGTCAATTCACTGGCTACGCCATTTGTGGGAGATGCCGTATGAATGAAATGAGGTTGCCTACTGTTCCCAGCGTATTATGATTAATGTATTTTCTCTAGCTTCTAGATACAAAACCTACTCTTTATTTATATAATTTATACATAAATAATTTCATATATTGTATCTGGTTTACTTTAATTTATAATTTCGGAACAATATATTATTTTGATGTAGTGGGTAAGCATTAGGTAAATAGTTGTTAATGTAGTTTTTCGTTTTACTCAATAGATTTTAATATATATTTTTATTTTATTTATACACATTTTTACTATATTAGTCGAGATTTATCGTTACGGAACGTATTGTGCCTTATAATGTATGGTCCCATTAATATCCGTTATCGGTGTTATTATCAAAATTTCCGTGTCAAATGTCTCTCTCTATCACGTATGAATATGATTATTGTTTATATAGAAACATCAATGTTAGCTCACACGTGTATTTTGCTCCATGTTGAAAATATTTCATATTCAAATTAGCAGGGCGTATTTTTTTTACACTGTCAAACAATATATATAAAAGGGTACAATAAACGTGTTTTTGTTCATGAATTACTTTGATATTTTTTATAATAGTTGACTGACAATGAAATACTTTACATAATAAAATTGTATAGTTAAACTAAACATACATCTTGGTCGGAGAACCATGTTTACACAATGTAAACTTGTGGAAAATATATTTGCATGAAGTGAGAAAGGCGTCTCAACGTTTACGAATTTGGCTCTGGGCTGGTTCAAGTTTTCAATCCAAAGCGTTCTAATCGATGTAAGCTCTATTTGGATCTTACCAAAAAAAGTTAAGCATTTTTGTGGGTCAGAGATGGTTGATGAAAAATTTATTCCAAAACAATTCCAGGTGCCGGCAAACTCCCCTTTCACGACACAAGCTTTTAGCTTACTGTGAAAGGTGTATAAGGTTGTATTTGGGTTTATAAAAAAACCCAGATATTATCTTTTAAAAAAAAAAAAAATCCAAACCATAGACGTAATATATATATATATGTTTAACTGAGAGTAGTATGCATGTGTGATGCTAAATATATTTTAATTATAATTTCTTTTTTTCTATTTATCTAGTATATAGGTAAGTGTTATTGATTTGTTACTTGGGGCAAACGTCTTGATTGGGCGTGTCCGCCTGTCATCTCTGCCTGCTTATGCATTTCGCCTCTTTATAATATTGTGCTGTAACGGTTGTTCTACATCGCATTGTATACAAACACATCGTTCCTCATACATTGCTACATAATATTTTATTTTAATATACCAGTTTCTTAAACCCGCAACCTTGTGTGAAAGGAAAATGAACCTTAGTAATATAATCATAATTCACTCGATTTCAGAAAAATAACAAAGTACCTACCTACTTTAAAAAAGTGAACTTTCAATAAGTACTTTCAGTCAGTTACATCAAAATTTTACCTTTTTACAATATCCCTACGGTTAATATTTACTACAATACTACTGCTGTTCACTGTGCCAACTTTTCTAAGATCTGGAATATCTAAGATTTTTCATCTCCAAAAATTCATTGAATTACCTACAATGTACACAGAATATATTAACTTCAGACTCAAAGCTATTGAAAATTAAAAAAAAATAGTGAAGTTTTTTTATTTGGTTTGGTATTTTTATTTAAAAAGTTAATAAATAAAAAGTCAAAAAGGTTGAAAAGTGACAAACCGAGAATAGTAAAAAACCAGTTGAAAGATCTCAGACTGGATAGTCGAGTAATGTTAGGAAAATCACTAGAAAGATGTGGCTGCAGCAAGCCCAAGAAGATTTATATACAAAGGTGGATCAATACGGCTGAAAGACTGCAAATACAAGAATAAGAGCAATAGTTAAGTTAGGTTGTTTTGTTGGCTGTCATTAATGTATGCAATTAGTTTGTCACCCTGTTGATTAGACAGCTGTCCTCTTGTGAAGAATCAGTATTTGTACAATTAAATAATTAAAAATAAAATTTTCCAAATTATATATCAATAAATATTCTACTCAGTTATTACTGTCACTCTTGTGCCTATTTGATAAACACTCACAAGTATAATCGTTGCGGGAATACTTAAATCATGTTTACATTCAGATTTTCATTCTCGCACATTATAATTATCTATAATAAGGTAATAGTGGGTTATGCAAATATTAAACACTCATCAATGAATCAAATGTTTAAAAAAAATAAACAAATTAAATTTGTTTTGCAGTCGATTTAATAAACAGGGGTCGGATTCCTATTGCGGGTTATTAAATTATATTGTTACTCGGTTAACGCCCGTCAAATGAATGATAAAAAAAAAATATAATCCAAAATGGCGGGTGTCTCGTGAGATAAATTGACTGATTGCACGATGACAATTTGTCTTGCGTAGACCAGTTTGGAAGGCTGCTTATAACATACTCCATGATTGATAGAGGATATAATAATGCTATGTATACTTGAAGCTTGTAATGAAATTAAAATTGAGTTGTCGTTAAATTTTATACTCGCATACTTTTTTTCTACTCTATAATATATTTTCAATTACACTTCTTAAGTCGAATACCATATAAAGTATCAGTTAAAACGAGTAGTCTTCTATTAGCATGCGGAAGCAATATATTTTTTAGAAGTTACTCTATTTTATGAGTGTATCCTGTTTTTTATAATATAATGTGAAAATTGAATATCATTACAAGATATTCCAGAGGATGAAAATTGACACATAGAATTCGTTTTTTACTAACTTTTGATAGAGACTTACAAAACCATCATTATGACTTTATCGAGATTTTGATATAGGTATGTTATATTAAAAAATAGCTTTTTGTTTATAGAACAGAAATAGCTTTCATGTGTGTCTAAACGTTGACTTATGGACACATGAATTTGTAATATTAATCTTATGTTAATTATTCATATTGCATTAAAAGAAAAGGATGTCTTCTATAGATCATAATATTACAGGGAATATTATAAAATACCATTTGTGTGCTTACATACTTATTTCAATATTTCATGAATACCATTACGATTCAAAACACATTCTTATAAATATAGGTTCTCTACGGGAAATGGTATTGCCTACGTGTAACTTCATTATTTCAAGCGCTGTACTTTGATGCACGAGCCTTTTGTTGGTACAAAGTAACAACATTGTATTGTGAGCAATATATGTATAATAATAGTAATATGTAAATATAGTATTAGGTGTATTTATAGTAAGATAGAGTAATGTTTGGTTTAGAAGACTCGGGGCGTTTTGGCACCTTATCGGAATATTAGCGGTAAATATCGACTCTGTCGGCTCACTATATTCACCATTATTATTTAAGTTATTATAATACACTTGTAAATGAGTAGGAAGATATTTAATAATAATAAACATTACAATCATTCTTCATCATACTAAATACTATGAATACTTATTTGCCGCTAGATCTGTATCGAAATACTCGTACTAGGCGATTCGGCGCGTACCTACTGCGCTGTCCATTTCTCTCATTTGTTACTGTGACAAAACAACAATAACGCTTTGTTACTGATATTCTATTCGCGAGGAAACACATTATAATAGTCAATCTCATTAAGATTTTTCACGTTTTTGCTTTATATATAATTTGATACATTAATGCATTCATCTCGGACTAAGTTAAGCATTTGAAAGCTTTTGAGAAATTGCTGTTAGCCAATTGACTTTTTAAATTGAACACCTTTTGTATGCGGATGGAATATTTTCAGATTATTTAAAAATAATATGTTTAATTGTTGTAATAATTATATTTTTGTAATAAACCATATTTGAGTTCGAATTACGTTGTTGGAATGGTGAATAAGGTGCACATTATTATAAAAGATTAATAATTTTCAATAATAGACAACGTGCTTAGAAATTGGTCGATAATTATAGAACATTTATTATTTTTACTGAAAATTATTTAGAATGTATGTGTGTGTTTAAAATATTAACTTTTCAGTTCTCTACAAAGTAAAAGTTGATAGGTTAGAATATTATTTAAAAAAAATTCTACACTGTGTATACTTTATAACGGATGATAAAAATCACAATATTACTAATTTATTGTTCTTAAAGCTCATGGCTCATGTCTTCGTGTGTTGGGATATTATAAGGATGGTAGGCAGTTTGATGGTCTTTTAGCACCGAATAAAAATCCAATGTGTGGGTTGATTAATTTCCTCATAGTTTTAATAATTACTATCATTATCATTTGCGTGATTTATGGTGCATTATGTTAATATAACAAATAGTTAACTGATGTTTGTCGAATGGTTAATTTATGCTATATACATTTGTTGCCTAGAGACACATCACACAGTAGAACCACAACTATTGGAAACTTAAATAAATCGATGCAATGTTAGATCGATTTAGTAAATCTTGCACTAGATGCCGAAGAACTTCATGTAAAATTACTCAGAAGCCTAGTAAGAGTTTAACCTTATTTTAGAAAAAGTGAAAATAATCTCATTTGCATTATTTGTAAAGTATTTTTTCGTCGTATTTTTTAAGCCTAGTGAGAATTAAAACTTATTTTAGAGAAAGTGAAACAATGTCGTTTGTAAGATAAAGTATTTTTTCGCCGTTCGAATACTATCTAATATATATCCCGTGGAGCACCCGGTAAAGAATTGGTCTCCCACTCTTCTCCATAAGTTTTCGAGTGTCCTGTAAAAGGCAGGTGTTCGAAAAAATAAGACATTTTACATCTTAAATTCAGCGATGAGGTTTGCCACCCATTCCGAATGTCTTGATTTTGTATTGGCACGGAGAGGACGGCTTGCATGTTTTATATGCGGCTGGTCTGCTGGCTACCCCACTTGTGGGATATGCCGTGATGGTATAGTAGTAGTAGTAATACTATATTGTATGCTAACATAAATGATCTGATTTCTTTTGCATTATTGTTGATTATATCTCGATTTTCTCCCAAACATTATACATAGTAACGAGGCCACTTTATGTAAGTAGAAGCGTAGATCGAATCCTCTATGTAACTTGAATTCTCTTAACATTTTAAATTATCGCGAAAACAACTGCTGAATCTATCTGACATTACACACATCAAATGTTTTTTTTTTCTTTTAGTTGATGTTTCCCTCGACAACACAAACATTTTCGATGTCCCTTATAATTTATGTTATCGAGGATCGACTGTATTAATATTTATGTAGTACCTGAAATAGTCGTCAATTTTGATTTGTTATTATTCGTGCACTTTGGCTCTTTCAAGATCATAATTATGTACTTAAAGTATTAACAGAACAAATAATGATAATGTGATATAATCATTGATGTGGTGAAAACACACCTCTGGTGATACAGGTGAATTCTTATTAATAATATTGAAAAGTTCAGAGACCCATACTACGTGATGCAGGAGACACGAAAACGAACTTTGGATTACAAATACGATCATTCACTTACATTATGTATTTTATTCATTCATAGTTAAAAATGGAATTTCCCATAAGCGGGGTAGCCAGAAGATTAATTTCATATTACTATTATTGAGGATAGGTGGCATACCTCATCGCTGATTCGAAAATGGTAAATGTCTTACACGTGATGTTTTATGAATACCTGCCTCTTACAGAATACTCGTAAACTAACAAAAAAAAGTGACAGTCCTGTTTTTTGAGACTCAACGGCACAACGAGAAAAACAGTATTTTTTAAACCAATTTTTACAGTGATACAGGAGATTTTTTCTTCTTAAACCTTTGAAAATAATCTGCTCAAAAGGGACACGTTTTTAAAAATTCAATTTCTGAATTTATTTTATCTAAGCATGGATGGCCAACCTTTTCAGCAGCCGGGCCGAATTTCAGAATGAGATTTCCGATCGGGTCGCACAGCAATATACTTACTCAATTTTTTTTTTTTTTTTTTTTTTTTTTTTTTTTTTTTTTTTTTTTTTTTTTTTTTTGATTTCATGGAATTCGTTCACTCGAAAGTAGAAGAACCCAGAATGACATTTATTTATTTATTTATTTATTTACATAATAAACGGCTGTATCAGCCTTTACAAATAATACAAATAAAAAGGAACAGTCAAGAGAAATAATGCATAAAGAGAAAAAACAATAGGTATACAAAAAGAAAAAGAAATAACATAATTATGTACTACCAATCAATTTCTAATAGGTAAGTACTGGTATAAACAATCAGATAAAAAGAATATAAACAAGTTTAAAAGACAGAAAAAATATATATACATATATTCATAAAATGGAAAGGTATATATATTATTTAGTAGCAGTAAACAGCAGGTGCAAAAATATTTTTTAGAAAAAGTATATAAAAGTAGTTGATAAAAGAAGGTACAATAATTAAATAGACAAGTACAGTAGTTAGGTACTCAGTAATGCATATATATAGCTGTAGATAGATGACCCTGTTCAGGCCTCGTACACTGAAATTAATGTAACAATTATAATTTTCAGCATAAGCAGTGTAAGTACGCAATACCCAGCAATACAACTATGTATCTATAGATAAGTACAAGCGCACCTCAGTAGTGGATCACCAAATATGGCATGGTTTGACAACCATCATCATTCGAGTAACACCAAATTCAATTGCTTAAATAGGTACCTCATGTTTTCATTGCTTGAGTACAATGTACATTCACAATTTTATATGAGAAAAAAAAAATATCGAACAGTAAGTAAAAATTTCATACACACATACATACCTACATTAGAAAAAAAGTCATGAGTAAAACAAAAACATAATATCAATCGGCAAGAGTACAAAACACACTTACCATTCCCACCAAATACACCCTAATTTCCCTCGATATTATCTCCAAAATATAAAATGGTAAATCCTTAAAATCAATATAAAGCAAACAAATAGCTTCCAAAAAACACTCATACACATACATATAGGTACACACACATGCAAGCATACATATTCACAGATATCACAGTTATAAGTTTGGAGGAGGGAATGTAGTTTTTAGAAAACATTGAAAAACCGGGAGACTGATATTAAATAAATCTACATTTGATAAATATTCATTTCCTAAGCGATGCAATCGTGGAAATATTGTGTGGTTTATATAGTTTGTGGAACAATTTTCATAGTAAAAAGGTTCGTGACTTCTTGTAGTGCGCCCAGGAACACGAAAGTTAATTAGTTGTAGTAGGTTAGGGTTGTCAAAACCATCATTCAAAATTTTAAATAAAAACATCAAATCATTCATAATCCTTCTACCAGACAAATCTTCCATGTTAAGAATGGATTGAAGTTGGTGGTAATTCAGTTCTTCCTTTGGGATACGCAATTTGAAGTTTATGAACCTGAGGAATTTATGCTGAACGCGCTCTACATTCTTGATATGCACACCATAGCTAGGCGACCAAATTGGGGAATTAAACTCTAGTTTGCTACGCACCAGCGACTTGTATAATAAAGAAATTGTGTGGATATTGTGGAAATCACACACTGTGCGAAGTACAAATCCTAAAGATTTTAGGGCCCTTCCATTATTTTACCTTATAATTTCTACCCCCCCGTCGCCAAATTTTCAAAATGGTATAGGAATTTGTCGGTAGCCTGGGGGTAGAGTCTCGGACTTCAGAACAAGGGGTCCGTGGTTCGATCCCAGGTGCCGGCAAAACTCCCCTTTCACGGCACAAGCTTTTAGCTTAGTGTGAAAGGTGTATAAGGTTGTATTTGGGTTTATAACAAAACCCAGATATATCTTTTTAAAAAAAAAAAAAAAATATTGAAATGTTTCAAAACTCGTAGGTTTTCTTTAAGAAAATTTTCTCAAAATACCTCTTTCAAAAAAGTAACGGGTACTTGTACCGACTATTATTAAAAAAAAGTTTTCATAATGCTTCGCGGGCCGCACGTAGACACCCAACGGGCCGCATGTAGACACCCAACGGGCCGCATGCGACCCGCGGCCCGCGCGTGCTGCGGGGTGTCCACCCTTGATCTAAAGCTTTCTTTCGAAAAATGTTTAAGATATGAGGATAATAGTGGATTGCATAAATTATCTACCTATCTGTTTACTTGTGGATGTAATAACGATTTTGGTTTACATTATTATGTTTAAAATTCTCTATTCATCATCAAAACGATCATGAATTGATTCATAATTAAAATTAATTTATTTTTTCGACTCTTCCTGTTTAGTAAGCAAACAAGAAAAATATTCTTATGAAACCCATTCTGCCAGATATATTATTTATAAATATATCCTTTAATACAGTAGGGAGCATATTTGAAGTGTGTTAATTTATTAATGGTATTTAAACTGGGAATAATATATTAATTTGTATAAAATTCAAGCGTTCTTAATCCGAATGCCGCGAAAACATCACACCTCGCGAACGCCACCAATTCCGAGTTCGGAATAACCATTGGACACCCGCTGCGAGACAAAATAGTTCGACGCCTTCTCCATCGAAATAACGTCCCGTTGTAATTATTGGACGATGGGCGCAGTAGGTACATAACGAATTGACTGAATTCTTACAGTACTAACATTTTTTGAACATACTTAATATTATTATTATAATAAATGAATAATCATGATGAAGTGCTTCGATTGTTCATGTGTTGTAGCTCATTCATTATATTTGATGGAAAATATGACATCACGTCCATGAATATAAGAAAGACGAGATGATTCTATGTTAGGTTATATTGTAACATGGCGTCGCCGAGTACATTCTAGCAAAAAAAAATGGCTCATGTTCGGTTCGTGTACACTATTTGTTTTGTTCAATACACCCACATACGTCGTATCTCAGTTTAAGCAAATTGTGGGTATGTACATAAGATTAAGATTGATGAAAAGAAGCTTATGAAAGTAATGAATGAATATTGTAACTATTCTTTGGATTATTTTAATTGATTCTTAATCTTTGTTAATGGAGTTAAAAAATAAAATGTGTTCATTGTCATGAATCTTTCTTAATTATTATTTTTTATAATCCTTTGTATTTTTTAATGAATTTTTTACTGCATATTCATTTCAAACAATTTTTTTTTTTATTTTTTTTTATTTTTTATTTTGGCTTTCAAACAATTTTAGAAAGAAACATTTTCATACGTATATTTATAGGTATGTATTTTTGTTATGTTATATAAGTACTTTGTTATATAGTATATAACTATATATATTTTTCTATTATTGCATCTTCTTCTTCTTTCTGTGCCATGTCAGGTCCCCCCGACGTTGGCGATCACTCCGGCGAAAACCTCCCTGTATGTGCTACTCTGAAAAGGTCATAATATTTTTTTTTGTTATTTCTATCATCATCATAACTTAAGTACGAAAAAGAGATCGATAAAGATGAAGAAATAAGTTCTTAATACATTAAACAAAAGGCGAGTCTATCGCAAAAGCGCATCAATGTGGAATTGAGCATTTTAAAATGTAGCTTAGTTTTTTTTATCTCAAATATGTATGTGTATCATGAAGAATTAAGAAGTAGCATGGTATTCAGATCGGTTTATATCTAATTTCAGGAACAAAATTATTTTTATTAAATTTAAATTAATAATGAGGATATTACGTAACTGGATATATTCATTGTTCTCTTTGATATTTTGATATATTAAACCTATCAAACTTTCAAAACAATTTCTTTATCAATAAAACAAAACATAATTACGCATTGTGTTTACGTATATTTGAAGTACATAGGTGTTTGCAGCATCACTCATATATTGGGTGCAATGCCAAAAAAAGAGAGAGAGAGAGAAGTACATAGGTGATGAAACAATTCATAACATTACGGAGATAGATTGAAATTGTCGATAGGTTTATAGCTATGAAAAGTCATATTATATTATTAAATTATAATTTTGGTCTGTGTGCAATATACAAAAGTGAAAGTACATCATCGTTTCAACGCCAGAAAATGCCATCAAGATCGTAATTATGTGATAGCTTTTCGACAACAATACTGTCGATGAGAGAAAAAAATAATATGTTATTATAAACACCACTGTGAGTTATTTAGTTCAACTTTTAACAGTTTATATACAGGGTTATCAAAATACAATTTTTTTTCCGTTCTTTATCATAGTTATTTATTTATTCATTCTTTACTCTTTACTGTATATTCATGACTAACAATTTCATAGAAGGTACCTATATATTCTAATTAAATGCAATCAATGGGGGCGAGTTTATCGCAAAGGCGCGATCTCTTTCAGCTAATAATTATTGTTATGTTAATATAATTTCAAGATTAATAAGAGTTTTTAGAAAATGATGTCTTCTTTTTGTATATTTTGCGACATGATTTACATGTTTTGCACTAAATAAAATCGTTGTTTAATTATTTAGAAAAAGTTCTGTACTGGATCCTGTATAGTGATGCGTTATGTGTTTATAGAACAAGTACTCAGAAAGAATAAGAGGATGTTGTTTTCTGAAAAGAAAAACATATGAACTCAAAGATGGGCTGGTCAAGTGCAAAAAATATGTTTAATCGTTATTATGTTGTATTTTGTAAAATTTTATTCTATGTTGCCCATTTAAATAAAAAAAAAATTGTATAATTAAAATATTAGCGCTTTTATTTCAGTAGTGGTATCAATTTCTATATACATACTAGTAACGAATGTGATGTAACGAATACGTGATTTTGGATATTCGCGAATGCGAATGTGAATGCGAATATTTGTTGCCGACATTCGCGAATGCGAATGCGAATAGCGAATACTGACTTGCTTAGATTCTACAATATTGCTCAATCATTAAAATTTCTACCCCCTGTCGCCGAATTTTCAAAATGGTATAGGAATTTAAAATATTTCAAAACTCCTCGGTTTTCTTCGAGAACATTTTCTTGCAGTAGGTACCTTTTTCTACAATGTACCGGGTAAGTATCCGGTACTTTTACTGAATATCTGATACTTTATTACCGAAATAATATTCGCATAACATTCGCATATTTTTTGCGAATACGAATGCGAATGCGAATGCGAATGCGAATACGAATATCGTTACATCACTAATACATACGTATGGGTTCGTGGAAAACTTTTTAAGTACCGTTTGACTCAAAAGATAAGTAATTGAATTTATTAACTTAAAGTCTCAATAAACACGTGCCTTTTCACTTTTTGCTTCTTCAACTTATGTCCATCCACCGATAGGTATAGACTCTTTTTACGAGCACACCATTAATTCTGTCACCTCCCAACGTCTTCCTCATCACTTCATTTCGCTGGCTATCTTTACTCATTCATTTTCCTATGTCATCAGTCTTAAATCCAATCTTTGTACTACTACTTCTCTTATACCATCACGGCACATACCACAAATAGGGTGACTGACAGCTGTATGTAATAAACATGGAAGCCGTCCTCTCCGTTCCAACTAAAAATTAAGACATCCAAGATGGGTGACAAACTTCATCGCTGAGTTTAAGATGTAAAATGTCTTTATTTTTTTGAACACCTGCCTTTCACAAGACACTCTTAAACTTACGTAAAAGAGTGGAAGACCTATTCTTTGCCGGGTGCTCCACGGAACAAATCTTTTCAAACACAAGTAGTTAAGTATAAAGGTGAAGATATTTTAAACTTCAGTGACAACCCTATTAACTATTCAAGACTTAACTTAGTCTATTTACTCTTCTTTCATAAAAGACAAAAGGTATTGAATATTATTTTAAGGTCATCTTGGGTCACTTTCGAATATCGATAATACGTTTACAAAGCTTATTAGTGTATTTTATATCATATTTTTTATTATTATTTATTTTATGCGTTCGATTCTTGGAAATTATTTTATTTCTCTTAAAAAATATGAGCCATTTTAAATAATAATAAGCATATCGATCGAACAAATATTATTACGTACGAAGCGAATGAAATGAAAATTACAGGGTACGGTGAACTGTGTTGTGTTATTCAGAATATTGATACATTTCTCGTTGTCGAAGATAATTATTTTTTTATTATTGATTTGCGTAAACACACCTTTATTATC
This sequence comes from Athripsodes cinereus, assembly GCA_947579605.1. Taxonomy (NCBI): domain Eukaryota; kingdom Metazoa; phylum Arthropoda; class Insecta; order Trichoptera; family Leptoceridae; genus Athripsodes; species Athripsodes cinereus. Next base: position 16,041,587 of record OX388316.1, on the reverse strand, counting down.
TCCCTTGTTATTTTTCTTTGGCATCTTTTATTGCCTTTTTTATTTCTCTTGAAGTCTCGATCAATATACCCGTAGGAGATGAATTATGCTCCTGTATATTTTTTAATTGTTTTTAATGTTGTATAAAATGCTGTAAAGATTCAAGCCATTTTATTACAGTAACCGTGATGTCATAGGAAGTGACATGTTTGTGTCATAAAATAGATGAATTGCAAGTAGATATGTATTTTTAAGGTAATGTTTTATTAAATAGAGACAATATGAGACAGCTGAGAACTGTTGCGTTAGATCTCTGCTTGTAAAATCTAGAAATAAGTTTTTTTAATGCAGTAGGCTGTCGAATTCCTTTAGGAGGAAACAAAAAAGGTTAACTGATTTTTATGAAATAGGTTATCAGAGTCAGCAAAGTTCATATACTTTGCTGTTTTTTCCTATGTAAATTTAACAAAACCCGCTTTATTCTGAAGTAAAATGTCCGTTGAGCTATTTTCTCATACTGTGGACATCTGTTGCAAATTGTTATGATATTATTTTTTATGCCTATGTACCTAGATGCTGAATAAATCAATCAATACTATCCCACATTTGGTATTTAAGGTTTGTGAAATTCGACAGTCTGTTAGTGCCTAACAATTTTTATTGTTTATAATAAGTACCTAACAATGTCGGTGATGTAATCCGTCGCTAATCTGATTGAGTTGTAAAACAAACATCGTGATTTACAAATTATGAAACCGAAATGTCGATTTATTCAATCGATCTGTGGCATTTTAATAATAAAATATAATCCCTTCGATTCGCACGAATGCGATGATGCAAAAGTGCACGGCGATAGTGTCAGTCAGTCAGTTTGTATGTCTGTCGCTGTATTACCAATTCATTATGTTATAAACTAGCATTAGAGTCGACATCGCTCATAGAGTAAGAGCCATCTCCATCAATCGTTTTTTTTTTTAAATTTATGGTTTGTAATTTTTGAACCATTTTCTTTAGTTTCATTCATTCACGGTCATCATCTACATACAAGTATAGTCAATGGACTAACGTCATGTAGAAAACATGCAGGTTTACTTAAGTTAGTGCGAAATTAGATATTTATCAATTTATAACAAAATAAAAATGATGTTTCAAAGCGATGTTTTTTCCAAACTAAACCCATTACAAGTAGTGTGGCTCTCTAAATACTTATCACATTTTTTGAGAAATACTCGTGCTATTTTTAATTTTTCTTGATAATGTCCCCAAAAAAAATTAAAAACCCGATAATACGTAAATCCGAGCTGACCCAACGGACGAAAATGGCCATATTTAAGACAATATACCGCCCTATCCTCACATATGGACACCAGATTTGGATGCTCACGAAGAACGTGAGATCAAGGTTACAGGCAGCAAAAATGCGGTTCCTCAGGGGAGTGGCTGGTGTGTCATTGAGAGACCGTATAAGGAATACGTATGTTCGTGAGGTTCTCAAGGTGGAACCAGTACTCCTGCATATAGAGAGGTTGCAGTTGCGATGGCTGGGTCACGTTCTCCGCATGCCAGAAGACAGACTACCACTTAGATCTTTGGAGGCTGTGGGAGAGGGCAGAAGACCGGTGGGCCGCCCTAGAAGAAGCTGGCAAAGGCAGTTGTCAAACTTGTGTGTTGAAAGGCTTGGTTTGGAGTGGCCAGAGGTCCTGGAAGCAGCGATGGACAGGGATCTCTGGAGGAGGTACCTAGGCGCAATGGGCCCCTGACCCAACTAGGACAAGGGGAAGAAGATGTATGTATGTATGTATGATAATGTCGATGCACCTAAATGAGGATGATTTTCTCCTTTTACAATTTAAAGAATGGTCCAACAATAAAGCATAAACAACTAAGGCTTATGATGTGTTCCAATTTATCTAATTGGAAAAAAAATAATGTCAAAGTGAAATTAAGTTCTTTTAAACAAAATTCTGTATGTATCAGTGAACTTTATCGGTCCCTAAATCGTTCTATATGCATACTTTTACATTGTGTGTAATGTATTTGATAATAGTATGGGATGCGCTCAACGGATAGACGTTTTTTAGAAGGATTTGGTTTCTTATTTATTTTCCTATTGAATATGTCTATAGGGGATATAAAACATTCATACAGACGTGCACACATACGATTTTAGGATATATAAATATTTATTTCATTAATATTTTAATATCATAATCATTAGTGTTTGATCAAAGTAATTTCAATAACATTTTGACCTGTCATTGTGTAATTCAATAATATTACAAATATTGACCTAACTATTTGTTTTATTTTTGTGAGATCGGTGTCATTTTTAGCTGTTGCAATACAAGGTATTGGGCGTTAAAGGTAACATTATCTATAAATTCTCTCGTGTGTATAACGATATTTACATATAAGTTTCTTCAGATTTACGGAAGAAAATATATAGCAAATAACTTCCATAAACCCGTACGTAACCTTCCACTTTCTGTGGAATCTAGTACTCATCTTGGTTATTTATCGATAGTAATATAAATTCTTCATATTTTATAACTATGTATTATAGTGTATAAATCTTTTATACTATTGTCATAAATGTTCAACTTTTCCATTTTACCGAGAGTTTTGTTGATGTGTTTGCCACCCGTGTTGAGATTCCTGGTACTCCTGTATAGTTTTTAGCACTATACAAGAATAGTGGATGTATGCAAAATATCAAACGTTTTCCGCATGTGGATTTCACACGATTAAAGAAGTAGGTATTTGTCTTATTTAAAGCGCTGATTCCTTCTTCAATAGAAGAATCTTTAGTAACTGAACGTAGTGGCACAGTTATTATTTGAATTTACTTGCATACAAAAAGGACGAGGTTCTAACTTTCAATAAACCATTGAATTTAGGGTAAAATATTTGAGATATCTGGGATGAAAAAATAGGAAAAGTTAAATGTCTCCGGTAGTTGGTGGGTGTGAACTAAAGGGGTCCAGTTAAGACAGGAATATGGAAAATGGAAAAGGAATATGGAAAAGGTCATTTTCAGCATTAATATCTACATCAGTCTATTTTATTGCTTTATTTGTGTAGGAGAGTTTGCGTGTACCGAACAAGTCCTTGTCAGCACGATCAGAATATCTTTCAGGATTTAACTTCGTTCATATTATATCGCAGCCACATTTTGAATCATCGTGTATTTAAAATAATGAGTGTGTCTTATACGCGAATGTTTTTAACATAAACTTGAGATAAAACGGACATGGTGCATGTGTTCAAAAAGATTTGTAACAATATAAATTTAATAATAATATTCCTCTGACTCTCGTCGTCCAGTCATGTTCTTTCTCGTCTCTGTGTTTAATAAAACATAAAAATACCGTATTCAATAAATAATTATGACTTAAAATTTCCATCCTTGTAGTACGAATGATGAACAGTCTTCGTGTTAGGACAGTTATTTTATATTACGAATCTTGATTGCCAATAAATAATGTGTGTACACAATTTCATACAAGACGCGCGACGACCATTTTCGTTGGATGTTGATGTCTTCAAATGTATTTACTAATTTCTGTCCTGTGTATTATTTTAATGTAATTTTTTACTTTCGATGTAAAACATCGCAACTTATGAAGTACGTATTTGATTCATCCTGTAAGAGTTTTTTTATATGCCAGATATATAACAACCTATATGATTGTACAACATTCATTATGTGCTGTGAGTCTACTGACTACATATTTCATTTTTGAGAGATCTTGTGAAGATGTAGAAAGATTTTTGCCAATTCTTTGTTTTTATTTTTTATCTATCTTTTTTTGGGTTCCTTATTCGAATAAATTCGTGTTCGTCGGTAACCTGGGGGTAGAGTCTCGGCCTTGTGAACAAGGGGTCCGCGGTTCGATCAAGCAAGCAAGCTTTCACGACACAAGCTTTTAGCTTACTGTATAAGGTTGTATTTGGATTTATAACAAAACTCAGATATATATTTAAAAAAATTATAACATTAGCATGTATATATACATTTTATTTAATACTACTACAGATTTTATTTACATCCTATTACTTACTGTAAATAAAAATACATACAATATGGCGCCCTTGAGGTCCTGTTATGAGTAAACGGTATTTTATATCGAAAAAAAAAATGTCTACACAACCTGATATACACCTATTTATTTCCCATCGGAGGGAACACCATGTATTTTCAATACATGTAGTTAATCCATTGGCTTTTCCATAATATATGGAAGAAGCTGTGATGAAGTAGACAAATTTAATATAATGTGAAATTTCTGATTTGAAAGTTTCGAACAGTGCAACCCTTTGTTCTTATACAGTGATTGTTTTTGTAATGCAAGTGTGGGTTGTTTGTGGGCATATTACTTTGTTGTATGATAAATGTTATAATATCTAGTATTTTTCTTTTTTTCTGTTTTTTTTTATTAGTCGTGTTGTGTTGTACCTGGCTAGGTGTTAAATATGTAAGGACAATAATGATATTCTATGTATGTGCTATACTAATATAAATAATAATTGGTAACAGCAGGAGAGGATTAGGGAGGTGTTATTCACTATCGACTGTTTTTCAATACTAATATGTTGAATATTGTATGCTTAACTAGCATTGGAGTAACATAGTATGAGTGCCCATTAAGCGAAAAAAATAACAAATAATGTATTTGTTACTTACTCACTGCTGTGAGCCTTTATCTCTTCACTGCTGGGTGGAGACGTCATTAATTTTTTTATACAATCCTGAGCAACGCGAATCTCCTATTTCCGATAACTTTGATAATGTCATCTGCTTATCTCTTTTGGCGTCTTGATAAATTTCTTTTATCCTACAATGATTTCTACTCCAGAACTCAAGGCTTCCATCTGCCAGCCTTTGTCGTTTGATGTCCTGCGATGGCGATTGAAAGATCAATAATTTTGGAAGCAAAATGAAAGCCCCTTTATTATTAACGCTCTTGAGACAGTCGAATAGCCGTAAATCGGCGCAAAAGTAAACAAATTATTCAACATCTTCAACTTCTTTTTGAATTACGCGACCATTTCATTACCACTTACCAATACAACGAAAATAATGGTTTTCAACTGTCACTTCTATCATTGGATTGGTCTTGAAAAGTATCTCTTGTTTAATACAGTTTTGTGAAAAATCTTGCAACTCGCCTTCGTCCAAGTTTTTATAATCAATCAATTTAATACTTAAGAGGCGATTCAAGAAGAATATCCGTTATAAATGTTTCTAATTTGCTTGAATTTGTGATTACCTATTCAAACGTCTGAATTAGAGATCGTATTTTCTTTTTTGAAATATTTTTCACTGTTAACGTTCGTGGATCTTAGGATTGGGCTTTGTGTTAGTGACGTCTATGTTTACGAGTACATGTTCTCGGTTCGGTCACACGAGGGAATAATTAATGTGTATTTGATTTATTGTCTCTTTCCCTCCTGGGTCGCCGGATAATTGTGTTGTGATTTATGCTCTTTTCACGCGAACCTTTTCAATTCATTATTATTATTCTTATTATTTTTTCTTCATCATCATAATCTGTATAATGATTATTTCACAGAGATCAAATAAATAGAAATGTCATAATTATCTTATTATTAGTAATTAAATATTTAGGATGTATCTTGAAATAATTTTCAATAAGTAATTAGTTATAATGTTTTTTTAACTTTTCAGCCATTTCACGTTAAACAGATTTACATAAGTTAATGATATTAACGACACAAAAGTTGCAGATGTGAAATATAGATTAAGTATAAATAATGTTTTTGTCCTTTTTGTAATAAATTTTAGTTTTTTGTTTTTAAACATAAATTTATACTTATTGTCTATTCTAACAGATCGAGCTTATCCCAAACCGTGATATGAATCTTGTTTGGTGGGTACTAACGCGGCGATACACATATACAATGCACCAAAAAATATTTTGTAACACCCAGGCCTAGGACAATTTGAAAATGGCAATGTATATTTTACCCTGACCGGGAATGGAACCCGATCATCTCAATGGCAAGAGCGTTGCCTTTGCGCTATACCGGTCGTCGTACTCGCCTGCACCGAATAAATCATTCGTTAATCATTCATTCATCTGTTGTTCATTCAATTTGATTGTTTTGTAATCATAATTAATATTTAGTTACAAGTTCGTCGGTAGCCTGGAGGTAGAGTCTCGGCCTCGTGAACAAGAGGTCCGTGGTTCGATACCAGGTACTGGCAAACTCCCCTTTCACGACACAAGCTTTTAGTAGCTTACTGTGAAAGGTGTATAAGGTTGTATTTGGGTTTATAACAAACGAAACCCAGATATATCTTTTTTAAAAAAAAAAGAAAAAAAAAGTTACTTACAAACCAACGAAAATAATTCAAATGCCGACTCTTTATGTTATATGCTCCGTGGATGATTTTTCACATCCTCACTACCATTGTTATTTATCGAAATATTGGAGGTATTATTTTTAAATCATTTTGTTCGGCTCCTTAATTTGACTTTTACATTCTTGTATGCATTGTGGCTTGTCTCCTTGTGGACCTTCGTGCGTTGCATTGCTGTATTGTATATCTCATTGTTAATATTATAATTGTCAATTTGATTTATTTCAAATTTCCAGCGTTCGCGAGACCATCTAATGAAAAACTTTTTTTAAACCTTTTATATTTGCCATTATTTGCTTTTCATAACTACATACAATTACAAATATTTATTCTTTAATTTTTATTTAATTTGTTTCTTTCAACATAATTTATAATCGCTGTATTTTTTCAGATAACTTTAGGTAGTGTAAACCACAACACCGTGATTAAGTCCCCGTTTGTAAAATAATATGTAATATTAAAATAAAGAATATTTGTTTACTAACGTGAAATTTATTATATTCTTTAATATTATACTCGTACCATGTGTTTGTAGTGAATTTTCCATGATAAATTTATGTCTAAAAATTTATGTGATTTCAAATATATAAGTTGGAAAAACAATTTAAGTATCAGTTTTTATTATGTGGTTGGGTTTTCAAAAAAAGCTTTTATTTTGACATTCAATTATTTGTATAAGGAAATATAATTTCGAATCTCATGTATTTTTAAATTGAGATACTAGTAGGTGCTTCCCGGTTAATTCTCACTCGATCATATATTTGATAAAAAACAACGTCATACATTTTTTGTTATCCTTTCCCATATCAAACCATTCTTGATATCGTTGTGATAAAATTTAAACCAAATCAAATCGGATTATATTTTATTTCAGTGTCTGCTCTAGATTTTTTGCGCCACAGAATATTTTTTTTTGTAATGAACTTATTCATTTATTAATACAACTCAAACAAATTATTATTTTTGGGAATGTAAATTGGTTTGTAATTTAAAGTTGCTCTTTTTAATTCTTAAGTTATTTTATTTACTAATATCATTAATTTACACGTTGCTTTCTTTCTGAAATATTTACTGAATATTTAGTAGAATTGTTTAATAAGATGAGAAATCAAAACATCAGATTATATCTTTGGTATGTCTAGAATGAATGACCTGTTATCTAGATAACTTTCCAACCTATAGAGATTTGCAAAATATATCGATGAATACATTCTCTATGCTTTGTATTTTACGATATTCAAAGTTGGATGGATGTTGGCATACGGCATTTGCCTATTTTTATCTAGACGATATTATAGCAGTAATGTTTTTAAATATTTTTTTCACATTTTGATTGACTTCCAATGCCGGCACTGCTACGTGTCTCGAAAAACGAATCGTAGTTATATTTTTTAAATAATATAAAACAACATTAACAATGTATCCGTCTCAGTTTGAGAAGAATAGGGGCAAGAACGTGTGCGTCCATTTTACAACCTGCTGTGTGTCTTTTATTGTACAAATTTCCATATTAACATGTAATCAATCATATGAAATAATCTTCTGATTGCATACTTGTTATAATACAAATACGTATACCAACAATCATTTATATAAGCAGGTAGGTACCTGATGTGTATTAAAACAAATCTATTTATTAGTCGAGGTTGTTATAAGGTAACAATTACATACTCTAAACATTGTGTAATCCGATATTACACAGGCTCCCACTATAGATGAGAGAGATGAATTGTTGAATAATAAAATTCTAAACATACTCAGCAAACATACACTTTTCAATCGTTTTAGAATTAAACATCGACCTCTTATGTGGCTAACGGATGATATCAGGAGAAGAGAGGGAAATGAGAGAAATTATAAATCTCTGCGAAATATCTACTCCAAAAGCTGTAGAAAATCTAGAATTACTCACTCTTCAGTAATATTCAAATCCGACACAAACTCGAATGTGGAAGACAATTGACTCTCTAGGTACCTCGAATAATGAACGTTCCTGTAATGCCATAAACTTGAACCCGGATATTTTCGATGCACTTTTTTTCTCACCTCCTTTCACGCTCGTTGTTGCTGTTCGGGCTGCGACCCTCCATTATATTCATGCTTCGGATCCTGCAGCCGTACCGTCTTTTGAATTCTCACTGATAACTGAAAATGATCCCTAGCGGGTGATTGGCTCAATCAAGTCCAAACACCTGGGTATGATGAAATCTCCACTGCTTTCGTTGTACATTTTTTTCATTTGGTGATACCACAGCTCATTCACATAATTAATTTTTCATTTTCTAACAACATTTTCCCGACTCCTTTGAAGAGGGTTTGTGTAGTTCCCATACCAAAAATAATTCAGGCCGTCGTCACATTTCTGAATATCACAATATCCTGAAATTTCTTACCATTTAACAAAGACGTGAACTCCATTTGCTCACATTTGTTCACGTTGCTCTTTACGCAACGTCATCCCCAAACTATATTAAAGAGGTTTTTGAATACTTGGCGAGTCATAGTTTACCTCTGAGATCTAACAACCAGCGCATCCTATCAATCCCGGCTCATGGAACAACTTTCGTCTCAAACTCTTTTGCAGTTCAGGGGGCTCGTTGCTGAAATAATTTCTCATTAAACCTTAAGACTGTTTCAAAGTCTGGCGTCTTTCAAACTAGAAATTGACTCAAACACAGCTTCCGAAACCATCCCATCACTTCTGCCCCCCCTCTTCTTTTTTGTATTTTTACATTTTTTCTTTATTATTATTTTCTTTGCCTCAATCTAAGTATAATATTATATGACTGTTTTTTTTGTTTATAAGTCTAAGGAACATAATATTATTGTATGTCTTAATTTAATATAAATTTTCGAAAAATCTCTACCCGATTTCATATGAAGTCAATGTTCTGTCACAAATCAATAAAATTGACGTTATATACAACCGTTTTTTTAAGTATCATTTAGTGTCGCATTGAAATAATAATCGTCCACTGTTATTAACCTGAGTTGGGTTAAATCTTGAATATTAAATTCGTCAGGCGTGTCATGTAAATGCCATATGATATTATATTTTATATGAAATCATTATTATCATTAGGTAATATCAGTCTCATGCATCGTAGCGCCGGCGCATATTTTCAACTTCTAAGGGTCGACGGGATGACATCGCCGTGTGAGGCATAGACGAAATACTACGGCCCATGACATTTATATAAGCATACTATTTCCTTATTGATCGAATTAAAATATTTCTTTGACATTTGAATTTATTTTTTTTGATTTTGAATTCCTTCTAATTTATTGACTACAAAGTATTTATGGTTAAGACGCCCACCATTAATTCGTCCTTCATTAGTTACGTTTATTTGTATTTTCATTATTTTTATAATAAAGGCGGTGTATTTTTCAATGCATTTTTTTTCAAAAACAACATTATTAGTGGAAATTAGTTTCAAAAATGTTGAAATAACCTCTTTTCCCGGATACTTCAGGAGTCCAAGAACTCCTATTTATCAGTTTGGGTAACAATTTCAATTAACTATTTATTCAATTAACTCTCTCTAGTCCATTAGTTAAGCGGGCGCTAAGCCAATATTGGCAACTCCGACGTTACCACGTCAGTGGACGGTGGACCCGGCTAACGTAGCAGACATATTTTTCATTTTATTATTATTATATACTGAACTGGAGTGAGACATGTGGAGGAAATCTTCTAACTAACGCAGGAAACGGAGGCCTTGTGAGTGATCACAGTTTTTGGGGAAACTCAATATAGCACAGATAGAATGTATTGTTTAGAACTTCGAAATATTATTTTTCTCTTCTTCTCTTAAATATTAGAACTTTGTCCTTTGCTGCCATTCAAAGTCTACATTTAAAACATTGATTGAATTCTATCACACAGTTGAATACTATATTAAACCTAGTTTTTGCATTCAGCTGGATATTTCACATTGCGTGAACGACCGTGTGAAATGCGCAGGTGTGAAATATCCAATAAAGTGCAAAAACTACTTATACCTAACATTTATAAACCACTGGTCAAAGCAACCTGGAGAACAGTATCGTTCTCTGGTGCTATCTTGTGTACAGGTTCACAATCGAAGATAAATATATTGTCAACAGCCTCGAACACAATCATAAAGATGTTGTTATTTAACATAATTATTTGCCCAACAGATTTCGATCATGGTTTGAAACGGATTCGGTGGGATTGGTGAATGAAGTGCACTGAAATCAGCCTAACGCAATTCCCTTTCTTGTTTCCAACTAAAGGGAGTTTGCATGATCTGCTAGATGTGCAGATGAGGTATCTCTTGAGTTATATTTTTTAACCATTTTTTCGTATAAATATAATTTTTATCTATCTATATATATCCTCGCGTCGTATCCCAAGATAGATAGAATTTAAAAAAATCCTCATCTAGTTTACAAAAATATCATTTTTCTAATTTAATAATAATAATAAACGGAGAGTATTTAAAGCGCCATCTTTGTGCCATAGCACCTCGAGGACGCTGTACATGATAATGTTTTATCTTCAACAAAGTTGTCTTTGTCAAGAATTTAAATTTAAATACACTAACATTATAACACATAATCTCAGATACATAATAATATGTATCCGCGTCAGAATTTTTTTTTCTATTTTTATTCTAAAAAAGCTATATTTTATACTATAATTTTATAAACTTATCACTGTGAACGAAAATGTGAAAGAATGTTGATGGATATCATTTGGATAACGACAGTTATAAAATGTGAAAAATAAAACATAACATTTTTTTCTGTAAATGTGGGGTTCATACTCGTATGTAAATAAATGTTTTCTCATATTTAAAGTAACGGCATAATACATTTAAGATATAATATTTAAAATATATCTGAGTCGTGAGAAGACACGTGTTGTACAATTTTATTTCAAATAATAATGTCAATCTAAGCGAGATATTATCCATTATTTTTTTTCTAATAGATATCAAATAAAATTTTACGGTGTCAATTTCTAAATAATAATATGTCGTCCAATAAAACAGCTGTTATATATACACGATGCGTTCATTAATAAACAAAATCTTTACTTAATAAATTTAAAAACCAACATTCTTTATGTTTGTCAATTGATTTCAATAAATTTTCAATACACCTCTTTTATATTTAGAATACGCGTGAGATTTTTATTATTTTTATTTATGTTAATAGTCGAACGTGAAGTATTAGACTTTTTGATATTTTTTTATTCTTCGTATCCACGGCAAATTAAAATACAAATAGTTACCATGTGATAATCTCAGATTAAATCTAATAAATATCCAATGAAACTGGCTGTCATGCGGGATAAATATGTTTTGGTCTTTAATACAACCATCTTAGTCTTTAGCCTAATGCTATCGTTTGGTTAAAATATTTGTATCGTTTGAAGATTTTTAATTCACCCATTTCCATATTAACGTGGCTAATTATCATTACTTTGGTCTTTAACGGTTTGTATTCTAGCACCTATTAATACTCTACTACCTATTCACAAACTGAATTCGTTATCGATTAAAAAGCTGTTTATGTTTTTCGTTAATATCCTTGACTATATTAGTCTCTTTTAATACTGTTTATATTTTCTGAAGTTAATAATGTCAACTGTATTATTTGAAATTCTTATTTAATCCAGTGTATGTGTGAGTGATTGATCCTTAACCCGTTGAGAAACACGATAATTTCTTTTTATTACAGCCGTTAGTTGACAAAATGTTACCAAACTTACCTCTGCGTGGTAAATAAAATATCATTTGTATGTTCACATTGATAGTACTGGAACTTTGCTTTTTTTATTTCATTATTCGTTCATTGAAATATCATTTTCACAAGTGCATATTGTGCTCAGAAATATTTTTCAATAATATTCTTTTCTGCAATATGTTGTTTTGAAACTAGATTTTATCTGTTTATAATGTTTTCAATATATTTTTTATAATGTTTCAATGTATAATAGCGAACCAACGTGTATGATTTTAATATAAAATTTGAAATGCAATTTTAAAACACTGTTTAATTTTCACATATGATTTTGTATTTTGTCAATAAACAATGATTAAATACTTATTGCCGAGCGCTTTCGCCTTGCGACATCTTCAGGCCAAGAGTTACTTACGATATTTTCCCCGTTTTATTCTCTATCTATTTGTCATGGCGTCTGCCATAAGTGGAGTAGCCGGTGGACTGCTTGTATGTAATGAACATACAGTAGAAGGAGTGGCATAGATTTAATAAAATAAGTTAAGTTTATCTCCCATATTTTGAATAGGATAATAGGTATCATGAAGTAAATTTAATCGGTTACAAATATTGTCTCTGAATTAAATATTGAATAATACTTTCTCAATTATTTGTAAACAATACTACAACTTCTAATATTTATTTCAATCAATTTACGGCATTTGCCTTTTACAATACATATATAATAAACATAAAACATTTTGCAATCCTCAATACAAAATAAGAAATAATAATACAGTAAAATATTAATAATTAAAAACAATAGAAATATCATACCATAATGGCACATTCCAAAAGTGGGGTAACCAGCGGACTAACTGCTTGTAAAAAACATGCAGATTGTCCTCTCGGTACCAATAAAAAATGATATATTGAGGATGAATAACATGCCAAATCGCTAAATTATAGTTGTTAATTGTATTATTCGGGAGGTTTTATGAACACGTACCTTTTATAAGACGAAAGAGAGGGATGCCTATTCTTTACCGGTGATTCCGCGGTCTTAACAAGTAGATTTTTTTTCAGGGGAAAATAAAATAAAATAATTTAGGGAACTATTTTTTGGTACACCTTCTTCACACTAATCATTTGCCTTATACAAATTCCACACGACACAATAGTTTATTTATTTTATTGCTTATAGAAAAAATAAACGTTACTGTCACTTTTGTGTCGTTTATTCATCGTCTCTATCTCGTGAATTATACTAGAAGACTTTTTAATTAAAATAAACATAATTCAACCTTTTATTCGTTCATTGTACTTGAGAAATAATATAACTAAAGAGGAATAAATATTGTAAATTAATACTTCGGATCTTTAATTTTTATTGGTAAACAAACAATTTTATTTTAATAAGAAAAAACCATTTATTTTTTGATGATAAATAAATATGTAAGGCTTCATAGTTTATTTATATATTTCATATTTTATTTGTACTTAATTAAAAAAAACATGTTTTTTTATTCCTTGAAATTATTTTCCTTTTATGATTTTTGCACAAAAATAATTTTTTTTTTGTGTACAAGAAAGAGTATTACGAAGCATCAATTTCGAGTAAAAAAGTCTTCTCAAATTCATTCTAAGTAGAGAGATTAGTTAACTTGGCTTATTTTAAATAAGAACTTTTCTCTTAGTTTATTGAATGCTGTACTTTTGGCTTATGCTTCATTTTAATACTGGAATAAACTTCAGAACGGTATGTGTGTATCACACACACAGTATCGTGTTTGCAAATCTTGTCCGGAATATAATACGGAGCGCTTTTGCTTAAAGCTATTCAGCTTTTATCATGTTAATTATATATATTCTTCATACATACAGTGTAATAATTGAAAATGTATTATTTTTCAAACAATGATTTCACTTACCGATAAATGATGAAGGTAAGTTATGTACAATAGAAGATTTAAAACTTTGTGCACCATTGACTCAAATTATAACGCATTCATCATGCCATTTAAAATATCTTTGATTTGTGGCAAATCATACTGCACTTGTTCAAAATATAGTGAAAAAGTATTACCTAAAATTGTACGTGTGTTTTGGTGAAAAAATCATGATTGGTTATTTAACAATCTTGTGTCGCTTGTTTGGATATACTCGTATTTGAGCACCTAATTTGATTTCGTATTTTATCGGTATTTTTTTCCCAATTGTACGCACAATAAACTCTTGCAGTTTTATTTTCCATAATATGTTTAATATATTTGCAGTGTTACACGAATAAAATAAGAGATATTGATAAATAATTTTCACACAAAGATGCCGACATGTTATGTGGTACATATTAATCTAAGAATTACTTGCATGTGCAATGGGAAAATAATAATATATGAGCTAATAATATTCTATTGCACAAGAAGACACTTGTAATAGGAAATGATGTGTCTTTGGATTAATGGACCTGTTGAACATAGTTACATATTACATACGACTCTTTGATTCCCGCATGCTGACCTATAGTCGCCTCTCTGAAAATGGATGTTTTCTGTAACATTATACCTTCATGTAAGTTTTAACACGTGATAGGGTTTTGTATTCGAAATTCGTGTATCTTGTCTTAAAATATTGATATTTATTATTATTTCTTAATGTGATTGGGCAGTGTACTTGTGTCTTATCCTAAAATTTATGTACACATTCTATTCGAACTTGATCTTGTATTGAATGAATAATACCTACTTTTGTTACAGAATTTGGTAAAAGAAACTATTTTTTTTCTGTCTTATGGATAGCATCCTACAAGGATGATTTGTGCCAAAAACAGACGTTAATAATATTTCTTGTGATAGTGTAGGATCTTAAAGATGCCAAAAATAACTAAGCAAATGTTTAATTTAGATCTAAAGGGATACGCAACAACTGGTGTTCGAATATAATTTTTTTTATTAATTTTTATTTTATTTTATTTCACAAACAAACAGTTATAACACAAATGACAATACACAGACAAATCAATTACAATTAATAAACCAGCAAAGTTTGTAAAATTATTTGGTATAATTTAATATATTTTGTATTTGTGTATAATTTAATAAGATTGATACATTTATCAACACCTATTATTTTCCGTTTATTTGTCTACCGTCTGTTACTCATATTAGCACAAGGAGACACAAATGAGATAATAATTGTTTGGGTCTCGAATGTATCACAATGTATTATCGTAATCATGATAAATCACATATCATTACAGATCACATTATAACCAATCATCATTTGTTTGTTTAATGTTTAATATTGTAATAATCTAATTGAATATAACCAACACAATGCGATGGTAAACAGTGTTGTTTGCTGGTCACTATAGTTTGAGATGGGATATGAACCGCCTACTTCTCTATTGTTATCCTGTCAGAAGTCTCCGCCCCTCGACAATGGATATGTTGTTCCATATTTTAAGTTCACTGTACTTGTGTATGTATTCTTTTTTTATTCATTTTGTTTTCGTTACGACCCATTATTTATCCACTCTCCATAGTTTACATGATCCTTTTTCCCAACATTTTTTTCGCGGCAGGCATCATGTTACACACACATGTTTTGTGTTTTAAGGCTGATAAAGTTTTGTATTTATTTTTATAATGTCCATTTGTTTTCGTTCCTACATTATTTGATTTCTATATCATAGATATATTACGATTAAAATGTTAAAAAGGTTATATCTTTACCAGCGAGTATATTATTTTGTTTTGTTTAATGAATATAATTTCATGCGTTAAATGAAGATGTATTGATTAGAAACTAAGAAAGATCTGCAGGTAATTTGGTGAACTTTTCATCAATATTTTTTGTTATAACATTTAATGATAAAAAAAGCTTTAACATTTATTATTTTTGAAACACCTAATAATTTCGTATTTGATTTTGAGTTGGTATTCGTATTTTAGATGCTTCATTATTTATACACACTACGTTATAAATGGCTATTCAATTTTATATTTATTTTGCGAAATTCTCATGGATTTAATAATTATGACCCTTCAATCTAAAACAATTTGTTTTCGTTTGAAGGTAGTTAATACACATCTTCGTATATAATAATTTAATACCGAGATTAACATTTAGTTAAAAAGCTGTTCTCACTTAACAACACGTATAATCGATAAATTATCGGGAACAAGTGTTGTCCGCTGGCATTAGATTCTTTTCGACGTATATAGATATAGTATTTTTACAATAAATATCATCGCAGTAACTATTATTTGATTCCAACTGATGACAACGAAGATAGTGAGAACAAACCTTGTAGCTTGTCAAGTCTTTTATTGGGTTCATATATTACTATACTTTACCGGCAATCTTGTTCTACATTAAACAAACGGTTTCTCTTATATTATTACATATTATATTTATACGTAGTAATCAGCTTTATTATTTTTATTTTATTTAACATTCTTACACAAATTATTCGGTGTTTTTTCTGAAATATGTAATGCACTTATTTATTATTTCGCTTCGATTGTTAAAGTTTCCGAGAATCACAAGGCGAATTGGTTTTAAATGCGTTGGATTTAGAATGTTTATTCGGGAATCATATTATTATGAAATTGATAATACTAACAATTCCTTTTTTATTAGCTTTTGAAATAATTAGGATGTGTGGTTTTTGGAAGATAATTGCATTTTATTTTATAAAGGTATATAAAATAATTCGGCAGTTGTATAGATTCGAACTGTCAATAATAATGTTATTGGATGCCAAGATTCGCTGTGAGCAAGACGTTTATATTTTTATATGAATTTGGGTTTCTGATTAACCCAAATACCTACACTTCAACATTTTTTTTACAGAAATAAATATGTTTGTTTCATGGGGATGGAGGACATCGGTAGCGTGAGAATAAAGAATTTCTCGAGTGAATCTTGAAAATCTAAAGCTCTGGTATCAGACTGTCCACCACCTTACCATATTTTTAGGAATATGAAAAATACATTAAGTTTATCGGCTTTCGTAAGAAAACGAAGAATAGCAAATTAAATTTCGAATACTGGTATCGATTTCAATCAGTTATCAATAGATCGACCTCAAAGAAAAGATGACCTTTTAGTTTGCGTGCTAGGATCGTTTATTTTGTGGGTATATTTTCATGCTTAACATAAACTCAATTTTTCATCGACACTAAACAACACAGAACAACACAGCTTTTTTACGAGGTTCTTGAATAATAATTTATAACTTCTATGTATTTGTATACCTATTATACAAAATGTATATGTTTAATAATAATAATAATATAACATTAATATCTTCCAAACAATATTGAACGTTTACACATCAAAAGCTTTATGGAGAAGACTTAAACAATATTAATACTAGTTTTTAACCTGAAAATGAATATGGAATTAAAAAGACAGTGTTTACATCATACATTATTATCTCATTGTTAGATATCGATATAAGTGGAGAAAATTATTTAGAAAATTACAATATCACGTAGGTAGATGATTTTTGTGACATATTTTTCACTTTTGAGTTATAAGGAAGCTCGCTGAGATACTATTTTTTTTTAATTTCACGTACAGAAAAACTTGCATATTTATTACAGGCAATTGGTACGATGTTTAATATCTTATCGGAATGTAGAGGACCACATGTCTGTAACATGCAGTTAGTCTACTACTGGCTTCCCCTCTTGTGGGATGAGCCGTGATGTTATAGATAAAAAAAACTTTGTTTTTTTTTAAATGGCGGTATTGTCAAATTTCTGATGCGTTCACATTTTTGCATATACATACTATCCCGTAGGTATGTGTTATCCCTATTACTTTTCTTGTTATTTTTAATTTTTATTTTATTTATTCAGTAAGGATCAGACAGTTGAAACAATTAGTATAGACATTTAAAGACAACAATGAGCAAACCAATTAAGATCCCCTTCTTACCAATCTAATAAATATAAATTTGAGACTTTTGAGATAAATATAAATTTGTTATAGCGCCAATAGAGAACATTCAAACATAAATTTACAAACAGGTTCAAATATTTATACGATATTTCTTACGATTATTATTGAACTATCCAAAGGTGTAAAATATTTTCATATAGGAGACTGTTCTCTTAACGACATTATAATGTATTTTATGACACCCTAGTCCTGTCTCATAAAAATCAAAACAAACATTTTACATACAAAATATAAAATGGAATGTTATGTGGTTATTATTTAAGTATTATTGTACTTTGTATTTTATAAAATAATTCCGGAATCGTTTATTATAATATAGCGGTGCTGAAGTTATCGTATTATTTGACGAAATTTGTTTTTTTTTTTCGTTATTTTTATTCATTTCACATGTAAATTGTATAATTATTTTAACTGCGTGAAGAATTTCCATTAAGAACGTATTTGAAGTAAATAACATTGCCTAAGTTTCGTTTAAGATTATTCCCTTTTATATAGCCAGACGAAAATAATTATTTATTTTTCCTTAGTTAAATATTTGACAGAATAAATCTGAAATGACTATACAGTCTTTCTTTGAAACGAGATCAGTCCATTGGGAATGTACTGGAAATATGTGACTAAATTGGTGTAGAGACTCGCTGAATAGAGGGGCTGGTTTGTGTCCAAATGCTTTCTGTAGAATTTTCGAACGAACGAACGAAAGTTCGAACGAATGATTGAAATATTGAACAGAACCCATACGGAAGAACTATTTAGGAGTTTTAGAAATAGTTGTGATTACATGATTTTCATAAGATTACAATTTTGGTTGAAGTATGAAATTCATGCTCTTTTTACAAGACATAAATAATTTATTTAAGCACAATATCATTTTTTCCCATGACGAGGCTACTTATTTATTTCAAAGTTGGTCTTTTCCACACAATTTTTTTGTGAATGAATTACGTGTAAGTAGTAATACGTGAATATTATACACAGTTTCAAAAGTAAAGAAACAATCTCTAAATTCCTTGGAACACTGGGAAGTTTTTCATCTGCATACGATTACTTGTAAGTAAGTACGTTGTATGTGTAACTAAGGTGCATTATTGAATACAACAATGTATGTTTTCATGTGAGTACAAGGGTATAACTTAAACACTTGCTTTGTTTCCATAGTTTTTATCAGAGTTACTTTACAATGTATGTAGTTTTATTTGAACAAAATGTCACATCTCTTAGGAATTATTCAACAAGGCTTTCAATGTTAATTTTCTTCTCTTACTCTTTGCATACATTTTCGAATGCATTTATATATCGTTGGAGATTCTGCATACTTATAATTATTAAACACGTTACCATAAATTATTTATTTATATAAAAAAATGTAGTTTTTATTCGTAATGTGATCACATATACTAATCCTATTTAAGGAATTAAATGTTGATTGTAAAAACATGCATCTTAAAATGTTAGTGCTTTTTTATACATTATAAAATTTTCCATAAGTAACTTAAATGGTTTGAAAGATTGCTATCTTAATTTGTGACGCAGTGTCATCATTCCTATCACCACATTTGGGCTAGACTCAAATTATTGATCGACTTGACGTTTATTTTTTGAAACTTCATATTAATTTATGTAATGAAACAAATGGATTAATTTTTATTATTTCAAATAATATAATGACCTGGTTCCAACTTTCGTCGAAACCATGTCACAATATTATTAAAGTAGTAAAATTAAAACCGTTTGTTTTTCTTTACATAAACTTAATTGCAAGTTACAATAATCCAGATCTCCCTATAATAAAGATATAGGAAATCCACCTAGTTATGAACTTAAATCCCGGCGTCTATATTAGATAATAACTGCAAGCGATTGCCGATCAACTGACGACAAATGGCGAGATATGTGGCAAACTATACAGCTTCCAAGTTCTACGTTACCCAGAAAACTGGTGCCCTTTGAACAGACTTAGGAGTGGCGTCGGATGTATAGCATCACACCTATCAATGTATTTTTACTACTAATGCTCATACCATCACGGCATATCCAACAGCCTGTTATGCCAATGCCAATGATTTTTCAAAATTAAGCACTTCGTTATACTGTTTGAAATTTTCAAAAGATTTTAGATGTGTCATCAGTTAAAGTGCGATAATATTATTTCTGATTAAAATTAATTAATATGATTACTAGATTTATTTATGAGTATTTCTTTTTCAACAGTTTAAGGATTTATCCTTTATCGTTAATATTCAGATTTTATAGTTTGTTTTTAAGATTTTTTTCATATTTAATTAGGTAGGTATTAATTATTTCATGATTTGTGACTATTACTCAAGTATGTTATCTATATTCATGTCAGAACTTTGATTATTATTCGTCAGTTGGTATTTATATTTTATTAACTTTTGCGTAGGTAATGAATTTGTTATGATATTCCTAATTCACTTTTTTTGAATTTTACCTTTTTTCTAATTTTCTCTGAACATCCATTTAAATAGTGACCAACTGTAATTTTGTGTATTTTTTAGAAACATGATGTCTATTAATTTTTTATAATTATTATAAAAAGGTTATAAATGAAATTTATATTATTTCAAGAATCATAAATATTTGCTGTCTAAATTTTCTATAAAATTTTAAAATTTTATTTATTTACGTAAATGTATGGAACAGTTTTGGCTAATTATAATGTTTTTAATGTTTTTTGCTTTTTTTATGGCCAATCAGCTAAAATGGTGACTATTAAAGTTGATACAAGGCACAGTCGTAATTTGGTTATTTTATTAGATGATAAAATTTGTTGTGATTCATACCTACAAAATATTTTTTATATAAAGGTAGGTATGTATTGAGGTGTTGATTTAGGTGAGGAGTCATTTTGTATGCATAATATTTTGTGATAATTCTAGCGCTCTGAATGTCATTGTCATCAATTCAATCAAGAGTCCTTCAACGCTCTTCTTGGACAGATGTCATGCCTCCTCCATTCAGACCGTCATGTGGTCAATTGAATTACTTCTTTCCATGATATTCCTGACGTTTTATGTCGTTGTCATGGAAACGGTGTGGCGTAAAAGAAGGACGTCCAAGTCGTTGAAAACCTCGTGGAAGACAGAACAGTCGGGTGTGTGTTAAAGAATATTTGTATTTTATTGTTACATGGGGTAAATAACGTGATTAAAAAAAAAATGGAATGGGATAAAAACAGAAGTATGTGTAGTAAGCGGCCTCAACGTTAAATCGTATTTTTATTTCTAGATTAGGCGTTTTTTAGGTTCTACATTTTAGCAGGCTTTTAATGTTATTTATTTCGTTCTTAAATTCATTTGGAACAATTAAAATATTTTTGATTAGAAATGAGTCAGTGATTATTCATTTTAAATTTAATAATTATTATATCATATTATTTTTAATTATTATAATAATAATTTTTAATTAATATGCAATAAGAATAAAAATATAACAACAACGTGTTATAGTATAATTCATTAGGTGCCCCTGTCGTCGCATGAGTCGGAAAGAATTTATTTGTTATTATTATTTATGGTCTAATTTTGGAAATGTACGCAATGGATGCGATATGATTTATTAATTTATTGTTTCATTATTCCACCTATTTTATAATAACAATAACTAGTTTATGACCCGGTCTCTGTCTATCTATAACCTGTCAACCGGAATCGACTCCTCTAAAACCTTCGGAAAAATAAATCTACAATGACATTCAGAAGTAAATTGAAAACATTATTCTTCCAATATAACTTTCCGCCCTCTTATGACGCATACTCACAATAAATGGATATTCCGCCGAAGATATCATTCGTCACTATCGTCTATGCATTCACGGCAACACCTTATGGATTCGGGCCACAGACCTTGCTTCTCCAGTATGCAGCGGCGAATATTGTTTTATCTAATACTATTGAGATAACCAGTGGACTTAATGCATAATTATAATGAACTTACCTATGCATTGTCCTCTATATAAAAATAGAAAACTGAGACATTTAGAATGGTTGGATTGAAAATGTTTAATGTATTATATGTGATGTTTATGACTACCTGTCTACTGTAGAGCACTCAGTGTAGGAGACCTATCTATGCCAAGGGCTCCACGGATAAATTCGGCTTCGTGTGATAAATTTTAAATTGTCGCATTATATATAGTGCGGATATTATAAATGGAGGGTAAGACCGAGGGGACAAATGGCAGAGGCCGACCAAGAGACGCGTATATGGACCAACTGAAGAGGGACATGAACTGTGGCTCATACGTAGAGCTGAAAAGACTGGCTGAGAATAGAGACGAATGGAGAAGAAAAACCAAACTCGTTGCAGACCAATCCAATGGATTGTAACTCATTATATATATATTATTAATAATCTTCTTGCAAAATGACGGAGGAAGTGGCGAAAAGAACTGACAAATAAAACACATTGACGCAAGAATTTTTTACATATTTTTAAAAAAGCTCTATCAAATACATATAAAAGTCCTATAATACAATGATCTTTGGTGAACCTAGTGTTGACGATTGATATCTGTAATACAAAGTAACAAATTGGTTTCCGTATTTCTTGTTTGGGTAAAGCAGGGTTTTAGGATATATTTCTGTAAACAAACAACAAACATATATATTAACTAACGAACTAAGATATTTTTTTCTGGAACTACTCCACCTATTCCATAATAACAATAATCGTACATACTGAATTTAGTCGTTTTAGTTTATTGGAATTATAATTATTGTTCTCGTATTTTCTATGCCCGCATAAATATATTATATCTAGGAATGAGTATAATATTCACGATTTTATCTGAATTTACATGATTTATTAACGTTCATGATTAATATGGTGATAATAGTTTGATTTTTTAATGCTGTTATAAATACTTGTTGTTTCTATGCAAATTTTTGATATCAAAAATATAAATAGTTTGTTTTAGTTTTCCTTTCGGGTAAGACTATTGGATATTGGATAAACAAAGGATATCGGATGTATTTATTTTCATAAACTTTTTTTACTGAAAACTTTAAATTCTAATTTTATAGTCTCTACTTTATATTCGGAGTGTTGTAAGGTTTCGTGTGATAAATATTTTTAGACTGGATTTGATTTATTTTCTTCAGTTTGTTGGTTGGTGACTTTAACGCCATCGTAAATATAACCCGCCTATTGATGATGAACTAATCACATGTTATATTAAAAAATGTTTTTTTTTTAATTATCAATTTGCAATATCCATTACCTATCCCTTTTTATGGAAGTGCTGAGATGGAGAAGTAGGTACTACCATATAGTGAATTGTTAGTGAAATGTTGTCTTACCCTTAATAATACATAAGTGTATATTATAAAAACTCTTCTACCTGTACGACTGAGAATTAATTCTTGACAAATTATTCAGCGTTCTTTGCTACGTATTTTGTACATCCAACATATGTATGTAACTTGTACTGGCTTGTACAAAGCAAAAAGTGTATCATGTACACGGTTGTTAAAACAAAAATACATGTTGTGTTACTGTAGTATGTTCATAATACCCCATACATACTTAGTATTGTATATAGTACATAGTTCAACTCCTCGTATGTTCAACAAGGTTTAACAGAATCCGTATTACATAGTACCCTTGTTAACGCGTATGTATGGAATTATCGCCTTTTACCACCATGATTCCAGTAATCTACAGAAGGCAATCAACCAACTGATATTACACATATTATTATCAATACATAGCTTTACTTAATCAAACTAGTATGAGCATAGTTTTGCAACATCTTGGTTGTTTTTTGTTTATCTTCATCTCGCATACCTCCGAGTAGACTATAGATAATAACTGTTTTCAATACTTTTTTGTAATTATTCATTATATCGTCAATTTTTTTTTATTATTTTGCAAGTGTTGATTTATCAAAATTACTGATATCCGGCGATACGGAGGTGCATTAAATATATTGTTTTTAGCTTCTTTATTTTTCATATACCTACCCAGCCTTATACGGCTGATATTGCAACAGTTTTTCAATTCTTAGGTATTAAGTAGGCATTTTTTAAATAATTGTGTTGAATATAAAGGTTTCGAATATTGAAAGAAACATTTTATATTGTAAAAGAAAAAAATATTACATCTTAAAACGAATTTTATATTAATTAAACAGTCATCATAAACTATTGTTTATCAAAATGTGACAATAATTATCCAATCGTGTCAACTTTTACGTAGCGGCAAATTTGTTTTTATTTTAATATATTATTTTTATTTGCTTTATCTACGTCATTAATCTCTCACGTACGTACGTTTCATTCATAATAATAACTTTTGTGTGTTTGTTATCTATGGATTTCATTTGACAGTTGATGCGGCGGCAACTGTTATAATGTTGAGCGTTATAATTAATTACTGCGTGGTTCCAACCGTCAGTTATATGCTTGAGCCTTATTTATTTATTTATTTAATGTAAATATAAGTACATCTCATCAATGGGAGTTACGACTCCTACTGTAGCTGTTCATATTTGTGCTACTTATTCATGATCATTGTATATAATATTATCAAATCCTAGTGCATGTATAATAAAATAATGTGAATTTTGATAGGAAAATTTGTATTTTGTGGAACACCGTGGTGGTTAAAGAAAAGGCAAGATTTCAACATCAAACGTTTAATTGGAAATTTACCTTTTCATTCTAAAGTAATAAATTATTGTAGGTATGTGAAATATCGTATTTTTCAAAATTTGATGTTATATAGTATCAGGTTCTTGGTAGGTTGTTTAAAAAATATTGTATGTAAAATATTTTATTTCATATATTCGAAAAGCTTTTCTGGGACTTTTACTATAAACTGAGTATGAAGCAAATGGTAAAACTCTGAAGGCTTTATTTATTTATATACTATCACCAACAGCCTTATCACCTTATACCAACAGCCATTATTCTAATTATTGCATTTTTACTAGCTATAAATTTTATTCTTGTAAGTAAATACCTATTTAATATATTTCATGGAGAAGACTTTACTCAATTATTCCTAAAGGTGGCAATAAATTGAACTCCGTTTAATTTGTAGCGTATGTATGTAGACGAATTCCTATCGGATGTGAGAGTCAGTACTTTGATTTAGGTTCAAATTTCAAACACGATAGCCCACTTAGCGCGACCATGTCCTCACATTGGCCGGCCTTTGAAATATTTCATCCTTCTCCGTCTTTACCAGAGGCAACTGAATTATTTGATACTGTTCACTTGTAGCTCAAACTGAATTCTTTATGCGAGATTCTACGTTGGCAAGAACATTTAGCAGACACCTACTGCAAGCGAATATTTTATGCCATTATTTATACAAGGAGAAAACAGTGAAGTGACATGTAGAATTGTAGAAGGCAATTGTCTGTAAATTCTCTTGAGATATTCGATGTCTTATTAATAATTTTCATCGATGACGTATTTCAAGACCGCCTTTATTTTTTGCTTTAGGTTTGGATATAAGCAGAGTTTGGAAATATGCGTATAATGGTAATAATAATCTCATCCTTTTAATTACGTATCATTGTTTTCTTTTAAATTAATTTAAGAGCCACATTTTTATAATACAGTACTTATTTTGCAAAGGTTTATGCCGTTTATATCGTTAAATAAGTAATGAAATAAATTTCACGCGAAATGAGAAAAATAGTATTCCTTTATCTTTTACATTTATTATTTTAGTGTATCTGGTAGCAATCTAGATTTATTATAACAGTGGTCTCCAATCTTTTTATATCCACAGTCCGGTCAGCTTTTGATAATTTCTACCCAGATTTTAGAAAAGGCATAGAAATTTGACATATTTCACGATCTCCTCAGTTTTGTTAAGAATTTTTTCACAAATTTGCTTTACTTAGTTTTAAATACCGAAAAGGAGGACACAACAAATAATAAGACCGACCTTCATTTTCCTTTTATCCAGGACCATGGGTTGGAGAGCACTGTACTATAACATAATTAATTTATAGATATTTATATTTTTTGATAATTGTAGTGTATAAATAAGCCTGTACCTATATTTATTGCTGGAATTAAAACAACCTACATACATCGTAAGTCCGTCTATTTGTTACCTGTTTGTATTTGGGGGAATACACAATGCTACACATGTTTGCTAGTTTATGGTGACTACTAAACAATTGACTTTTATCAACAATTGCTTAATTTGTCTTGGCTCGTGTAATAAAGTATTTGATATATGCGTACAGGAAGGCTTGTATATACCGACATACATAGACATTATTAATGCCTTGAAAGATGAAATGAGATAAAATTCCACGACCGACTTGTCAAAATGTATCTACGCAAAGATTTTGGTGATACGTTGACAAATGTGGGAAGTTGTCTTGATATATTGAGGCCGTTAAAAAGTTTATATATACATTTTTTTAACTTTACAACTCAACGACAACAACAATGAATACAACACGATGGATGTCTAGTGTTAGTTAGTACATTTTTGTATCTAATTTTCCATTTGCCCTCTTCCAACTGATTATATTTATTATTAGAAGTCATGAGTGCTAATTCGATCTAACAAAGTAATTTAAATACTCAACATAGTTCGTATATTTACTTTTGTGCCATGTACGTAATTATTTATTTCTACCTGCTTTTAGTACATCTGTAGTGTTTGTATTTACATTAATATATTTTCGAGTATATTTTACCTACCTTAATATAGCATATTTTTACTTGCTGTTCCTTTGGTTATTTCAATTGCATCGTTCAAATACGAGCGTGTTTATTTTAACACTTATGTACTTCCAATATTCAAAATTCATTTATATGTTACTTCTACTATTACTACTACTACCACCTGTACAATTAATTTAATGGAGTTGGTGTTTTAAAAAAAGTCTTCTTATATTTTACAACCGGCACGTTCAATAGTAATTTGGTTCTTGGCTTATTGCCATAATACATAAATGCGATCGATTTGTTTCGTATATTACATTTACGATATAATGTTAAGATATTATAAACTAGACTTTTCACCCGTAGTTATGCGGGTAGTCATCTATCAAAAAACGTTTTAATATTTTCTTTAGAAAATCTATCAGTTTTTATACCTACTTAGTAACGATAAATAGAAATATGCATCTTGGGAAAACGTCTCGAAATACCGAGATATCCTTTCTGATTATTTGTACCACCTTACTCTACACATTAGATAACTATGTATTATTTTGTTATGAACAAACACATTATATAGATGGGACTCTGTTTAGATGGTATTATTTTGCGTATTTATTTGTGGATAGCACGGTTATATTGGATAAAAGAACACATATATACGTACTACATACCTACATGTGAACAGAGTCGGATATTTATAGTTGGGGATTCGCCGCCGTTCCACCATTTGCCATCGTACTTTTTACCATTAGGTATTATATCTATTTCTCGGAAGCGTATGAGTACCCACTCTCTACATAAATATACTTATAGGTAGGAGTTTTTTCTCGTCTTCAAATCACTTGATTAAATTTATTTGAAACTCCTACCGAAACAAGGGTATATTTATAGTTTAATGATTTGATAACGAGTAGTTCCATCAACCTGTTTATTTCATAAACAACGCTGGGAAGCGAAGCGATATAGAAATTACTATTAGAAGAATGGATGTGGGTAAGCACCAGCTCCTACATATTGTATTTGACTCAATAATTTATGTGCTAATAACTAATTGTTGATGACGCCTCTCACGCTAACTTCATTCAACATATTATTCTCTTACGAGTGATTTAGGTGTATAGTTATTTTCTCCAATTTATTGCGTATAAGTCTGCCGACACAAAAAATATGAAGAAAATATAATAAACATTATTTGATTACGGTAAAAGTCTACATGTAAAGAGGTATATTGAAACACACAACATATGCAACTATTTATTATTTATATACGCTTTCTTACTTCATACGGAATTTTTCATACTGAATTGATAAGAGAATATGGGACATTGTAAAAAGTAGGTAATATTATGAGTTTCAATCTTTAATTCTATTTTTTCTTCATATTCTTTTTCTGCTTTCCATTAGTTATGTCGTAGATTATAATAACTTTTGTTTTAACTGTATGTACCTGTTCTGTAAAGTTAAATAAAGAAACGAATAACATTTAAATTTATTTTAAGTTAAGAATATCTTTTCAAAATTTAATAAGGTTGTGAACCTATTCGTTTTCTGTATTATCGATTCCACCTGTTCGATCATTTACCAATTCGTTAACAATTCCAGCCGGCATTTAACAACCTTTGTGTGAATGTCCAATATATAATAGAGCGATATAAAAATATATATATTGTATATAATATATACACTTATCTTTAGATGTATATCATTATTGGTCACCACAGTCTATCCTTGTCTAAATCACATCAAATATTAAGATAGATAAAGAAAACTTTTACAGGTCTTCAACGATGTGCATGAATTATATTTACAAAACTTTTCAAACTTTATATATGATATTTAAAAAAATAAATTAAAAAACACTGTTTCATTCCACTAAGAGAAAGTATTTTTTTTTAATTTAGTTGTAAATTCAATCTCTTATAATACATTTTCAGAAAATTACACTAGAAAATATAAAATAAAGTTGATATTTTCAACCGACGGTACTTGGTGGAAATTCATGTTGAATTAATTAAAATAAAACACTTATTTGTAGTATATCCACGGTGACTTTTTATTGGACGCGAGCCGGCTTTCAAGAGCTTCCGCTCTCATCATCAGGCTCTTTTCGCCAGCCTGATGATGAGAGCGGAAGCTCTTGAAAGCCGGCTCGCGTCCAATAAAAAGTCACCGTGGATATACTACAAATAAGTGTTTCATTTTAATTAATTAAATATAAAATATTTATATATTTACTTAATGTTTCAAACTTGTCATATTAACCAATTTGTTACTAGAAAAAGAATATATTTGAATTTATAGAAAAAATCTTAATAAAAAAAAAAAAACAGTTTTCTATTTGAGTATACTGTAATTTAAAAAAATATGTCAAGTTATTTAAATGATGAATAAGTTACCTTAAAAGCCTTTTGCAAAATTAAGGTAGTGTAAACTTCCATTTGCCATGTACAACATTATTCATGATTATGAAAGCGAGTGATATCAATCTGCTTTACTTAATAAGTAGCCTGGAAGAACGTAAAAATCCTCGGCCAAGATGAACGGATAATAAAAAAAAATTGAAATGTGTGTAGTCTGCCTAAAATGGAGATGAATGGTTTGCTTAAAAATAAACCCAAGTCGCTGAAATAGAAAAATTGATTTTTTTTTATCTATATAAGATATAAGATATCTTTTCTATATTACTAGTATACCTATTATATATGTAAGTGAAAGAAAATCAAAACATTGGATTATGTGTATTTTTTTATTACGTTAACGACAAGCACGTTTATCATTGGTAAATACCGTAATTGTCTTATTTGTTTTAGTGATATTTCTTGCTTATAAAAATTTCAAAAAGTATTATTTGAAATGAACAATGTTGAGAAGTTGTGGATGATTCAGGGTTGTCCGGAACATAATAGTTTTAGAGATGTAAATTAAAATGATTGATTTGGTACATATTGACATGTTATTTGTGGTTAAATTCTTATAGCAGCTGATCATTTCTAAAACGGTAGCCAAAGCAGCTACAAACTACTGCCTACATATTATTAAGTACTCTTCAAAGTGCTTCGTAGAATTTTGATCCGTGTATTTTATTCAGGACTAATGCCCAACTCAATTGTTCATATCAATTAATATTATGATGTAAGAGCGATTATAAAACGATCTGAACGGTCGTGACTTGCATGACTTTAAGTAGGTACCATATTTTAATTGACACTTGTATATTAATAACTTGCCTTGTACCCGACATCGCTCAGGACGTAGTAATTATAAATTAACAATTAAATACAAAAAAAAACTAAAATTTCAATGCTTGGACAAAATATGAGGAATGATAAATCCTTTTTTCATACCTATATATTTGACGACTTTATATTCTTCCCTTTTTTTATTTATTTGAAAAATATCACAAAAATACATATATATTACACATTTACTAAAATACACTTAAAAATCTATTGTTTACTATCCCATTAAAAGAGTTATACTTGTGTATGGGATAGATTTTCAGTATTCTTAATTTTACACATCTAAACAATAATATACTCAACTAATACTTACTCTAGATCTTTTTCGTGTTGTTGATCATCGATTTGTTAATTCAGAAATTATTGCCTTTTGTGATGCTGAAGACCTTCTGTCTTTCCATCTTTTTGGTGTTCTTTTTCGGGGCCGTGAATCGACTGGTGTTTCTTTGCAGTTATATGTCCGATGCTATTTGCATCTATCCGATCTACACGGTCTCTCCAGAATCGTCTCCTTTTCCTACTCTATCTTACGAAGTCCTTCGCGTTGCATATATTCCAAATCTCAGTATTTCTTATTTTGTTTCTGACAGTTTTGCCCGTAATAGCACGTTAGGTTTTTTCTCCGATGTTCTAAGTAGACTTATTATTACATTTTTTAAATATCTTTATCAATAAATAAGATTCATACATATTGTTTTAATTCAACGATATGTTTAAATAATGAGGGGTCGTGAGGAGGGCATAATTTTTCGTATTACTTTTTAGATAAATGTGTTATATTATAAGAATAGTATTTTCAAATATATAAAAGGCAAATAGTGAGGGTTCTAGAAAGAGGTTGAGAATGCATTTGTTTACAGGGAGTTTCGTTTTTTCACAAATTGAGTGACATTCTCCCTTACCTAACGTTTGGGTGACGTTATCATAGGAATGGTATATTTTGAAAGAGGGTCATCCAAGCAGTATGTATACTTTTTTATAAACAGACACAAATATTTATCAGATAATGCGTTCCCGTTTAGTAAGTAGGTATTATCTAATAGTTTCATAACGCCGCAGATTTGATAAGCTTATCAATATTAATAATACAAAAGTGCTCGTTAGAGGAGTCTGGATAGTAGTCTTCTGTGAGGTTTGTAGTGAGGCTTGGAGACTGGCGGTGGTGTAGTATGGATGGTGATGTTACAACGAGTAAAGGCGTGGTCTTCGATATGATCTGAATTGAACACGAGTATTCTTTGGACCAAAACATAAATTATCCTCATCTAGATATCATCCATGGAAAATATAATAAAATATCTGATGTCGCCACCGCACGACTTTCTTATTAATGCATTCTTCTCGGATTATTATCATTATTATTATTATTATTTTTCATGTTGTTATTATTATTATTTATCCCTTGTTATTTTATCATTATTATCATATAGGTATATATGTAAGTACATTCATAAATACATTTCATAAATATGCCCCATAGGTCACGGTGTAAAACTTTTTATTATTAAATTTATAAAACACACTAAAGGTCCGTTATTAAAAACACAATTTCCTTGTTATGTGAGAAACATACATATGCATATTTTTTATCATCATAATTTGGTTTTAAATTATGCATTTATTATTCAGTGTGAATTCATTTTGTTGTTGAGCAAATAATGTTTTTCGTTATTCATATTTACTGTTTCGTACAGTTCCCAGCAAAGAATAGGTATCTCACTATTTTCTGTTAGTTTTCGAGTGCAGTAAAAGGCAGGCATTTGCAAAACATCACATTCAAGATATTTCTTCTTCTTCTTCTTTACATGTCTTGTCGGGCTCCCCCGAAGGTGACGACCGCTTGGAAAAATCTTTCAGCACGAAACAGCTCCTCCACACTTCTCATCCCGGTCCACTCCCAAATGTTCTGAAGCCAGGAAAGCCGATTTCTTCCAACCGCTCAACGGCCCTCAATCTTCCCTTCTATTACCAATTGTAGTTGTATTTAACATCTTCAATTGGCGATGAGGCTTGCCACGCGTTCCAAATATCTTGTTCATTAGGGATGGAATATGCCGTGATGGCGTAGATAAGAAGTAATAGTTTATTAATTTGATATACTTGGTAGGGAGTGGCTGAGTGGGTTCACTCTTTCGCAATAATATTAAATACTTTTGAACTTATTTTATTTCTCATTTTTTTTAATCTGTGAAATTTCATTCGTTTCTGTATAATTTCATCTAGACCACAATTAGTTTTATTTCTCTCTTGCAACCAATTTTACAGCCAAGTCTGGTTGAGTTCTCAGAATAAATTCTGTCACCGCCGCATACCCGACAAAACTAACGCTCGCGACATAATAAAGTGGTTTCTACAAAAAAATAATAAAATGATAATGGGCTTTCCTTTGGAGTCTAACTTCTTCATCCGAGTTGCAGTCTTTTCGTTCTAGACTTTTTACATTCTGTTGCCGTGTATAGCGAAATTCCTAAGCCCATATTGAAAATACCGAGTTTTGCCTTTCCCATAATATATTTTACTTACTTATTAAATTAAACTGTAATTTTTAATATTAAATATACATAAAAAAAAATGTGAAAATTATGTGCATTGAGTACAGTATGTTTATTTTGAAAATTGATTTATTTTGTTTTGCAATGTTTTCACAAATGTGACAATAATGTAGTGACATTCACTCACAATGTGATTTAAAGGGACTATTTTTTATGCTAGGAGACAGATATTTATTTTAAGCTTTTTTATAAGTAGGTACATCTAGAATTTACATACTTGTGATTAAAAATGTTGGCAGTCAAATCTTCAAAGTTACTTTGTATTTTTTCGTAGGTCTGATAATCACTTTTTTATATGCCTAAGCTTACGCTTCAATGTTTTTAAAATACCTCCCTTATTTTTTTCCTTCCGAACTAAAATTATATAAGTAATTTGCGATAAAGAAAAATAAATCTTATCTCAGTTGCATCAAGCTTAACACGAAATCTATGTAATACAGAAATGGTCAATCTGCTGTCGTTTCATTGATTGGGTTATACATTATTTTTTCTTGTATTTTATTAAACCTTCGATCCCCGTTTTTTTTTTTATTTTTTTTATCGCTCCTAGCTTCCCACGTTTTATTTTATGTCTCACATTCGATTCTTGTTACCATCCCTCAATTTTTTATTTTATTTTTATACATTGTATTTCTTGGTTTTGTCACAAATTCGAGTCTATTGTTTTCAACTTTTTATAATGTCGCGGCTATAAAGAGCATCGGACCAGATTATTCTGTAGTTTTATTATTGAAATACTTTTTATAGCCATAAGTTATTCACCGTCTTCCTGTCCTAGATTGTTTATTTTGATTTACTAAATGAAACAGTTAAACTTTTGTTTTGATTATCAATCACCTTACACCGTTATCGAAAACATGTATTTTTAAAAAAGAGTATTTATTAGAAATTAACTTACCTAATGTAATTTATTGCCTAACATTTATTTTATAATTTGAAAATATTCTGATGTAACTTTCTAATTAAGATGATTAAATTAAATATACATAAACACATTATTTCCTGCAAAGTTTTTCATTATTGATGTTTGTTTCAATTTCACGTAAAAGTATACATTCCCGAACATGCACAAGATTTCCATTATTGAGTTAATTTTTTCTTCCATCTTAGCAAGCGTCCGTCCTTGAAAATTTGTTTTACATGATCAAGCTATTAGAGCCTTGAACATATGCGTCTTGTCGTCCATTTAGATACATAATATGTTTTCACGACGCTATATTGTATTTTACACTACTTTTTATTATAGGTGCAGCGCTTTTAGTAAACATTAAACATCATTTACTCTTCAACAGGAACTTGTCGAGAACGTAGAATGAAAAAATACAAACCTAATAAGTGCTTTTGTGTCAATTGAGAAAGATGAGAACCTGGTTGGAGAATATTTTTTGCTACATGATTTGAGCTAGTGGTTCACAAAAAGCACCATATCGCTGTTTAGATGCACTGTCAGTAAGATGAAAATAGCTCTGATGATCGCCAACTTTTGCAGAGGAGACAGAACTTAGAGAAGAAGAAAATTGGTTACCAGAATTCATAGGAAATATCGGTCTATGAGAAATTTCTAGTGTTTTTTTTTTTTCATAATATGCTTATTTAAAGTATGTATACGAGTAGTCAAGTGCCTTTTCATCGTATTCTAATATAATATATCAATTAGTTCACATGACAAATGGTATTACAATATTATTATTATTGTACATAAGTATGTATGTGGTTTCATATCCCGATGTTATCACGGTGTATGTAGTGATAATTATTATGCATAGAATGAATAACAAGAAAGATTCGATAATAAATTTGTAATAACGGACAACGATGCGGTGTGGATTTCATCGCCGGTGCGGAACATTTTGTCTATGAACATTAAGTAGATGTTTAAGAAGTTATTAATATGATGTTGTTATTTGAAAAATAATTTAATTTCTTAATTTGAATATGAATACCATATGCTATCGTGTTAAAAAAATTCTGACATATCCGTAC
Source organism: Athripsodes cinereus (assembly GCA_947579605.1). Classification (NCBI taxonomy): domain Eukaryota; kingdom Metazoa; phylum Arthropoda; class Insecta; order Trichoptera; family Leptoceridae; genus Athripsodes; species Athripsodes cinereus. The sequence continues at coordinate 16,007,122 of OX388316.1, read as the reverse complement.
TTACCACTTATTTCAGTAAGTTACATTAAACGCTATTGCAAAATTTACCGTAGTAATATCGAATGTTATAATGAAGTTATAGAATATGAATCAATTTAAAAATAACAACGCAATTATTTTATCGTATTTTAAAATATGTACTTATTCACATTTTATTATTTTTATCTGTCAAATAGTTTTTTCCTTGTTTTATGTTTAACGTGTAAAAAGCTCACGCCGTGTACAAGTGATAAATAAGTAAACATGCGACAGATTTGGAAGAGCTAAAGAAATATGCTGATATAGTTGGATAACTATTAATTTTGCGGATAAATCAATATTTTCATTTATTTATTCAGTATGTCACATCATCATTTTACAATAGAGTAAGCAAAACAATATAAAATACAAATTTTATTATTTATTGCAGAAATTCTAAAAGATTTTTCAAATTGTGAATTGTGTGGGTGAGGAATTCCAAGTTAATATAGGAATTAGTGGAAAGTGAAGCCTATTTCTAAAAATGTTCTCATACAGGCTGAAATGAAAAAAAAATCGTAAGTTTGAAGAATATTTAAATGATATGTTAAAAATATTTTGAACTGAAAAAAAAATGAATTTATTCGTTACCCAAAGGTTGTTGTGTCTATTTGAGGCCCTGGTTTATTTCTAAAAAAGATTTGTATCATTCAGGAAATGGCAGAATGGATGGATACTATTTTATTTTGATGATAACATCTCTCTGACCAAAAACAACCACAAGTGATGATATCCAAATTTTATACTATGGTGTCCAAGGTGGGGATTTACTAACTAACGTAATGTTTACTGTCACAGTACATAATATTTATATGTTAAAGCTCTGTATACCCAAAATTAAACACTTGCATTATGTACTATTTATTTATGTATTTTTCTATATTATTGTATTGTTTGTGTGTTGAGTGTGGTACATATTCGTGTCTCCGGCTAAGAAGTGGTCTCCCACTCCTTTCTGTAAGTTTTCGAGTTTTCGGTAAAATGTAGGCATTCATTACATGTACTCAATTCTCAGGCTATTCTACTTGTGGGAGATACCGTAATGGTGTAGATAGGTGCACATGGATTTTTAATTTTATTTGTGGAGAATGATCAATTATGTTTTGTTCTAAATATTATCGAAATTTTGATTATATTTTAAGGTAAAAATCGTATTTCTTTTTACTATTTATCAGATCTCTCACATCTACATAGGTTTGCCTATGGACTACTCAAAATCCATTTAATAAAAATATAGGTCATTCTATCTGCGCCATTAATATAGAATATTCACCCTATCCAGGGTTTTTTAGGACACTTTTTTGAATGCAGCAGGTTTACAAATGAGTCCAACATTAGTTAAATCTAGAGATGAAATATTTCATTGGTCTATTTTGAACAATAAAATATTATAATACACTAATTTTAACTTCATTCAATATGAAAATTATAAGTTACATTATACATACTTTGATATCTCATCTATAATCAACTACATATTTGTAACACATTCGACTATCTTAACTATCAAATTATTCAAAATAGTATTGATACTATTTAGGTATTTTTTACTTGAAATACCCATCTGGCATGGAAGCCGGTTATAAATGTTGTGTTAATTTGTTCTTTATAATAATGAATAGGAAATAACTTATATTTTGATTTTATATCCATACTGATCTCCATTACAAGTAATAATTAAATTTATAATTTAAGACATACTAGCTCTTAGCAATATAATTAAATTGCAATTTATATGTACATGTTTATACGTATCTTTTTATCTCGTATCCAATTAGAAATTTGAATGTTTTTATTATTGCGGGATTATTGCATTTTATAATAATTTATATATTTAAAGATGTTTACTAGTTCGCATTCATGAAACGAATTAAATATATTATTGCCAGTTTGCTTTCTAGAAGAAATAGTTTCGATTTTAGCAGTTTCAATTTAATTCTCGAAAAAAATCATGCCCTCATGTTTGTATGAGTAGACAAGAGTGAATATTCTTCATATATATTCCTGGACATCATAAATCTTTAATGTAAAATGTTTTTGTTTCTTTTGTGGCTATTTTTAAGAAAATTATGGAATATAAATATAAAACTCACAGTGCTGGTATTTTAAGCTCACTTTTTGAGCCTTACCCTTTGATTCCGTTGGTACCTGAACATATGATTTTTCTGGCATTAGATTGTTAAGTTTAAGTGTGATAATGATTGATAACACGGAGACTTATTTAGTTGTAAACTGCTGAGAAGTGTGAATGGGAGTTTGGCAGCCGCGTTACATCGTTTCATAAATAAAACTATGTATTTATAAAAGAAATATTGCACATTTATCAAATTTAAAGGTTGATTGTTTAGACAAATTATTTGGAAAAGGATAAATGTTGCAAACTGCTCAGTAAAGCATAACTACTTCATCGGTTTTTTTACAGCTTTTATGACGTCATTTTAATAAATTCTCCTCTCGACTTTATTGCCTGCCTTAAAGTCAGTAATCAAAGTTTGCATCGTATAATGTTAGGACTCTTTTTTTGTATATTTTACTGATATTGGTTTTTTAGTGAAACATTATCCAAACGATTCATTATTTTCTATCGATTGATCACGAGACTATGTTGATTGCTTCGCGAATTATTATGGTCAATTTTCATTTCTACTTATCTTGTTTGCAAATAAGTAGGTACATCTATGTATTATAATGTTGGGAACAAAGGCGATACACGTTGTTGAAACACTCGTACAGGCTAAAGGCAACTACAGGCTACAGGCTGTACCCAATAATTATATCGCTTGTGTAAACATAAACGATGCGCTTCAATTTTCGGCATCATTGTGTAAACGATCATTGCACGAATAACAAATTTGCGATGCTTGTAGTTTTTTTTATTTATTTATTTATTCTCCAAGCTTATACAACCTGTTTAATTTTGAAAGAGCTATTCTATTATACTAAAAAAAGTGTAATATCTATTATTATCGATGTTTTTTTGTTATCTGAAAATTTTGATACATTTGTGGATCCAAGTCATAATTTAGTTTCCTAACCATCTTAAAAAAAATGATAATGCCTCATAGATATGTTACAATTTCTAATATTCTTTATTATTTCTTCTCAAATATTATTTAATGCATTGTGAGGAACACTGTCCATGTTAAATGTTAATGCAAAATTTGCTATCTATGATGGTTATTTTTATTTACCCATACCATTACCGCCTTTCCCATAAATAAAGTATTTTATGGGTTCTATGCATACAATTAATTTACAGTTCTTTCTCCCCGTGTTGTCAAAAAATCATTTAGATATTGTAATTTTTTTCTACTAGGTATTCCTATTTTGATTCGAATAAAAGCGTTGAGTGTCTTTATTATAAGCTTTGTGGAAAAGTCTGTTAACTGACGCCCTATGGTCTCCAGAAGAGCAATAAAGTGTGAAGGGATAAGACTAAGAAGACTTAAATACATCATTATCTTAGAATATGCAATATGGCTTTCATTCAAATTTTCTTTAAGACACGAAGTCTTAGGAATAAACAAACATGTTGATTTTGCATCACGCATTGTCCGTTGTTGAACATATTACATACAATGTGAGTTTTACTTTTATAGTTTACCACGACTTGGTCATATCGATTATCTGTAAGCCCTATCAGACATGAGGGATCCTCGACTGGCTATTCACACACCATAAAATTTTTATTACCTTACCGTTTGTTTATTCAACTTTTTATTCTCTCTATTCAACAATTTTATTAACTATACAGGTCATGCTTGGTTTTCGCTCGCTCGTTACGTCATCTCTTGTTTTTATCTTGATCTAAACGTACTTAGATATAATATACAAACACACATAATAGTGTTATTTGACTACAGTTTTATGTGTACTAATAAAGTTGGAATACTCAAAAGTTTCAATTATAACAAAGAAATAAAATATAAATCCCATCGTTTATTTGTACACTTGTGGTATTAAACAAAAATACCATATTATATTATGTGATTGCTGATAACTAACTGCTTGTAGAAAAATAAATTAAGTATTCACTTCAATGAGTGTTGTTCCTGATTTATAATAACGAAATGTTGCTATGTATTAAAAATAACATTTAACATACGTTTGTCTACAGCAGAATTAGATAAAATTACATAATATCATCATCATCATCATCGCCCTCAACGCTCCTCTCGGGAGCACAGGGCAGAAACCAGCCTCCTCCATTCAGAGCGTCTCTGTGCCAATTGCGTCACCTCTTCCCACGACATTCCTTGCGCTCTGATATCGTTGTCATAGGAACGGTGTATTGTGAAAGAGGGACGCCCGGGCCGACGGAACCCCTGCGGACGGAAAAACATATATACATAATATAGATATGAAAAAAAAAATATTCTGGATTTTTGTTATAAACACAAATACAACTTTATACACCCTAAACTGAAAGCTTGGGTCGTAAATGGTGGGTTTGCTGGCACCTGGGATCGAACTGCGCACCTCTTGTGCATTTTTCTTGGCCGAGATTGTACCTCCAGGCTACCGACGAACTCATAGAAGCAAAACATAATTGTAACATATAACATAAAATAACGAGAGAAATTATTTCTTTATTTTTATTCTTTATTGATTAAATTTTTTTGCTTGATTGATTTTTATTCTTTATTGATTCAATTTTTTTGCTTGATTGAATTGATTCAATTCAAAATTCAATATTATAAATTCAATTTTTACAAAGTATCATAAACTATAATATGGAAGTTCCTTGAAAACTATTTTTTTCAAAGCGATTTCATTTTCGTTAAAGTTAAAGTATCAACGTGAATTGTGTACATGTAAATTGTTGAAATAACTTTATTTGTCAGATATTTCAGGAGTCCAAGGATCCTATTTATCCGTTTAGGTGACGATTTATTTATATTCCAACTCTCTCTAATCTGTCAGTACTATTATGCAAGTGTTGGCATCTCCGACCCATGTACATGTATTGTTGAAATAGCTTTATTTCTCGGATATTTCAGGAATCCAAGGACTCGTATTTATCCGTGTATATATTTATGTACATGTATATATTTTTTTCATTGTTTAATTGAAATCTTCTTTAATAACGTCCGCACAGCGCGAGACAGGGAGGCATTGTCCAGAGTGATCGTCAACGTCGGGGGACCTGATACGGCACTGATAGAAAAAGAGTAATATCCTTAATAAAAATATCTGAAGAACATTGTTGAAAAAGTTAAAGGTACATATTTTTGATGGCTCATGCTGACAAATGTTTACTTCACTAATGGAAATCGCAATATTTAAAAAATCTGCAGAAAATTGAACATGAAATAAAATTTTTATGCTTCCAGCATTTGTATTTAATTTAAAAGATATTATTTATTCTGACATTTTATAGCTTTTTAATATGATTGCGAATATTGCAAGTAATATCGTTTATTTATTTCTTAACGATTTTGGAATTGTATCATTATTTTGGATTATTCGTTTTTTATTAACGTGTTATCTCAAAATCTTATCAAATTCCATTCGAGTTTATGCAATATTTATGTTTATTTATACTTAACATCTTGAATTTTAGTTTCGGGTAGATATTAAATCTTTTTTGTTCTCTTGTTACTTGAAAACTACCAAGAAAAAACCATGTCAATTGTATTATTTTGCTTAGATAAGCCTTTTTTGAATGAATCTTGGTTTATGACACTATTAGATATGACTTCTCTTAATAAGTTATAGCTCGTATCGTAACGGTTGAGTAGGCTCACTTGCGATCTCTGAACTACGGGAAAACTAACCTGAAAGTCTTTACATTATAACCATTAATATATTTTTTGAATTTATTATTTTTGACTTAAACCAGTTAAATCACAATTTGAAGTTAGAAAACTAAAAACGATGTATGCTTTGCTACAACAATTATAAGTTTTTTTTTATTATTATTTCAAATACTTGAATACATAATAATAATAATAAAAATCTTTATTGCACAAAAAAACAAACATTATTAAAATATAAACATTGTAGAACCAGACAAATAAATTTGTGCAATGGGCGAGTTTATCGCAGAAGCGCGATATCTTCCAACTAAATCAACTAACATCATCAAACTGTTGAATTATTTATTCTCTCAAAGTTAAGATACATATATTTGTCTTATTGTATTCAATATTATGTAATTATTTTATTAAGTGTAGTATCAAACGGTTAAGAAAAGTACAACGATATATTTTTACAGACATCATTAAATGTAGGTATATTATAACATTTTATTTACTGTATTTAGTCGTCGTATTGATAGATGTATGTATGTATATCACATATATTTTTTAATATGACTGAATCAGGGTTATCATCATTCATTAAATATAACTGAATTTTATTGGCTAGCTGATTTTCTATAGAGCCTTTTTTAAATAGGTACTTTCCTACAATATAATTGCGGATTTCTTCATTAGGCTGCATAATTTTTTTTGACGATATACATTATGCAGATATAATGAGCTTCTGGATATGTGATTAAACACATCGGTATACTTTTATGAATATTTTTTACTTCCATAGTCATATTTATAGTGCTGCTTTAGAAAATATTGAACGATTTAGAGTAGTTGACATGCAAAGGCCTATCGATTCTAGAACATAGAAACTGAGAAAATAGTACATATCTATTTTTATTTATGATTATACATAATTATAATTAATCTTTATTGACCAGAGAATTGATATAGTACAATGATAAGAAAAATACAAATAAAAGTAAGATGAAAGTATAAAACAATGCATCAATAACGAGCAGTCAAAGTTGTAATAACAGATCGTTTTTCTGTCAATCCTAATATAAATATCAAAGATGTGTAAAAAACTATAGAAAAATCATTCAAACATACAAAAATAATCATAATGTATATACCAAAATAAAATACAAAAATATATTTGGGTATACCAGTTTTTGGATTGATGAACCTTATATTGTGACAGTTAGAGTGTCAGAATTGGTGAACGTTATCCATGGACACCGATAGTGATCACTTAAGCCAGCCTAAAGCCAACTCGTAAGCGTTGGGATGCCATTCTCAATTCTTCCGATAAGATTATGTACAATGTTACATTGTGTAAATATGGTTCTCCAATTGAGATGTCTGATTGGTTTTGTCATCTGCACGTTGTGTCCAAATCCTGTAATACAATTAAAAATTAATAAATGGGACATTGGATATTGGCTGTGTATTTAATTGGGCTCTGTAACTCATACTGGATTGGTGATTTTATTTTAATTTCTAGTATTTTGGGATTTTTTATTTTTAGATTTACTTTGACTTTTTTTTAGAAAATTTTAACTTTTACTTTTTTTCTCAAGACTAATGAGACTGATTTCTAGTTATTTAGGATTTTTTACTTGTATTTTTGTATTATTTTTAAATATTGTATTATTATTTTTTTTAAATTTACTTTTGTAACACCACGTATTTTTGACATAACATAATAATAACATAACCTGCCAATCATGACTGACAGCCGCTGTCAAGACACAGGAAGTACCTGATTAGTTGCTAGGTTCATCAATAGATGTCTCATTGATGGAAGCCTCCAGAATGTTCCCGAATGTTCTAGAAGCTTCTAGAACAATCCGAGCGGAGGTAGGAAGGCGGAGTTCAAGGACACAGTACATCTCCCACCACTACACTATCCACTTCCAAGGTCTCCATCAGCTGTCCAGTACGGAGTCAAGGGTATAAAAGACGGAACCCGTCATACTGAAAGAGAGAATCGCGGTGGCTCTTCCAGGGCCAAGGTCTCCTTACCTACCCGTTACTCTCTAGCTGTCCAAGAAGTACCTACTCTTGGTGCTATGAAGTAATTCTCCTTACCTACCGTTACTCTCTATAGCTGTCTAAGAAGTACCTACTCTTATTGCTATATGGTAACTTTCCTTATACCTACCCGCTACTCCCTGGCTGTCCAAGACGTGCCTACTCTTGGTGCCATATAGTAGTAGCGACCCTTATTACCTACACTCTCTCCGACTACCCCAATTCCTTTTACATAGCCTGGAAGGGAAGTCGTTGTATTATTATAGTGTTGTGTGTTATATCTATATTTTGTCAAGTCGATTGTATAACGTGTAAAGTAGTGATAATAAATAGATATAGTGAATTAGTAAATAGTGTTTTAAACTCTCTCGGTGTACCCCTTCAGGAGTACACCTGGCGCCCAACTAGTATTTAAGTGTTGACTCTCTGTATTCCCCTTCAGGGAATAATACAAGTAATATAAAGTGTTACACTTTGACTTTTTTAGAAAATTCTAACTTTTACTTTTTTTGTCAATACTAATGAGACTGAAAGAATGATTTCTAGTATTTTAGGATTTTTTACTTGTATTTTTGTATTATTTTTAAATTGTGTATTATTATTTTTTTAAAATTTACTTTGACTTTTTTAGAAAATTCTAACTTTTACTTTTTTTCTCAAGACTAATGAGACTGAAAGACTGATTTCTAGTATTTTAGGATTTTTTACTTGTATTTTTGTATTATTTTTAAATATTGTATTATTATTTTTTTAAATTTACTTTGACATTTTTAGAAAATTCTAACTTTTACTTTTTTCTCGAGACTAATGAGCCTGAAAGACTGATTTCTAGTATTTTGGGATTTGTTACTTTTATATTTTGTGTTATTTTTAAATATTGTATTATTATTGTTTTTAAATTTACTTTGACTTTTTTAGATAATTTTAACTTTTGCTTTTTTTCTCAAGACTAAGACATTTCTGGTAAGAGTGGAATCTTCGCTGGTCCACATGTTGAGTGTATTAATTGTTAACATATTTTGTTATGACTGTTTGATTCTTTAATATTGTAAAAATAAAAATAAAATAAAATAAATATTCGAAACATTTAATATTATTAATTTCAATACTTATACTACGAAACATTTTACATTGAAACTAATACTAGGATACAAGACATTTACATTATACCTACTACGACACTAGACATTTACAATGCATTAAAACAAAGTTAATATCAAATAAATTTTATCGCATCCTTGCTTTTCATGATTATAATATGTACCGGCATCTTGAAAATAATAAACTGCAACATTTTACTCATTTTATATTCACGAAATTAAATGGTGTCCAGAGGTTGACATTTATTGCGATAAAGGTATAAGTGTGACATTTTCTTTGCGATAAATGGAAGGTTGAATGGTCCAATAAATGCACACATAAATATCTTCAAGTTTCCTATATTGAGAACCAACATCATTTATTATGAGGCTGCAATACCTATCTTCCAATAATAACAACAACAACGCTTGCAACAATGTTGAACCAACTTTATAATAAACGGGTCCAGTAGGATGCATACACTGTACATGTGCTATTATTATTATTACTGCAATATTTGAATTAAGTACCCACGTGTGTAGGATTATAAATTATTGCACTTTGTATGTAATTTTGAGGACTTTATAAGATATTTAATAGAAGATATTATTTGTGGGACAATATCATACATTTTTTGTTTTGGCTATGACGAAATCATAAACGAATATGTATATAGTGAGTTACATACCACTGGACTGGTCTGCAACGAGTTTGGATTTTCTTCTCCATTTCTCCCTATTTTCAGCTTTTCCCTCTTTAGTTCTAATGTGCCACAGTTCATGTTCTTTTTCAGTTGGTCCATATAGGTGTCTCTTGGTCCGCCTCTACCATAGTGATAAGCAGGCCCGGGTGCCTGATGTTGTGGCCGATCCAGCTAGCTCGTTGTTGGCTGGTTCTTATAAGGAGTTGCCTTCTTTCGCCTACCCTGATCAACACCTCTTCGTTTTCGACGTGTTCCGACATTATGAAATAAATAAGTAACACTCATAAACATATTCAAATTGGTAAGCTTACCTCATCACTGAATTGAAGGCTTTAAAATGCTTTGAAAAAGATTCTTCTATAACAACACGTTACGTAGAATATACTTACAAATTTGTGGTATGAAAATATCATGTTAATTACAAATACAATTTCGTGAATTTTTGTTTTCTGACTCATAATGTCAGCGTCATTATTTGAGAAATTGATTTTCATATTGTCGAATTAATAAATTGAAATAATTATAAGCGTATAATTTTCTTCACAACGCCGATTCTAAAATTCAATCGTAAAAAGATATTCTAGAAAGACAGTGTGCTTTTTTTCAAGCTCGGCATATGTGATTTGTAAATGACTATTCAAATTTATTTACTTAATTAATATTTTCTGCATATTATCTGATGAATCTTAAAGATTATAGACCTCTAACATGTTTCTTATCCACTTTATTAATTATTTTATAATTTATTGTCATTAAAATTAAATATTTTAAAGTTTCTAACTATCTATTTAGGTATATATATGATAGAATTTGTCGGTTTTATTAGAAGATAAATAAAACAAAGTTTATAGTGGACTGGACTTGACTCCGCCCAAATTGTCAGTGGAACGAAGTAATAAAAAGAAATAAAAAGTAATCAGCCATTAAAACAAAGGTATCTTATAAAAAATATATTCCTTTTAATTTGTATAGTGTGTTAAAATTCAATACTTTTTTATACAGGTGCTTTTAAATTAACGAGATGTGCTTGTCGCTGTCGTAAAAAATCAGACGAAGTTGTATAATAATTTTATGAAGACTGCAAAACCTGTATTAAATTAACGAGGCGCTAATTCTATAACGCGGCGTAGAAAGGTATTACGCTTTATAGTGGAATATTTTTTGTTTTATGTTTAATTTTATTCGTGTGTTTACTTGTTAAATGATTTTCTACGGAATTCTCTTATGTATCGATATCGTTGTAGTTATTATTGGAAAGATCGGGATTCGGATGGTACCTACTTAAAGAGCTACGCCCCATAGTCACGAACCTTGGTAAAGAAACCAACAATTTTCTTATTTCGAGTTTTTTTTTTCTGTAACATCACAAAATTTTATTTTTTTGTTTATTTTTCTTTCTTCTTTTATAAATATATAGGTACCTACATAAATTACTCTAATATAATATTTTACTTTGAACATCGAAATATTTTTCCCACTCATATTATTTTGTATTCAATGATTTATTTAGTTTTCAATAAAGTTATTGAATATTCTAACACTTTGTTCAAAAATTAATTGAACTTGTATTTGAAAGCTTATGCATAATAACTAAGAATGACTCAATGGTTTGCTGGTGGAATTAAATTGGAGTTTCTTTAAATATATTTAACCACTTGTCTATCCTACACTGAGAAAAGGTACATCTCCAAATTCAATTGATCTATAACAATAAATTATTTTGCTCGCCTTACTATTGATATAATAAGACGCAAACAATCATTTAATTATACGTAACAGTAAATTTCTCGGCGCTTACCATCATCTTTTGTGTATACTTACAGATTTTGAAATTATTCGGCTCCTTTACCAACGTTTTAGTTAACTAAACATCCGTATGGCGCTAGTGGATTCAAAGAGTAGTACTCTGTTTATTTAAAAAGTGATCTTATCATATAAGACAATAAAGTAAAAAACGCGTTGGCACGTCCGTTTACTTACGCTGTTACTTCGTTTCCGTTTTTTCTGTCATTTTTCGGTATGTAGTTATGTACCTATACAAACAACAAATACAAAAGGTGTTCGATCGAAAATATTGCGTTGCAACGATTTCTAATCTTTTGTTATTGAGAAATTGTGAATTTATTATTCTGCTGACCGTGAAGTTAGTGTGTTTTGTCAATGAAACAAAGCTATGTATCTTTTTGAGTTGTTAAAGTCCTGGGGATTTGAGGATAAAATAGAATTATTCAGTAGTAAGTACCTACCATCACTTATTTGTTGTTTGTCATATTGTTTTAATTTAATGTGCAATATTTATTTATTTCTACTTATATTCTCGTAATTATATACATAGTTTTCACTCAAGAAATGTTATGTTAATGAAATGATTGCCAATAAATGTGCTTTTGCACAAAAAACACCAGGACTACATAACTAACCTAACCTACAAATCAGTGTATAAATAATTTTGTGCTTAATAAAACCACAATATTACACCGCATTGTTATTCCCAGATATAATGCTACATTAAAATAATTCTAAATTATTGAAGTTTTGATGCATTGACCTAAACTTAATATATTCCTTATGTTTTCCCACAGAAAATAAAATGGACATTGATATTGAATGAACAAGAAGTAACAGAGCTGAGACAAAGATACCACTATCATCTAAACGATATGGAGTGAGACATCACAATATTATTATTGTTATTAATGCGTATTATGTTGGAAGTGTTGGAACAGGAATATTCCAAAAAAATGTACTGCACTACAAGTATAGTATGTCTATGGCTGTTTTATTTGGTTTCCTATAATATGGTGTATATTTTTATGTATGTTTTAATGTGTGTCTTTATTAACTGTCTTTATTTTTATTTTTTTCCTTTGTAATTTTTAATAAACTATTATTTTACGCAAGTAACTACTTAAAAGATTTTTTTTATTTTAATTTCCTACCTACTTTTTCTACTTATATTAATCACAATGTTTATTTGTAAAGTGTGAATAATTATTCTAATAATATTATTTTTGTTGGTATGTTTCAAATAATTATACCGTTATTAGAAAAATAGATCACATTTTACAACTAAACGCGATTAATATTATTGGACTTTTGACAGCTACATTTTGAGGTTATGTATAGGTACCTACGTAAGTATGACAAGTAAATCAATTGATTCGTACCAACGATTCGTTCTGCAGCCAACTTCAAGTTGATGACGTCACTGTGAAGAAGTTTTTTTTTTTTTTTTTTTTAAAAAGATATATCTGGGTTTTTGTTATAAACCCAAATACAACCTTATACACCTTTCACAGTAAGCTACTAAAAGCTTGTGTCGTGAAAGGGGAGTTTGCCGGCACCTGGTATCGAACCACGGACCCCATGATCACGAGGCCGAGACTCTACCTCCAGGCTACCGACGAACAGTTGTTGGTAAATGTACCAATGAATTGGTTGCGAAGTCAATAGATCTGTACTAATGAATCGTTGTTACGATCTCTGGTCCTAATTTGATAGTACGTACCAATGATTCGTTGTGAAATTTCGTTAGTATTTTTCTCAGTGTATTGATAACAACAGAAATGTGTCGACTATACTATGTAGTACGTACTTACTTACTTTACTTTTCATATGGCTCAGTGTGTTGATAAATTTTAACCCATGTGGGCTGCGTCGTATCCTATATAGTCTTGCCTCTAGTGTTGATAGCAAGTTCACCGCCTCCGGTTCTGCTTCATGGATGTCCTGCATATTCCCGCAGATTTTTTTGAGATGGCAGTCTCGTACTATGTGTCTCACCGTCTGCACATCTCCACATTCACAATCAGGGGAATCTCTTTTTCGCCACCTCCAGAGCAAGTAGTTACAGCATCCATGTTCTGTCCTCACTCTATTTTACCGTACCTTAACCTTTCTCGGGAGATCAAAACCAGATACTTGGATTGTGGGGTCCATTACCAGGTGTTTATTTGTAGTGTCCTCTGTGATCCATCTTTCCTTCCATTGTTTTTTAATGTCAAGTTCCCCAGAATCGACGGTCCATATAGGTTTTCGGGATTTCAGCCTTAAATTTATTCGAATGAATCATAAAATGTCTATTAAGAAAGACGATTTTTTCATTTCTTGTTCATTAAAGTAGTTCTAGAAATTATGAATGCTTCCCTCTTAATAATAACTCAGTAAAACTTTAAAAAATTTCTTACACCTTGAGATATTTGTTGATTTATTTTAAAGTAGTAATATGAATTTGTATTGTAGATTTAATTTTTTCCATTTCACGTTCAACTCTGACCTTCACCCATAGTTAAATAAAAACTCCTCAATACATATATTAATGTTGTATTTTTGTAGTTTTATTGCATTATTCTCTACAACGACCCCTAGCATATAAAAGAAACATCCTCCTAAGCTATAAATAGTATTTTATACGCAGGTGATTACGGCCCAATTGAAATGTGGAATCGTTTGATTTAAGATTATCAAAATTAGATAACAATTATATTTAAGTATAGGCTTCGAAGATATTTGTACAACGTGATATTGTTCCCAACAATTAGATGCAGGGATCATGAACATATTTATCTCAAGTTTGTATTCAGCTACAATTTTCGATGATTGTAATAGATTTCGTCGGTAGCCTGGAGGTTAGAGTCTCGGCCTCGTGAACAAGGGGACCGTGGTTCTATCCCAGGTGCCGGCAAAACTCTCCTTTCACGACACAAGCTTTTAGCTTACTGTGAAAGGTGTATAAGGTTGTATTTGGGTTTATTACAAAACCCATTTTTTTTTTTTAATATTATATAACATTAGCATGTATATGTACATTTTATTTAATACTATTTTATTTATTTTTTTTTTTTTTATTTACATCCCATTTTTTTTTTTTTTTTTACATTTACATTTACATTTACATTACATCCCATTTTTTTTTTTTTTTTTACATTTACATTTACATTTACATTACATTTACATTACAATTAAAGGTATTTATTTACATCCAATAACTTACTGTAAATAAATAGACATACAATATGGCGCCCTTGAGGTCCTGTTATGAGGTCCTGTTATGTCCCCTTTCACGACACAAGCTTTTAGTAGCTTACTGTGAAAGGTGTATAAGGTTGTATTTGGGTTTGTAACAAAACCCAGATATTTTTTTTTTTTTTTTTAAAAAAAGTAAAAAAAAAACAATTTCAAATCTCTTACAATTGTTTTCAAATGAATACAATGATTTGACGTAATTGTCATAACTGACGTGTTAAATTTAATCACCGAATTGAGCTGTGAATTAAATCAAATTTATCTTTTTAAAGTGTTAAATTTTATTTCAAAAGTTCAGAGTCTTTTTGAATTCGATGTCAAAGGAATTAATTTATTTTTTTGCGTAACGTTTTCCTTCTTCATCATCATCATCATCGCCCTCAACGCTCCTCTCGGGAGCAAAGGGCAGACACCAGCCTCCTCCATTCAGAGCGTCTCTGTGCCAATTGCGTCACCTCTTTCCACGACATTCTTTGCGCTCTGATATCGTTTTCCTTCTTACTTGTTGAATAATTTGTAACTTTGGAATATGTCCCAAACATAAACTGAAAATACATAATATACATTCCTTAAAATCTTTGCATTAGATAAGAATATTTAATGTAAGTTTTAAGAAAAAATGTAATTTCATCAAGATACTAGTATAACTTTTATTCCAAAATATATTTTAATGTTGACTTGACGTTTTCTCAATAGGCCTCTCGTAACCTAACGTCTCATATAATTTAATGACCGTATTGTTTTTTTTTTCAATCGACCCCATAATAATGTTACTGTATCCATATTCTCCGGTGATTCTCGATACTTTACTGGTGATTTTATTGTGTATTCTTTTATGATATATCTGTTTTTCTCATGCCTTATTTCGGGTTGATTGATGACTTGGTTTGTTTGTACAAACTTGCAGACAAGATATTTTTATCGCTTATCAATCTATCTAATAATAAAATAATAATATGTACCTATTGCGCTTTGTTTGAGATACATTATTTACTACCTACTTTAGTTTTTATTGGTAAAATTCCTATTTTGTCCTAATTATGGTACATACGAGATTATGTAGATGCTTGGGAATGGGTACTGTTTGTAATGATTATTTATAGGCTAATAATTTTTGTTTTCCTTTTAGATCCTTTGTCAGCTCTTCAAAGAAAAGGTATTTAGGTAGTTAAAAAATCTAATGTTATCAGCTATTTTTTTGTTTAAAGTCGTTTGTTGTCTTTACGTTAGTTTGACTATTTAATTATGCATTGTCGCGTATGTCCACTTTTATACTCATGTATCCTTGTAAATATTTTTATGTTAATCGGAAGCTTTAAGTGATAAACATATTATTCAAATATCTTAAAAAAATTGTATCTAGTGTGTCAAAATGTTTCTAGAAAAAGAATAATGATATTTTCTTAAAGGGATTAAATTCTGCAGTTGTTGTATTATTGAATTATTTTATTGGAAATATAAGAAAAAATCAATTATGGTTTGATTTCTAATACTGTATTAGGGCATAGAATACATTAGATTTATTTATTAAGCGCTTTGAATAATTCGCAAATTGTGACATCGTGACCCATTCAACAAGTCTGTAATTCTTGTAATATTTTTTTCCATAATCGTTGATTCATTCCCGTGGTCACAATGTTGATAATACGATAATTCTGGGTTCGCAGTCGTGATGCTACAAGGCTGTGATTATAATAAGCACGAATTCCACACTACTACTAATACAATAACTACTACTACGCATAATATTCATCTCCTTCACTCCATTTCACATTTCATCAAGCCTGAGCCTCGTGACGTTGGGCGTGAACCTATTTTTTAAAATGCACAACAAGTTGAGCTGATATTGTTGTTGTTTGTTTGTTGGATGATCAATGACGTCGTCATACTACACTTGGTAACATCACTCACTCACTTGTATCTTCTCTCTGTTGTTGTTGCTTACAATCGTGATGATGCTCAGAGTTGAATTTCAATTTATTTTCATTCGTTTTGGTGTGTATATGAGGAAGATATCAACGCGTGGGTTTATGTAACTTGGAAGAGATCAACGCGAGGCTTACATGAAACTTGGAAGACATCAACGCGCGGTTCTTTATTATGAGACCTATACTATTAATTTTATTTATTAAATTCCAAACTGTATATATTATAATGTTTGATTAATTGAAATTAATTTATACTTATAATTTTTTGTCTTACTGTATAATAAAGATTTGTTTTTTTTTTTTAATTATAGCAATGTATCAATAACTTATTTCGTTAAAGAGCCACTGGATAGTGCCGATAAAAGAATAATTCGTTACAGACCTTAAGGCTAAGTTTAATTATAGCGAGTAAAGTGTTTTATTAAATCTGCATATTTATTATATTCCTGATGTAACTGATAGGGTCAATTGGATATTTTTAGGGTAACCAGTGGAGCCGCACCTGTCGATGTTTATTTAACCCGCCGTCTCTGTTCCCATGACTTGTCTGCATTTTATTAGCGCTGTGATTACAGGTCTCTAGGCGATGTCGACGCACGCCCACCAATAAAGAGGCGGAAGTGATGAGAGAAAGAGAGAGAGGGATAACAATGTGTACAGAGTTAGTTTAATCTAGAACGCAATGTTATCAAACAGCAACAATGTTAATCTTAAGATATTAGTTTAACACATGTCCAAACACTTGTCCAAATCATATCGTTAATCATTACACTATTCCTATTTTAATTTTTCTTTTAATTGCAACTAATTCATTTACATTTTAGTTAATAAGAGTTATTGAAGAGCAATTTAAAAGAAACATTATTATTAAGACATCTATCATCTTCAATTCAGCGATGAAGTATGCCACTTATTCTGTATGTTTTTTTTTTTCTATAGACATTTGGTACGGAGTAGTCAACCCTTAAATTTTTGCATGCAGTAGTCTGCTGCTGGTGGTATAGATATATGGATTATTATTGCATACTGACGGTTTTTCAAAATACGTTCTAAAAAATTGTATATTATTGGAAGTGTTGATTTTTATCACATTTTTCTATCCCCTCGATGAATTAGAATACATCCACAGTATAATTTCGTATTAGATTTTCAAATTTTGTGATGCAACCATCTGAGACGAGTTGTATCTACAAATTACATGTTTGAATTTCATTTTAAATTACTACTACGTTGTGATTGATAATGATAACATTATAATTCCGCAAAATTAGAGTTTGCATTCGTACCACTAAATCAAACAGTAATACCTATACTTTATCATAGGTTTTCGTAGTTACATATTTATTCAAATACAATTTATTTATACATTGTTTGTGTATTTCTTGTACCTGCCTACTAAGAACGTATTTTGATATTATGATACTTTTCCGTTGCGTTTTGTAGCGGGTAATTTATTTAAAATTTATTACAATTCACACCAAAATAATAATAATATTGTAGTCATAAAGATCATGCGCCTATCTTTTACATGCCTCCTAAAAATTTGTTAAAGGAAAATTTGTAAGACCGTTTGTTCCGCCACATTTCTTAGATTTTTCACGATTATCATCGCCTTTTATGTTTACTCAACGACTTATGTGTTTTTATTACACACACCATATATTATACGCTCTTCATCACCATGATCAATGTTCACTTTATTTTTACTACATTGTTCTTATCTCTAGCGACTCAGTGTACCAATGGGCGTGTGTTTTATTAAGTTTTATTTAAATTCAAGATTAGATATGACCGCTAAGAAATAAAATTTATAAAATATTCATCTTATGTGCATTTTTAAAAATTAAATTCGGAATTCTTTATTATTACTTTATGGCATAAACATAAACACGTCTGAGTACCTATTTTCCTTAATTTATAACTTTCATAGTCTGCGAATTTTTTTATGCAAAGTTTTTGTTTCTCATTTGTGTCCTTAATTAATATTTACAATTACATATGTGTCCTTAATGAATATGAAATGAAAAAAAATTCAAAAGAAAATGCATTATTGATTAGGTTCTTCTTTATTTATTAATTTTTAATGTGGGATTAAAAAAACTATTTGAATGGTTTGAGATCGACAGTGGAAAAAATTGTTTTTTTTTTAAACTAAGAATACATAAATATTATTTATGTCGTGTTCTACGAAACTGAATTTTCCAACATTGTCAGATGAATTGCAATTTGTGTGAAAAATAGCGTAGGAAATCAATGTTAGCATCGAAATTAGTTAAAATCTTGTTAGTTTTTGGTCTCTACTGTTATTTTTCTACGAATTTATGTGTCCAGTTTCGCTACCAAACCACACATTTTTTGTATTTCTTTAAT
Source organism: Athripsodes cinereus (assembly GCA_947579605.1). Lineage (NCBI taxonomy): Eukaryota > Metazoa > Arthropoda > Insecta > Trichoptera > Leptoceridae > Athripsodes > Athripsodes cinereus. The sequence continues at coordinate 15,988,205 of OX388316.1, read as the reverse complement.
GTACTTACTTTTCGGGTCCGGACTTCAGACCTTGCCACTCCAGTATGCAGTGACGTACATCGCCTTGTCATTCGCCATCATCAGGTCACTCACATTACATGCATTCCGCATCAGCGGACATTGCAATAGGTGAGAGTCACTCTGCTCCTCCCCACAGTCGCAGCTGGCATCCTATAATGTAAAAAGTGTAACTATTATTAAAATTAATTTTGGGGCCGATTTAGAATGATACATTCCATTATAAGTTAGTATCTATTAACTGATAAATAATTTATCTAACTTTGTGAGTCACCATCTTTTTAAGACGATGTTAATTTGCTTTTTATGCATTCATTATGAATAAAGAATTCGAATGTTATTTGCTTAATAATCGTGATAATCGATCCACTAGAACTATAATATAAAATAATCGGGCCTTCATTCCAACTAATAAACATGACTATTAGTTGATATTTAATGTATCACTTTTATTTCCAATACCACCCAAATCGAAATGTTAACTTACTCGTATCTAATCGGATATCGATGAGACTAAATAACATAAAATACCTGAATGGGTATGTTAACGATGATTGTCTTCCTTCCAATAAAAATCAATATTAGTTCTGCTGATATAGAAGTCCTTTTTAGTCTTCCCACGCTCTAGAATCTAATTATTATTCAATCTATGATCAATTTCTCTCAGACAACTTAATACATGTACATTATAGTAATTTAACATTTTTCAATATTAGTATAAGTATGTGTATTATGTAGCAATTATGACTTAAAATTTTTCTTCACGATTTCATTCACAATATTTGTACTTATTTTTTATATAGATATTTTCTTGTAATGTATTTCTTCTTCATATAGAATAGAATTACATCATTCCTTTTATTTCGTATGAAAGATAACGTGGTTTGTTATTTGCTTTAGCTAGATTCTCAGGATACCGGGCTTAATAAACTGCTTTAACTAATGGAATAATTACAAATACAGGATTTATTTACTAGAGTCGGTTCCGATATTATATTTTTCCATTTCTATCCGTTAAAGTCTGTTGTAGGTGTTCGCTATGGTAGCGAAGGCTATTTTTTATTGTTTTAATTTTATTTTTTCCTAATTGTTGCAACACTTCGGATTGGGCATTTTTTTCGGACATCTAGGTATGAATGCGATTTATAGGTACATGTCCTGATTACCTACATTCCATGATACCAAAATGTCACATATTATTCCTACCCAAAAAACCTTACCAACAAGTCAGTGTCAATTCATACGGTAATACGGTCGGATCAAATTTCTACATTCGCTCTACAAATTAATCTTCAAATCAATATTTCATCGGAAAATTTTATCATCATCTTTTTTATTATTATTATTCGGAATAAAATCATTTTTACTAAAATTCAACAAGTCGGAATCGTAAAAGGATCGAACAACCATTAACTGCAAATTAAATTCTGTGCAAGTTTTAGTGTGTGCAGTGTTTTGTGAAACCAGCGACCTCTGGATGAAGGATTAAAATTGGTAAGTTCCATGCGCCATTTATCATTTTCCATCTTCCTACATCCATTGTTGATGTTTTGGCTGTATTGATAATAAAATATAGTTAAAATATACAACATTTTTTTTGGTCCTTCGAGCCGGATTTGTAGTTGGGTTTGTTCGAATTTTTTGCTTGTGCGGAGAGTTGCAACAATTACATTTTTCGGGGTAGTATATTTTTATTTGTAGATTCGCACGTAAGCGAGTATACATTCGGCAGCCATCTTGCATTTAATGTCAGTGTAAAACAGCTGTAATACGGCAGACATATTTGTTTACTATTTACTATAATTTTACAACTTTCTATATTGTTTACTATTGAATGTCATTAGGTACTACTATCACACTAAGATAGTGAGTATAATTTATTGTTTACAATCATTTTTGTTAGCTACGGAAGGTTGACAATTCGGTATTACGGTTAGGTATACAATATACATATCACTTTTCTATGGTTATAGAATTATTTTAAGTTATTCTTGTTAGATACGGATTTAACAATTGGGTTTATTACGGAATATTACGTTATCACGGTATAATAATAATAATATTCTAACGGAGATATATTAAATAATTATTTCCATATTTGTTTCTTGGATTAAGTAAGTTCGATATTAATTTCTTTTACAATGGCAATGGAAATAAAATATGATTTGGCAAAACAAGCCATCTCTACCTTGTGGGATCAAGCAAATAGCATTGCGGATTTGAAAACGGAAATTCAGATTTCTGCATTCATAGCTAGAGTTCAAGATATAGAAAAAACATGGGAATTATTTACAAAACAATACGTTTCGGTACAAGCTGCTAAGAAAGCGGGGTTTGATGCAGAGGCACACTTAAAAGAATATTTGAAATTTGAGAACATGATGTATGAGATTAAGGGAGTTTTTGAGAAATGGATGAAAGAACGAACCGATCAGAGTTCATCCAGCAGTGTTAAGGAAGGAAGGAGTAGTAACATACATTTTTCGATTCCAAAAATCCAATTACCTCAGTTTGACGGAGATATCACCAAGTATACTAGTTTTTGGAATATATTCAATAGTTTGGTACACGAGGACATTAGTATACCACCGGTACAAAAACTTCACTATCTGTTGTGTTCTCTGAGCGGCGAAGCACGCCAGCTTATTACGCATTTAACTATTTCTAGTGAAAACTATTTAGTTGCAGTCAATCTATTGAAACAGAGGTATCACAACCCGAGAATCATTGCGGAAAAACATTTGGGTATGCTAGTGAATTTGCCAAACTTATCAAGCGGAAGAATAAAGTTACGGGATTTTATTAACATAATTAACGAAAACATTTCAGCCTTAAAATCGTTAGATTTCAAGGTTGACGATTGGTCATTTATATTATTATATATTATTTTGAGGAAAATAACTAATGAACTGCGGAACAGATTTGAGTTGAAGTTTACAAATTCGGAGATACCAAAGTTTATACAACTTATTGAATTTCTGGAAATTGAATGTAGAGCATCAAACATTGATATTTCGCACGGAAGAGCTTTTACAGCAAGCACAAATCAACAAAATAACGGACGGAAACATGTGAATGCCATGTTCGGCGGCATTACACAACGTTGTGTTCATTGCAATAGCAATACTCATTTTATTTCATCTTGTAACAAGTTTACAAATATGACGGTGTATCAGAGAAGACAAGTAGTGAAAGAAAAACGTTTGTGTTGGAACTGCCTGCGGGAACATGCCGTCAAGGACTGTCAATCGAAGCATACCTGCAGGGTGTGTAAACGGAATCACCACTCTCTTCTACACTACGAAAATTCGGAACGGGACGGGGAAAACACGTCAAATGCGAGAGAGGAGACTCGGCTAGAGTGTAGTACATCGACTTGTCGTCCGTCAAGGGACACAATTAGTACAGTTTTACTCGGCACAGCGATTATTCAGGTTCAGGATAATTTCGGAACATACAGAGATGTACGAGTTTTACTAGATTCAGGAAGTCAATGTTGTTTGATGACAGAGAAGTGTGTAGCGCGGCTCGGTTTAATGAAACATAAGTCGACTAAAACAGTGTACGGCATAGGAACGGAAAACATTAACGTAACTACGGGTGAGGTAACGTGTATTATTAAGCCCAAATTTAGCGAGCACCCACGAATCAATGTATCTTCATTAATATTGAAAACAATAACAGGTGAATTGCCCTCGCAAAATATTTCGTCGGATATATTAAATAAATACAAAAATTTACGGTTAGCAGATCCGGGCTTTCATAAATCTCAACCAGTTGAGATGCTTCTGGGAGCTGATATATTTAACGAAATCGTAGACGGCCATAAGATTTCGTATGACGAAAATTTACCCTCAGCACATTCCACTATTTTTGGATGGGTACTTATAGGAAAATTAAATGGAAAATCATCGGAAAACACGTCAGCAATGTCGGGTTGTGTGACATTAGAAAACCTAATGCAACGGTTTTGGGAATCGGAAGATTTACCACAAGACACGGATTTAAAGGAAGATGCGGAAAAATGTGAAAATCATTTTCTTCAAACAGTAAGCAGAACAGAATCCGGAAGATTCATGGTTCGGCTTCCATTTAAACGGGACATTCCAGAATTGGGGAATTCATATAATCTAGCTGCACGGCGGTTTTATACATTAGAGAATAAATTAACACGGAACATCGATCTTAAAACGGAATACTCTAAGGTGATGGAGGAATATTTAACATTGGGTCACATTGAAAGAGCTTTGACTTCGGAAATAAAATATTTTTTACCACATCATTGCGTAATTAAGGACACATCTACAAGTACCAGGGTACGCGTAGTATTCGATGCGTCAATGCTTACACATAACGGTTTATCTTTAAATTCGTCACTTATGACGGGTAAGAAATTACAAAACGAAGTGATGGATATCTTGATTAAATTTAGAACACATTTAGTTGCATTTTTGGCTGACATCAAACAGATGTATAGACAAATTACACTTCATCCTGAAGACAGAGCATTTCACGGAGTGTTGTGGAGAGACTCGCCCAATAAACCTTTGGAAACATACAGACTTACAACAGTAACATTTGGGGTAGCATCTTCCCCATATTTAGCTATGCGATGTTTGTGGGAATTAGCAGAAAAGGAGTGCGAGTCATTTCCTAATGCAGGAAGAATTTTGAAATCGGATACATTTGTAGATGACATTGTGAGCGGGGGTTCGAGTATTAAAGAATCGATTACTTATCGGAACGAACTTATACGTTTATTACAAAGTGCAGGTTTTGAGTTAAGAAAATGGATAAGTAACAAACAAGAATTTTTAAAAGATTTGCCAAATGAACATTGTGTGCAGACAGATTCACTCAAGAATACAGTGGTTGCGGTGTTAGGTATAAATTGGAATCCTCAGAGCGATTATTTTGAATACAATAAAACGGAAATTTCTCCTACTACGGTTATTACAAAACGATATATTCTATCATGCATTGCAAGTATGTATGACCCCTGCGGTTGGATAGCGCCGGTGATATTCACTGCAAAGGTCATTCTTCAAGAACTTTGGTTACTGAAGATAGGGTGGGATGAGAGGATCCCAGAGGATTCGGAAAATAGATGGAAGAGGTTTTCATCACAACTCAATCAATTATCGTCTATTAAAATTCCAAGGTTAGTGATATCTCAGAATACACGACAGTACGAATTACACGGTTTTTCGGATGCATCTAAAATGGGTTATGCGGTGTGTGTTTATCTGAGGTCGACTGACGATAGTGGTAATGTCATTTTACATTTACTATTGGGCAAAACAAAGGTGGCACCACTAAAACAAAAATTAACCATTCCTAAAATGGAATTATGCGGAGCAGCTTTATTAGCAAGATCACTCAAACATGTTTCAAACTTACTTAGTCATATAGCGGACATGAAAATATTTGGATGGTGTGATTCTCAAATTGTTCTATCATGGTTAAGAACTCCAATACATTTACTAAAAACATTCGAAGGTAATAGAGTGAGCTCCATTCACACTAATTTGGAAGCGGCCACCTGGAGGTATGTACCCACCTCTATGAACGCAGCGGATTGCGCTACAAGAGGTATTTATCCGGAACATTTGATTGAACATAATTTATGGTGGACACCCAAATGGTTACTGAAGCCATCATCGGAGTGGCCACAGTGTAAACTTAATATTGTCGATTATGATACGGAGAAATTATTGCCTTCAAAAATCATTTCGAACGTTACACAAATTGAACAATGGAATATAATCGAAAAATATAGTTCATTCAGCAAATTGGTCAATATTACGGCATTGTGTAAGCGTTTCATTCACAATTTAAAGAATAAGAAAAACAAACGGTTAGGATGTGTTTCAAGGGAAGAATGGAATGAGGCTTTGCGTGCTCTCGTCATTCAGGTACAGTGTGCGAATTTTCATGAAGATTTACACTTAATCAAGAGTGGAAAATCACATTTGTCGAGATTGTTTCGATTAAATCCTTTCATAGATGCTGAAGGAATATTGCGAGTGGGCGGAAGATTGAGAAACGCATCATTGAACTTTTCATCGAAGCATCCGATTATAATTCCGAAAAATCATATATTAACATCGTTGATAATTCGCTATTATCATAAGAAATATCTTCATACCGGTTCATCCTTAACATTATCACTTATTCGACAAGAATTCTGGATTGTTTCTGGAAGAGATGCTGTACGTCAGGAGGTTCATCGATGCATACAGTGTTTTCGCGGACGAGCGAAGAGTCTAGAACCCATGATGGCAGATCTACCAACATTCAGAGTAAGACCCAGTAAAGTTTTCTCCATATGCGGTATGGATTTTGGCGGTTATTTTAACATAAAATCTTCAAATTTACGGAATGCTAAGATACTAAGGCTTTCTTTCGGTCTATAAAATTTATATTTTATATTTATGGTAAATGCAAAGGGTGCATTTTAATTTTCGTTTCTTGTTATTTTTTATTATTACACATTCGGAAGCTTCCTAAGATAAGGAAAATATTATTTAGATTATGTATATTTTAGCGGTTTGAGAGGGGGAATGGATTTTTTACTTTTCGGTCAACGGATTCAACGGTAAAAATTATAAGTTTTTCTTTTTCTTTTTCGGGCTGCCGGGGGAGTATGTTCGCTATGGTAGCGAAGGCTATTTTTTATTGTTTTAATTTTATTTTTTCCTAATTGTTGCAACACTTCGGATTGGGCATTTTTTTCGGACATCTAGGTATGAATGCGATTTATAGGTACATGTCCTGATTACCTACATTCCATGATACCAAAATGTCACATATTATTCCTACCCAAAAAACCTTACCAACAAGTCAGTGTCAATTCATACGGTAATACGGTCGGATCAAATTTCTACATTCGCTCTACAAATTAATCTTCAAATCAATATTTCATCGGAAAATTTTATCATCATCTTTTTTATTATTATTATTCGGAATAAAATCATTTTTACTAAAATTCAACAAGTCGGAATCGTAAAAGGATCGAACAACCATTAACTGCAAATTAAATTCTGTGCAAGTTTTAGTGTGTGCAGTGTTTTGTGAAACCAGCGACCTCTGGATGAAGGATTAAAATTGGTAAGTTCCATGCGCCATTTATCATTTTCCATCTTCCTACATCCATTGTTGATGTTTTGGCTGTATTGATAATAAAATATAGTTAAAATATACAACAGTAGGTATACCATCTTTTATTTAATACATTTTGACTGACGATAATGGATGGACAGATGATTGAAACCGACCATAAGTGAGAAAGAATGAGTTTACCGTCTTCCTAATAAAATTTAATATTAACTTTGAATTCGAAAATATCGATACGAGGGCGTTTCACAAAGTCATATTTTATGTGAATTATTAAAACCTTTTCCTAAGAATATGTATAAATATCACTGATTTAATAATAATTATGTAATTAAACTATTAATTTTTTCGGTAGTCACTTGGTAACAAGTGAAAGTAAACAGTGTTTTTGATTTTATTTTTATAACAAAATTTATTAATAATTATGTATTACATTGAAGGTTGTACAGATATATCTTTAAAAAAAAAAAAAAAGAAAAAAAAAAAATGTACCTATATATAATATACATGATGCCTGCCTCTTATAGGACACCAAAAAACTTTAAAAACTTACAAAAAAGAGTGAGAGACTTGTTCTTTTGCAGAAACTCATTATTTTCATTATTTATTTATTTCTATCATCAACGGCTTTTAGCTTTTTACATTATTAAGGTTTAAACATATTTTTACAAAAGTCAATCAATACATATAAAGCAAACAAAAAACAATAAAATAAAACCTTAATTAATCAATAAAACATTTAAAATATTAACGTATTCAAATATTTAACCAATATCAACTTCATACAAACATATACAAGTGTATAGGCTTTCATGGTGATACATACTATGCTGCATAAATGCTACAAAAATAAAAATTAATATCTAGGCACATACATATAAGATATAATTTTTTTATTTATTTATTTATATTACGGATCTTTTATGATGCAAACAAAATTGCACGAAGGAAGTGGATGCAAGATGCACAGCATATGAGTAAAAAAGAGGCCTATGTTCAAATATTGACCCAAAACTACTGAAGAAGGAAGGAAGATCTTGTTATAAGATTTTAATTGATAATAATTATGTATTACATTGAAGGACCCACCTTCCACCCGGATACCGCAGAAGTCTGGGGACTTCCATTTATCCGAAATTCTACACTTAACAAATCTTGTCCACACCGGAGGCGCCATAGTGGGCAGCCTGAAGGGCTGGCCGGCCAAACCACCAAACCGCCAAAACCTCCGTGTGAAATCTTTTGACTAAACTCCTTCGATGTACCTTTATACGAGAGAAGCAAACATAGTAATACTACATATATCTATACAAAAAAAAAGGAATCAAATAAACAAGTTATCTTAACCTAGGTTACAAAAGTTACAAAATAATAATAAGTAAAAGTGCGTAATATAGTTACAAAATAATTGCATAATATTCTGGAACAAAAGCTGAGTTGAGGTGTCCAGAGACTTTTCCTAGGTTATTCAGGCCGGCGAACCCGAGGGTCGCCGTTACCGGGGCTGTTGCAGAGACGCTTCCCTCCCCAAGGGACATCCCAACCAGACCTAATACTCTCCACCAAGAGAGACAGGACAACACAAAGACGAAAAAAAAAAAAAAAAAACGAGTTCGCCCGCGACAGCCACAATCACACAAGGCAAAATCAACCATCAAGCTCTCCTAAGCGAGCCTGGCTCACGCAGGAGATCCCACCGAGATACCCAGACATCTACAAACCTCAAAAAGGCCCTGAAATTCCCAGGACAAGTCATCAACTCCGCAGACCAGAAGGGTCTAGGAGTGTCATCACTCATACTATCTATCATCACGTTTCTTGCATCCATCATCAATGGGCACTCCCACAGGATGTGCCCCGCAGACTGAGCTCCCGTCCCACAAGCACACCACGGGTCGTCCGCAAGCCCAAGCTCAAAGAGCTTGGCTTTTAGCTCCCCGTGGCCCGTCACCAACTGAACAGAAAAGTGGTCAAAGGACAGGAAACGCCTTTTAATCCTCTCTCTCACATCCGGGAGAAAACCGTAGACAAGCCTAGCGGTTCTCCCCCGGTCCCATCTTTCTTGCCACACTTCCAACGTTCTCTCTCTAATTCGGCTGAATGCCCTACTTATTCCCCTAATTCCGGGTTCCGCTTGAACGGAAATACCGAGATGCTCTACTCTACCATCCGCCTTGATCCTTCGTCTGGCCACACTGTCTAAGACTTCTAAATCGGCAGGCAGTACGCCAGCAATGACTGGAAGGCCATCGCTAGCGGCTGTACGATACGCACCAGTGACGGCGAGCAGCGGGAGTCTTTGTCTCCTCAAGACCGCCGTCGACACAGAGCCCACCAAGAGTCTGTGCGACCAAACACGGGCAGCATACGTGACTTGCGCCACGTACGTCGCCCGATATATGGCTCTCACAGTCCCCGACCTCAGGCCCCATGTACCACGACTCAGTCTGCGAAGAGTAAAAAACAGTACTTTATGTATTGTCGGGTGTTCGTTAAAAATATTAAAAAAAACATTTAATGGTGACCCTTGTTCTACCTTTTTAGTATTTGTTATTATTCGAATCAGCCAACCAAGAAATGAAACAATGATGGTGCAATTTCAATCTATTACACCATACATTCCTGTAAGTCTATTTGTTTCTTATTAATAATAATGATATCTACAATATGACTTTGCCTAATGTTATTATAACTCTTCTGCTTTTTAACCTTTATTACTTCACATATTTTTAATTTCAACACTATGACAATGTCCCCGTTAAACGTTATTTCGCTCTACACAATCCTTATTTTCTTGACTGCACTTGGCGGTTCAATTAATTAACGTTGAAAGTTATTTTTTTTTTTTACTTAGACTGCTTTACTCTTAGTAATTTATTGTTATATTTTTTCTCAATATTCGCATTAATTGAAGAGAGAAGTACCTAGTATAAAAGATTCCAACAACGGCGGTTTTGGAAGGCAGACTTTTCAGGCCTTCCCAATGGCCATGGCCCATGAGGACAATTTTTGTTTGAATGTGCGGATTAATAGGAGTTAACGACTCCTGAGATATCTGGGTGTGATGTGGGTCTCTATTCAATATTCGGATTAATGAAAATTTCCAGACTACAATATTTGAGCTGTCAGTGGGTTTCCTTCTCGATATTTTTAAGATGGAAAATATTTATTTATTCAACTGTTTAGGAAACTTTAAGTATGAAGGGAGTGCGTGTAATAATTTTTATTACATAGGTATATCTACAATATTTAAATTATATCTTTTTAGTTTTAAACAATGTGCTTATTTTCAGGAATACAAGAGTGAAAACATTACAATTAGTGGTGATATTTGTATGACTCGCATTATATTACTAACTGTAAGTTTGTACTAAAAAAATATGCATTCATTCATTCATTCATTCATACTATCACTACATTTCTTACAAATGAGATAATGAGTGAACCAACTGCATGTAATAAACAAACAAATCGTCTAAAAATAAAGTCTTGTATTGAATATTTGTCGATCAGTTTGTTTAGATTATGATTTTACTATTTTATATTGTTTTTAATTAAAGTTTTATACGTTATAAATGAGTGATTATTGTAGTTAATTCGTTTAGTTTATATGATTGTCGTTCACTTTACCTACAAAGGAACATTCGACGTGTAATTTGAGCATTTTAATTATTGTGGGAATTGCGTTATTACTTCAAACAAACCTATAACAAGTAGATTTTATATTAATTTAATGTTTAACTATTATATTTTAGATTACGACTAGCAACCATTTTGAATTGTTATTGTTTTATTTTTGTACCAATAAGTACAACAAAATTATAGTACAAGTAGGTACCAAGTCTAGTGTACAAAGTTCACTTTCATACCTTGATATCAATGGTTTTTCTTAATTGCTAAAAATGCTTTCCAGCACGATGTTTTCTGGAACTTATAATAATGTACTATACGCTTATAGGTAAAAAAAAATCCCTGGTTCCAAAGACGCAGGAGAAATATTGTGAAACCTCAGGCTAGATGGTAGTCGGATAATGTAGGGAAGATCATTGGAAGAAAGTGAAGGCAGCAAATCGAGTATAGAAGGAAGTGCAAAAGCCTAGATAGATTTTAAAACGAAGATGATTCTTCTTCTGTAGGTGCCCTGTCAGGTCCCCCCGACGTTGGCGATCACTCTGGCATAGGCCTCTCGGTCCTGCGCTGTCTGGAATAACTGATGATTACCGGCCGCATCGGATATTTGGAAATGCATGATAAACTGTATAACCCCCCCCTTTCCCCTTTTCCTTTCTTTGTATGCATATGTTTGTATCTTTTTTTTTCTCAGTCTCTCCCTTTTTTATATATATGTTTATGTATGTATGTTTGTATATATGTTTACTTTGTGAGTATTTTTTTTCTCTTTTTTTTCAAATTACCTTGGATTTTTGCTTTTTTTATTCTCATAAACTGTATGAATATTACGTAAGTGAAAATGTTTGTGAGGCTAGGAGTGGATGGTGAGAGATCCTTTTCGATTTATTCCACAAGGGGTATAACCTGATATATATGTGTAAACAACTTTGATAGTTAGATAATTTATTTATCGTCTTACCAGTGAACAATAAAAATAATAAATAAGCGACGCAGTACATTCTGTGACCACTTAAAGTAGTTGACTACATAATTCCATTATCCTCATGTTGTCGTGCATCTGTGATGGAAATTAGTATTGAGGTTTCGCATTAAACTCTCAGTACTTGGGTTACACATTATGTTGGTACATACTCGTACATTCTTGGGAAGTGATTGCACCTACTACTTTTAATACTTATACTAGAATGTTTTGTCTATAAAACATTTATATTATAATATTAATGCTTACAAGAACCATCCTCGTTTAAAGTGTTTGCATAATTTGATGCATCGTTTTAAATATTAATCAGATACCTACATAATAATGAGAAAATGTTCATAATTTGTGATGATTTAAGGCAGGTAGGTATACGTATTCTCTTGAATTAATTTTAAACTCTTGTGTGAGGTTTCGCTTTTGCAGAATTATATGAAACTATATTATGATTGTTTTTTTTATTGTTTATTGAAAATAATTGTATTGTGTACTTTGGAAATAAATATACTTATTATTATTATTTATTATATAGGCACATGAACATTATTAGGACTATTGATGGCCGTAAACTGTAGCCGTGCAGCACTCTAAGAATAGATTTCCTACTCTTATCTGTAAGCGGGTACCTGTAAAAGGCAAATGTTCGAATAAAAAGACGTTTTACTCTTAAAATTCAGCCATGAGATATGCCACCCATTCTAAATTTCAAAATTTTTGATTTGCATAGGAAGGATAATTTTCATGTTTATTACATGCAATGTTATTATAAACAGAGGATATCCTAATATTGTAGTCAGTATCTTTGAACTTTTAAGATTTCTTCTCTTCTTCAGCGCGTGTTCGTCCACTACTAGATAATCTAAAACTTCTGAAATTTTTATTTCGTCGTCAACACAAATACTCTCAGAGGAGTACTAACATGTTTTAAGGTAAGCGTAATTAAGAATATTCATCTGCGAAAATAGAAAAGTCAGCGATAGGGATATCTACATATAATGAATAAACCGATCGTCTTTTTAGGAAACTCAAAAACTCTCAGAAAAAAGTAAAAGACCTATTCTTCACTGAATAATGAAAAGGGAAAATATTGTATATAACTTACAAATTAAGCTCCGTATTACAACCCGCTTGGATCTGTTGTCATGATGTATTTGAAACATCTCATCCGATGAAGCGTCGTGAATCAAACAAGGTGGCGTTGATACGCTGTATAAGTAAGGTTTAGATCAGGGGTCGGCAACCTTTTAGCTGTGGTGTGCCAAGCCACTCTACCAATATGATTCAGGGTGCCGCCTTAATTCTAAATTATATAATGGGGTTCTAGAGGAGAAGAATTTTATACCAAATTTATCTTTTAAATATATTTATTAAAAAAATAACATAAAATTCTAACATAAATTAATTTTTTTTAATGCGAACCTTGTCCCTGCACATTTTTGCTTAATATTTCAATATCAGGGGTATAATTTGTGACTTTTAATTTCACACAAGATTCTGAATGTTCAGTTGTTAAACGACTTCTTTGTGGACTCAAAATATGTTTCATGTGAGAAAAAATTTGTTCACAGAGATATGTGGAACCAAAAGCGGAAAGGAGAGCACATGCAATTTTCTTTAAACAATTAAATCTTTCCGGCAATGACATCCAACAATTTAATATAGCAGTCGATTTTTCCATAGAGTCATCTTTCAGATTTTTTCGTAATTCCTTAAATTTTGTTTTCCATAATTCTGAAGATATTAGTTCGATAAGTTCCATTTCAAAATTATCAACATTCATCCACTCAAAAATTGAAAAATCAAACGGGATTATTAATGGATCTATTAAATCTGGTTTTATGAGGAAGGAAAATATAGGCACATGAGCTTCAAAGTCTTTGCATCTTCTGGAAAATTCATCTTTAAGTGCTTCAACGTAGGTTTTAAGTTCATATTTGTCTATGGTCGATTTATTTGCAAGCGCTTTAACATTTGGGAAGTATTTGTAGGTACTAGTATTAATATCACATGAAAATATATTTAATTTTGTAGCAAATCCTGTCCAATATTCAAAAAGTTCGAGCACAGTTTGGCGCTTTCCTTGCAATATTAAGTTTAGTTAATTGAGATGTTTAGTTATATCAGTCAGAAACATCAATTTGCATAACCATTCTTTATCGTTCAATTCGGGGAAATGTTGTTCCTTTTCATTAAGAAAAACTTTAATGTGTTCCAGACATGACACAAACTTATTCAAGACATTGCCTCGACTAAGCCGAGATTCGAGTTCGCGATTTTCCTGATCACTTTATAGAGTGCCATTCAGAACCCCATCGCGTGCCAAGCCTGGCACGCGTGCCATAGGTTGCCGACGCCTGGTTTAGATTGTCAATGAGCATACTTACTGTATTTATGATGTGAAAATTTGCCACGTTTACTGTAGACCACGATCATTCAGCTACCGATTTTTGTTTGAATATGATTACCCACAACATAGTTAGTTTTTTTATAGACTGCACTTATGTTGTTACCTATACATTTTGAGTAGGAATAATTTTGTAGTCCGCAATTAACATAATACACTCTATATACGATTCACTATTCCAAGAAATAATTTGTACTGGTTGGTTTGAATATTTATCAGTATGATATATTTTTTGCGTGAATAAGATCCGATGCAATCTCGTGTTATTGCGAAATAAACTATTTCGAGTAGATCTAATTATATACGAATGCATTGCTTCAAACAAATGTTAGTTTGCATCATTTTTAAAAATATCTGAATATGATTTGTGAAATGTGTACCTAATGCAGCAAGTCAAAATGAGTCAAAAACAATTAAAATTATTGTCTATGTTTGATTTGATGTAATTAAATTTCTTCTTAAAACTCTTTTATTATGTTAGTGTATTCTCATTTTTGTTTTGTATTATTGATTAAAGTTGCACATTTGTACGCAAAGCTCATCACTACTTCACACTATTAAAATTTAATTACCAATTCATGAGTTGTCTTTTGGAAGCTTTGTTTGGTTAACATAAGTGTTTAAATATCAGAAGATGTTGGTTTAGTCATTTAATTTCCATTTTACACCGTACGAGTTGTTTTTGTATGAAATTCTCAACGTGCATTTTATTCACGACACGATGCTCTGACGGCTTAACCGTCGCGTCGATAAGAATTTTAAATAACAATATGCGAGAATTCTCGTGGCGTTGGAGAAAAACTGTGTCATTTTGCCAAACTGATGTCGGTGGTTCTGAAATTCCATACACCATTTTTGAAATTTGTACGTAAACATGTGTTTTTGCTTGTCTGAATACTTTGTTTATAATAGCTGCAGATTATTCAATGAAGAGTTTCATAGTTGTTAGTATGTTGTAGTTTTATTTAATTGAAGTACTACTTCTACTATACCATTACGGCATATCCCCCTAGTGGGGTAGCCAGCAGACTCTACTGCATGTAATAAACAAGCAGATTGTCGGTTTTCCGTACAAATGATAAATAAAGAAATTCAGGATGGTTGGCATGGTTCATCGCTGAATTGTAATTGTTCATTTTCTTATACGTGAAGTTTTACGAACACTGGCCTTTTAGAGAACACTCGAAAACTTCTATACCGGAGATTCCACGGGGTGAATTGAAGTATTTCAGAAAAATATCTTCTATCAGTGCTGTATCAGATCCCCCCGACGCGACGTCCCGCGCTCTTTGGACCAGGGTGCTAAAAAGGCCACTTTAAATCAATCATAATAGGAATTGTAAAACGATTTAACTGTAACATTTCACCAAATATGAGTTGTAAAGGAATTGCTCAATGTGGCCATTTTAGGCCCCCAGCTCTCCCATATCAAAATATCTTAGCTTCCTCCAATTATTGTTGAATTTTCTGGTTGAAGTGTCTGATCTCTCAGTATATATGTATTTTTTATTGTTGTTAATTTCTCATTCAAATGGGTTGTAGAAAAATAGAACATTTAAAAAAAAATCCGAACTTGGTATAGGTATTTCAAGTTGCTGTGGAGACATTTTTTCTGCCTGTGTTTAGCTTATTAAAGGACGAATTTAAACCACAAATATTTTCGCAGCAGTTTGCAAAATACAAATTTTGCATTTAACTTTGTATTCTCATCCTTTGGGGAACATTATTAGTATTTAGAGTACCTCAATAAAAGTTACTGTTTGAATGATTTAAAATAGCTGCTTTTTGTGGATTTTACAGTTCATATCTAATATTATCGGAACCACCTCAAGGTCAATTTTTTATGACACCTTCTAAGTTCCTGAACAAATCTAACTTAGTATAGGTACATAGTTTTGCAGCTGCCAGCTTTTATAAATTATTAACATAATAACAATTATATTATAGCAACGGATAAAAGCTCATTAATTTACAATAAATATGAAATGCTTTACTACAGTTTATGATCAGCAAATAACTGTTTTGTATCATTTTATGTTTTTGTTGTGAATGTTTGTTACGTTAACAACTTTAAGTTTATATTTGAGTTCTGCAAATACTGTTTTATTAACATTTATTGCCAGAAAATCAGTATTGAACTATCGCATGGCTAATTTTCATTGCATATTATAGGAAATTGATGTTATTCAAAAATGAAAATATTAATGATCATTTTAATGTACCCATCTATAAGTATATATTTTTTATTTTTTTATTTTATTTATTTATTTATTCTTCTGGCACATCATCATTACATAACAGTGTTAACAAAATAATATAAATAATATATTTTTAATAAATAAAATATAAAAACATATTATTGAGCACTGTTTAATCTCCACTATGTTAGGTTGAATACCGAACGTTTTCGCCTATACTTGTAGGCATCTTCAGGGAAAAGTATAGGCGAAAACGTTCGGTATTCAACCTAACATAGTGGAGATTAAACAGTGCTCAATAATATGTTTTTATATTTTATTTATTAAAATTAAAAATGGATTTCCACAGCGTAAACACAAAAACTCTTGAATTATTAAATAATATATATTTTTTTTTAAAACTAGGACGATGTGCAGTGGCGAGCTTATCACTATAAAGTGATTTCTTCCATCTAACCACGACACATTGACATAAACCTAGTAAAAACTAATTTACTTACAAAAAAAAACCATTAAGTAATACATAACAAAAGAAAAAAAACAAAATTTAAAAATAATATTTGACACACACTCAACATGTGGCAGGGATAATGGATCTGAGGAGGGGGGGGGGGGGGCTAGGGAACGGATACTGAGTTAGAAGATAGCATTTTTTCCTTAACACAAGATTTAAAAACATTGAGCGATTGTGAAACTCTATGCGAAGAAAGAAGATTGTTCCAACAACGAGCACCATAAACTGAGAATGATTTCGAGAAATAATTGGTACTGTGTGTAGGAATTGCCAGAAGACGCTCGTTATTGGATCGCAGTGGTAGGCCATGGCTCGCTAAATACTCGAAATTTTCTTTTAAATAATAGGGAGAAGACGTGGAATAGAGTATTTTGTAAACAAGTGATAGAAGTTCACGTCTTTGATGCACAGTTAGCCACTTTAGATTGACTCGATACTGGGAGATGTGATCAGACCTCTTGAGATTGAAAATAAATCGGATTTAGTTGTAGTATACTGTGGTTCTTATTCATGGTATATGGAAAGGCTGGCAGAAAAAAAATCAAACTTGTTGTACCAAATTTTGTTGTAACTCACTATGTGCTCCTTTTGTACAAAGTTTTTTTTTACAAAAAATTATTATATAAATACTATATGCCCTTTTAAATATAAAAATACAATTTAAACATATTAGGATATTCGATAGTTTCTTGCTAGTTCATTTTGACACACATAACATAAAACTTACTACTTCTACTATCCCATCACGGCATATCCCACAAGTGAGGTAGACAGATCAGCAGCATGCAATAAACATGCAAGCTGTCCTCCGTATAAAGACAGAAACCGTCAATTTAATTTTTGTCGAAAATCTTAATAATATTGTATTATCAAACCGTACAATAAATGTAATTAAAAGAAGGTTTTTGCAGATGAAAAAAAAATACATGTTAAATCGAGTGACATTCCATTTTGTTTGATGTTTAATTTGCACGCTGTTTAAAAATGAAGATATTTTAAATTATTTGGCGTTTAAAATATTTACATGGTGTAAAATTTTTCACATATGTACCTCTCTATACATTTTGATTATAGTATGTGTGTGTTTAGTCTTATAACAAAGCTTATAACATCATCTAATATAATATACATACGTATAGTATTCGCCTAGGGGTGTGTTGATCATCCCATCTAAATAAAATATTATTTTTATAATCAGCGCGATATTATGTAAATATTTATACCTTGTTAACTCTTTTGACCTTAGGAATATTAATGGCGGTCATCGGTTCGTCATTTCATATACTTGGAATATGAACAGATTATCACATTAATAACGTGAACGTATTTTGAGAGCATGTATGTGATTTTTTTGTTAATCGATTCTATTAAATTTAGAATAGCAGTTATTCGGTACATTTTTAATTTTATTCACCCCGATTATTTCTTAGAAATTTGGGTAAAAAAGTTTTTAATGGAAAATAAAAATTGTTGCAGGCAGAGGTTTAACACTCTTTTTTATGTTATACCTTATCAAATAGTAGTACTATAGTTCTGAAAATACAGAAATATATACTCCGATAAAGCTGATTTTTATTCACAGAAAGTAGAAAAGATTCAATACAACGTGACGCCTTCTGGTAAGTAATTTTCGCATACCAAGTTATAATAGAGGGTTCAATCTTTTTAAGCCAATATCTATATTATAAAATGTTTGCCTTACTTAACTTGTTAGCGGCTATGCGGCTATTTCTTTTAGATTTGTTTTATGATTTATCGAATATTTATACGTGAACAAGTGATTTTGATCACCAATAATAATTGGAAACTACAGGTCTTGTTTTTTTCATAATT
Source organism: Athripsodes cinereus (assembly GCA_947579605.1). Taxonomy (NCBI): domain Eukaryota; kingdom Metazoa; phylum Arthropoda; class Insecta; order Trichoptera; family Leptoceridae; genus Athripsodes; species Athripsodes cinereus. Next base: position 15,969,513 of record OX388316.1, on the reverse strand, counting down.
TTTTTTTATATTTGATTTATTTGTGGTGTATTTCATATTTTATATTCGGTATAATCAGACTTGATATTTATACATATTTAATGATATGATTATGCGATTTGTGTTAGAAATATTGAAACGTCAACTTTTTTGAAACTTTTCGATGCAAATTTAAGTGTTCTTATTTTACTTTGACTTGTAAAGGCTTACTGGAAAAGAATGTTTGAGAATTTATTTCATCATATTTCTTACTTGTCATACACGAAATTAAAAATTTGAAAGGTTTTCTGTGTTTATTCTGTTTGAATAAATAAACTCGTAATAAAATAAATTAATGATAACAAAAATATTGGCCATAACTCCCTTTATATATTTTAACCTTTTGCGATTTTGCAGTCGATGGACAAATAATAAAAACACAAAATAATCCGTATTGTTATATCTCTTATAAATATTTTTGTACGTACCTACATAAGTAACGGGTGTTTGTAGAACAATATTTATTATTATAATAGGAAACTTTACAGTTGAATTTAGTTATAGCAATATTGTTTTATAATAATATACCTACCTAAGTATGAAAAACCACACAGATTATTACAATGTATAAAATGTAATATAATTTTCACACAATTTTTGTTATGTGAGTTTAATTCAGATTACAAATTAATGGGCGCGTTGAACGTATAATATGTAACCAGGTAGTACAATTGTAGCAAGTGATTTTGTATTCGCGTTTTTCATATTTTGTAAATAGGTAATTTTTATCTTTTGTTTTTTTTTTATTTTTTATTTTTTTTTTAACATAACATGCATAGACAATTCACACAGATCGAGCTAGTCCCAAATTAAGATTGAATCTTGTATTGTGGGTACTAACGCGACGATACATTTACTCTTGGAATTTTATCTTACATGAAATTTAATTTATAATTTCATTTAATGAAGATTGGTAGGTATCGCAAATACACACGTATAAACCTTGCCAAAAGAAAAAGTTGGGCTGAATGTGTCAATTTTCTTTTATACTTTGACTGTTCATATTTTTACTGAATAAATAATTATTTATAATTGAATTGCATGTCGTTCGTTTTGTCCTATCTAAATGTTTATGCTTCAACTTTTATTAATGATTTCATAGTATTTCACAATAGAATTTTAAAATTCGCGTTTTATGGTTCGCGATCTATTTGGTGGAGGTGTAATTTCAATATAAGATGTAATGTTTTATGGATATTAAGCATCGGATCGACACATGGCGGTCTTTTTAATATTTTTAAGTACTCTTCTTTTAGTTGTTGTTGAAATAGTTAAATATAAAGATTTCTTTACATCAAAGAGATTTACATCGGATACATGTTGGATACTTAAATCTACTTGCAATTTTTTGTCCAACAATTTTCTATTTATTTGTTCGCCACAATTCAAATTGTTATATGATTGAAAAAATTGTATAAATAGTCGCTATCATTAGTACTATGTCGCGCACATTTAGTTAGCGTCATTAATTGTGTATGCTCATTATTTATATTTTTGGCAGCCGTTAATTTGAATTTTCTGTCACTCGTTTAATGCTTTTTTTTGAAACTTTGGAACATGGCTAACACAGCATGAGGGCTTTCACAACTATCAAATGCAATAATTATCCCATCTTGCGATCATATCCTAATGTGTAACAGCTCCTTTACGAGCTCGTGGTGGTAGGAATCATAGAAAAAACAAAGAAAATAGTGACACGCTAAACTTACCATGAATATTTTTCTATTCTTTATAATTATGTGCGCAAGTCCAAAACTAGTCTTTTTCTGACAATTTGCGATCACAATGGAGAAAGCTTTGCGGCTCTGCACTCTCCGAAACGACTCCTACACACCCGTTGCACAGCCAATATTCTTTACCAGGCCTTCTTCCTCATATATTATGAATTTATGAAATTGTGTTTTTAGTACATTTGAATGAGATAACCGATATTTAACTTGTTGGATATTAGTCGGATGCAAGTCTCACGAATATGAAAGTACCTTAACGCGAATTATCGGATTATAACTACGATCATAATAACTTTAATAAAATAATTTGATCTGGTTTTAATAACCATAAAATTTAATAACATATTATCTTCATCGCTCGTTGTACTAGGTACTATTAATTATGTAAATTCTTCCAAACAAACGGAAGTCTATGATAACTCTATTTAATAATGCATTACTAAGATATAAATAATTATTATTGTGAATCATCAAATTATCCCCCATGCTTCTGTACTTGGATATTTTTTCCATTTTATAATGTTATTATGTTTTTGTATTACACAAATTAATTTATTTTGTCTGAACGGTATCATAATACAGAATACTTAACTTGTCTTATTTTAACTTTTGTATGGAATAATAATATTCCATTTTCCTATATGTTGAAAGATCAATGTTATTACAGCTTCTTCAATATGTGAGTGGATTCTTATTCCTGATGATGATGACGATTCTGGGTGAATTTGTTTTGGCGTCGCTTACCAGTCTTTAGACCGTTTCAAGGGCGACGGTGAACGGTCTTTAATTTACTTTTGAAGCTGGTAACAGGTTAGTTTTACCTGAGTGGTGCTGATAGGCAATTTAGCAGTATTGGTTCGTTGACACCAAAATTCGTCTCGTAGAAGTTTAACTTATTTAATTCGGGAGCCCATTTAATACGATTGATATAAAAAAAAAACAAATACAACCTCGTGCACCTTTCACAGAAAGCTAATAAAAGCTTTATCGTGAAAGGGGATTTTGCCGGCAAATATGTATAAATTTATATGTAGGTATACATATCATGTTGCAATAACAAGTTAAGTATGAAAACTATATGAAAATGTTAACTCTTTAGAGCTTTGATTGGGCAACAAAGCAAGTAGCTAGATAATTGACTAATGTTTTAAACATATAGGTCATCCTCTCTAACACTTTTTTGTTGAGCTTAATTTGCTTACACACTTGTTTTTAAAGTAGGCATGTTTCTATTTTCTCGATAGCTATCCCATCATCTTGTATTCCAAGGATATTTTTTTAAAGATTTATCTGGGTTTGTGTTATAAACCTAAATACAACCTCATACACCTTTCACAGTAAGCTAGAAGCTTGTGTCGTGAAAGGGGAGTTTGCCGGCACCTGGGATCAAATTGTGAACCTCATGTGCGAACTAGTTAAAACTGATGATCGACCCCATTGTCAAATTTTCTGATATTGTAAAACCAACGAGACAGACACGTTACGTGGAACTTCTTTTCTGCAAAAAAAAACAGTAATTTTCAGTATTCGTAATTCTTCACATTATCCAGATTGTCAATTATTTTTCAAGCGAAACTCCATGTAAAATCACCATTAGAAAGACATCCATATCTTTGTAAATATTATATTTTGAGAGATGTAGATTTTTATAGATATATTTTGAGAGATATATTAGATTCATGAAAAATATATTTGATATATAAATTGAACAACTCGTTAACTCATTAACTCATACTAAAATTAATAATAAGTACCTACACTGCAAATTATCTGGTCGCATTCTTATGTTATCATTAATTAGCTCGATAGATGATAATTGAGAATTGACTATTGTGTATAAGATAATAAATTGACCGCTGTACTTTATTTGACTTACGTTTTATAATTATGTTTAATCGGCTATTGATGATAGCTGATCATAGAGATATCAAATTTGCGTCATTAAATTTATATGTTTACAATACATACATACATACATATCATACAATACATACTATACATACATACATATCAGATGTTCCCTAACTCTTTTCGTCGACTGCCCACTTTGTGAGATATCCAAAACTCTAGTGCCTCCCTCAGGGCCTTTCTTCTAAGAAACCAGCGCCTCCTTTTCTCTGGATTTTCTACTGCTCCCTTGGAAGGCGCCAACGTCTACTGGGGACGATAACGTCATCTTTGGGAACCACTGCTATATTGCATCGATCGTCATTTTAGACGGCAGCTGGGGCCAAACGCCAATTACTCAAATTCTTATACAAGCTTATTACTTCCAAAAACTCATGCTCTTTTGTTTAATGTGTCGAGCATGTGTAAATCCTTTAGAATCTAGTTTACATCATCTAGCCATTTGATCCTCTGGCGTCTACATCCCAGAGCTGATGAAAACCATACGCTAAAATTACAAATTCTTCGATTTAAAAAGATGTTAACATTCTAAGGTTTTTACCTGAAACTGTGTGTGTCGCAATGTGCACTAGCATATTATTTGGATTAAGATTGAAACCAGGTTTCATATCGGCGTCATTTCTTCATTGCTGATTATAAATACATTGTATGTACTGTATGGGACGTAAATATTTCTCCTTTGTGCTCATTATAAGTGTAACTTACTCGGGCCAGTGCTAAAGTTATATACGTGAATTCTATTAGTCTTCATTAATGAGTTAAAGGATCACGGATAGTGATCTGAAATCACGATTTTATATACAATCATTGGAGATAAGTTTGTACGTAGGTATATTATATGCTGCAGTGTTTGGTGGTGAAGGCGAAGACTGTGAACACATCGCGAGTTATTTGTTACACGATCTCTATTATTTATATTTTATACTTTACATAATCCACCATTTAACACGTTCATTTAAAATCAAAACACAAACTACTACCTGCTATGTCCGTTGCACTACAGCGCATACTAATAGGAAATGTTTATAGAAGTTTCTCCCATACATCAATCTGACTTGTGAGGATGATATCCTGTATAGAGATTTATTTGATCCTATCATTTGCTTTGCATTATTTCTCACTACATATTATATTATCATAATGCATATTATTATATTCATTCAAATTGATACAATGTATTGAAATACATCCATGTGCACAACTTTCCTATCATTTTAATACCTACTACTATTAAATATGGTATTTGATTTGAACTTTTATTTTGGTTGTTCATATGTCTTGAGAACTTTTTATTTAAATATCCGTTACATGTTATCATACTTTTTTAATACGTTGAAAGTAATAACATGTCCATCATCTTACAAAAAATGCAAATTACTGAGCGATGCCTACCGATATAGCATTCACTTTAATTAATTTTGTAACACCTCATTCTCCTATTTGATTAATCTCATGTAGGTATCACGGGCTAACAAATTAAATTAAACCAAATTCTTAATCTGAATTGACATCTCAATATCACAGTTCGACTCCCGCACCGCGACAAAATCCGGACAGAATGTATTACAGTATTATTTATTATAAGAGCGCCCGGGGCACCAGCCATAACATCAACAAAAAATACTTATATCTTCTGACAGTTGTTGATTAGTTTCGTGAGCGCTTTAATCCTTTTCACACCGCATAAACACCAAAAAATACCGCTGTCATAAGGTGAGGTTTGTTTCCATCCCGTCTGAGCTTCATATCGTCTAAATCTAAGAGGATTTTGATAATCAAATAATTAAAATTTTCGTATTATTCAAATCAATGTTACATGTTCCATTCCAAAAAACTTCAACACCAGAGTTATTATAGTTTTTATTAATGTTTACTTAACAAAAAAATATGTGTTTTGTGATGTGTAACTTTCGTTCCTTCGTAACGTTTGCAAATTATCTTGGAAATGAAGAAAGGGGGTTGAAAAGCCTCTGAAATAACCGAGGTATAAATGGAAAACTCTGAGTTGGATATAAAAGGGCATTAAGATACATTTTTACTTTTACGAAATTATTAAACTATGTATGAATTGGTTTGAAATGATTGAGTATACGAATGAAACAAATTTTGGGGCGAATAAACTCCTCAAAAGAATCTGCCAACAACGAGCTAACTGGATTGGCCACAACATCAGGCACCCAGGACTGTTCATCGCAATCGCAGAGTGTAGGACCGAAGGCACAAATGGCAGAGGTCGACCGAGAGACGACTATATGGGCCAACTGAAGAGGGACATGAGCTGTGGCTCATACATGGAGTTGAAGAGACTGGCTGAGAATAGGGAGGAGTGGAGATGAAAGTCCAAACTCGTTGCAAACCAATCCAATGGATTGTAACTCATTATATTACATTGAATTAATATTTTGCTTACTTGCTACTAGAGAAATGATAACAAATTTTTATTTTTAATGTTTACTCAACATAATATATACAACGAAAATATTTTTTTCAAAGTTTATCAAAGATCTAGTTTACTGTTTATGTAAATGTCAATATCCATATAAAATATAGAATTTAACATTGTGAATTTAGATTGTGTTATTGGTGCACGAATTGTTAAAACATGTTATTGTCTCGTATATATTATTGTGTTGTAATATAAATACCAGCACCGACATATTGGGTTAGTTAAAATAATAGAAGTAATAAATAAACACACAAGAAACTTCTAAAACCAGAGGACTCGTTAATAAAATGAAGAGTGTTTGCCACCCGAGGTGTGGATAATTGGAAATCAATGGTACATCGTGACATGCAAGTTTTCAACATTCCGATTATAATATTATATTAGATACCAGCATTACTATATAGCTTCCATGAAGAATATTACTCAACAGATGCCACATCTGCACAACCATCAGATTGTGCAAACTCCTTTGAGTAGGAAACAGGAAAGGTGTCCCGATGCTTAAGAATCGGTTTAGTCTTTTTTAAATACATTTTACCCACTACGCTTTCACCAATCCCACCAATTCCTGTTTCGAACCATCGTGTTCGACATCTGTCGGGTACATACATGAACTAAAATAACCGCCTGTATAATTATTGTGTTTGAAGTTGTTGACAATCTACGCGATGGCGCCAGGGAACGATACTGTTCCCCAATGTTGGGCGTTGTTTTGACCAGTGACTTGTAAATGACTTATTTATTATTAAAAATACAATTTCACTGGAATCATTACATCTAAAGGCCTATGCGACCTCTGATGAAAACATTTAAAAATGAAACGAGAGAGTTATTCTTTAATGAAAACATGTTATAAAATTACACTTTTTTTTTTCAAACTAATGTAAGACTCTCTCCTAGTATAAATACTATTATATATACATAATATCTATGTTCCCTATTTAAATTTTGAAATAAAAATAATTGATCCGAAATTTAAATAATTCTTTTTTTATAATATTTACCTAATGAATTGATTCGCTGTTACGTATACCTGACATACAAATAATTCAAACAAAGAAACTTTCACACAACAAACATGATAATAATAATAATTCAAAATGGACGTGTGAAAATATGTTTCATTTGAAATATTTATTCAAAAGATTACGACATTATCTGTAACGATAATCCTCATTCGCCAAATCCGGAATTAAAATATCCTCGACAATGCTAAAACATGAGTGAGAAACAATTTTGTAATACTAAGTAGGTAATGAAATTAATTAAAAATGCAAAAATTAATATATTTTAAATAGGTGCATAATAATTCTGCACAAATATTGAAATTTAAAGGAGTTTAAACTTAATTTTATCTTCAATCAATCAAAATTAATTAAATCTACATACGTTGTACACCATCCATTATCAATCCAATGTTGGAAAACCATCCATTGTTGAATAAAAGCCTTTTTTTATTTGCATGCCATTATTTTATTTTTCTCCAGCGTCTTCCACCTAAACCCCGTTAGTCTCCAATCCGTGAGTTTACAACTTCATTTTCTGTCCCTTAGTTGACTTACCTGTTCATCCCATCTCCATTTAAATTTCGCAATATATGTTTCTTGTATCAGAGACGATTGTGCGACTTCATATTTCCAGGTTAGTTAAATGATCTCTCAAAGAAATTCCTACTATTATAGATTGACACCTACGTATAAATCATATCATCACAAGTGGGGTAGCCAGCGGACTGGCTGTGTGTAATAAACATGCAGATTATACTCTACGTGTCCATAACATTTAAGATATTCAGGATGGATGGCATGTCTCATCGCTGAACTGAATATGTTTAATTTCTTAAACGTATTTTTTACAAATAGCTACCTTTTATACGATACAAAACTAACGGAGAAGAGTCGGAGACCTATTTTTGCCTGGGATCCCATAGATCATAAGTGTAAATATGTAATGTTATACAATCTTGTACTACAATTTCTAAGATAAAATCATAAAGGTACAGGTTTTGATACATGGGTATATTTTGAGCGGCATCTTTTCCAATTGACTTGCATCATCCACCATTAAATTATGTACAGTATGATGAATAATGTAACTTCTTCCGTACGTGGGTGATGGCGTTCAAACAAACTGACAGTGGTCGTCATATGCCCGTTATAGTCAATCCTTCTCTTCGCAATAATTGACAGCTAACAACATCGCGTATACTTGGCATTGTCAAAGTATTCTTATAACATGATTTTTATGCGATACTCATCTGCAATTTTAAATATTTTAGCCTTATTTGATGTTATTTTGTACATATAAAAAATAGGTTTTTGACATGTAGTTGACTAAGGTATTTAAAATTTTGAAAATGTTGTTAAGCTTCAGCCTTCAAAAGTATTAATCTTGCAATCTTTTCGAATCGATCGCTCCGATCTTAATTCGATCTCATATACCACATTATAAATTATTTTGTCTAGATTAGATTCCCTTGTTCCCGATTGTTAGTCGACTGATTGAAATTATTTAATTTGATAATTGTGTTTTCCAGACAACACTACTTCCACTGTTTATTCATCATCATCATCGCCCTCAACGCTCCTCTCGGGAGCACAGGGCAGAAACCAGCCTCCTTCATTCAGAGCGTCTCTGCGTCAATTGCGTCACCTCTTTCCACGACATTCCCTGCGCTCTGATATCGTTGTCATAGGAACGGTGTATTGTGAAAGAGGGACGCCCGGGCCGATGATCTAGCCCTTTTTGATACATCTGTGGACGGATTACAGTGCAACGCTAATGCTCTTTATGAAAATTCCTTACGCCTTGGCCTTCATATCAACGCTGGTAAAACGGAGTACATATGTAATAGTACATGCACGAGTACTCACACCCACTAATGATTGGTAATTCCCAGGTATCTCAGGTTAGCAAATTCAGGTACCTGGGAGCAACCATAACGCCAGAGGGTGATCTCCGGTCGGAATTACCAATCCGCATAGGAGCTACTAGCGGGGCTTTCAATAACATGAATAAAGTTTGGAAGGCGTCTGGACTCAGCATCAGGACAAAATGTCGCTTGTTCAATGCGTGCATCATCCCAATCCTTTCATATGGCTGTGAGTCTTGGCACTTTATTATCCTTTGAAAAACATTAAAGGTTTTCCTTTATTTTTGTAATCCATTTTCTTCTTTTTCACGATCCTACCGGATCCTACTAGCCTTGACGTGACGACCATTTAGGTGAAAGCCTCCCTGTCTCAGGCGGCGCGAAACAGGTCCCCACAGCTCTGACACCGGCCCATTCTTGGATATTTCGAAGTCAAGAGAGCTGTATTCTGCTGACCCCTCTGCGGCCCTCGATCTTTGCATTCATGACGAGCTGAAGTACCTACGGTGTATTTTTCACCTCTCATTACATGGCCAAATAGTTATCTTTAATTTAATTTTTATATAATAATAAAAAATTGCTCCGAGTGCATTGGACCGAACACAGGACCAATGAGTCCATCCTCAGGGAGCTAAACATTTCGGCGCGACTCTCAACGATTTGCAGTCAGCGCGCTTTGCGATATTTCGGGCACATTGCAAGAAGAGAGCATGACAACCTGGAAAAAGTGATTATGACTGGGGTTGTAGAAGGGAGGAGGGGAAGGGGCAGAGTGCCAATTAGATGGAGCGACCAAATTAAGGAGGCCACACAGAGCTCACTTCACGGGGCCTTACACATGGCGGAGGATCGCTCAAAATGGAGACAGATGGTCTACAGAACGAGGCATGATGGTCACGATCCTCAGGATTGAGGGACCGACAGAAATGATGATGATGATGATAATAATAAAATTTTCTTTTCAAACTTACTTTACTTTTCGTATGGCTCCGGATAATGTCTTGGCCCATGTGGGTTGCGTCCTGGTATCACAGTTTTGGCTCCAGTCTCGTCAGCCAGTCCACCGCCTCCGGAGTCGCCTCATGAATGTCCTGGAGGCCACCATTGAACTTTTTGAGCTGGCAGTCCTGCACTATGTGCCTTATTGTCTGCTCAGCTCCACACTCGCAATCAGGGTTGTCCCTTTTCCCCCACCTCCAGAGTGAGTGGTTGCAGCAGCCCTGCTCCGTTCTCACCCTGTTCTGCTGCACCCAAACCCTTCGGGGCAAGTCAAAACCTGGTACTCGAGCTGTTGGGTCCATTATTAGATGTTTGTTTGCGATTGTTGGTTCAGTGGCCCATCTCTCTTTCCACATTTCCTCTATGTTAGTTTCGTCTGCCTCCACTGTCCAAATAGGTTTACGGGATTTCAGCCTTTTTGGGGGTGGTTGAAAAATATCCCCAAAAGCTGGTAGTTGGGGATTGCGTTTAATTTTATTTTTCTCCCTGACTGTAGCGTGTAATCTTCGAAGGTCCGGTGGTGCAATGTTGGACAATACTGGTAGCCATTGGGTTGGAGTTGGCTTTATTGTGCCTGTTATGGTTCTCATGGTTTTGTTTAGCTCAACATCTATTCGACTGCAGTGTGCACTTCTACCCCATACTGGGGAGCAGTATTCTGCTGAGCTATACACCAGAGCCATAGCTGATGTCCTCAAGGTTGCTGGCCTGCTACCCCACGAAGTCCCTGCCAGTTTATTTATGATATTGTTTCTGGCTTTTATTTTATTTTTGACTCCTTCGGTGTGCGCTTTATATGTTAAAGATCTGTCAATTTTTACTCCGAGATATTTTGGAGCTTTTTCATTTGGTATTCTTTCACCGCACATGTACAGTTCAAGTTCTCTTTCAGACTCTTTATTGTTCAGGTGTAGAGCAAGCGCAACTGTCTTCTTGGGATTTGGGCGAAGGTGCCAGTCTTTCAAGTATCTCTGAAAATTGTCTAAATCCGAGTTTATAGTTGATTCCAGCTCATTAAAGGTTCTCGCCTGGGCCACCAATGCTACGTCATCGGCGTATATAAACTTTCTAGATGTAGTTTTAGGTATATCTGCAGTATAAAGGTTAAACAGCAGTGGGGAGAGCACTGATCCCTGTGGGAGGCCGTTTTGTAATATTTTTGTGCCGCTCGCTCTTCCATCCAGGTACACCTTTATTCTTCTGTTCGATAACATATTTTCTAAAAGTTTAATAGTTTTTCTACATTTGAGAACCCTTGCGATTTTGAAAATCAAACCTCTTCTCCAAACCGTATCATATGCCGCTGTTAAGTCCAAAAGTACTAAGCCTGACTTATCGCCTCTTTGGAAGCCATTTTCCACGTGTGTTGTTAGAGCGGTAACTTGTTCACATGTACTGCGGCCCTCGCGGAAACCTGCCTGTTCCATTGGGAGATGTTTTTCAATTTCAGGCGTGTATCTGGCCACCAGCACCCTCTCAAAGAGTTTATACATAACCGACAGCAGGGATATCGGTCTATAATTTTTAGGATCTTCGGCTGGTTTACCTGGCTTTAGTATGGCAATAACTTTGGCATCTTTCCATTGTCTTGGTATTCGACCCGTATCCAGCACCACTGAAAAGTACTTTGCAATCCATGACACCGCTCTGTCACCCAGGTGAATTATGAATTCGGGGAGAATATCATCGGCTCCCGCTGCCTTGCCTTTCTTCATGTGTTTGATTGCTGTTCTTACTTCCGCAGTTGTCACTTCATCCACCAGTGAAGTTTCTGTAGGACAATTTAAAAGCTCATCCTTTATCTGGTTCCTTATGAGCTGCTTTTGCTTCTTATCAGGTTTGATGTTACTTGTCTGGAATATTGTCTTTGCCACCTGATTCACATTTACAGGTCTTTCTCGCTTGGTGGGTGGTGCCGCTCCTAGCTTTCGGAGGAGTGTCCAGCTTTTCTGGCTGGAGTGAGTGAAGTCCATCTGTTCGACAGTCTCAATCCATCTACTGTGTCTTTCCTCATTCAAGAGATTGATCAGTTCACTTGCTGTTTCCTCATCTCCAGTGCTCCTGTATCTCTCAAAAGCCTCCTCACATTCCTGGTTCCATCCCGGTACATAGTCCTTACGAAAGCCTCTAGGTATTGTCTTCTTTGCAGCTGTTTTTATTAATTTTTCGAACCTTAAATAGTTCTGCGGTTCTGGCTTTATTCGGTTTATGGTGTACTCTATATACCTCTCATATTGTTCCCAGTTTGCTTTTCTCAGATTCCAACGATAAAGTTTCGGCTGATTGATAACAGGAATCTGTAGGCCAATTTCCACAATTACTGGTGAGTGTCTGCTCTTGGGGAATCTCTTGAGTATTCTCTTATTTGTCATCATAGGGTTTCCCGTACTGTTGGTTGTGACAAAACATAAATCTGGTGATGTTACAGTTCCCCATCTTGCGGACAAGAAGGTTCCTCCCTGCTTTGAGTCATATATAAGATGCATGTCGTTTAGTTGCGCCCATTCCGCTAGTGCTTCACCATCCTCATCATCAGAAGTATAACCCCATTGGGTGTTTCTAGAATTGAAGTCACCTATTACGATGGTTGGATGTTCATATTTTGGCAGGACTTCAGAAGACCATTTACGGGAGGGTGGCTTATACACATTCACCACAGTTAGGTTCTTTACTTTGATGGTAATAAAGTTTTCATTTTCGTTTGTCATATAGGCTTCATCCTTAAGTTCAGCTCTGACGTAGGTGGCCATTCCGTGTTTCTTATGTCCTCGGCTCGCAACAATCACAAATCCTGGTATCTCCAATTTATGCGCCTCTTGGTCTATATGGGTTTCTTGCAGTGTCACGACATCGACATCCTTCATAATTTTTGCAATGATTTCGGCCTTCGCTCTAGTTAGGCCTTCAACATTTATCTGTCCAATTTTAAAAAGTTTGCCTGCTTTCTGCAGTTTGTCATTTATAGTCATGTCATATTTTTTCCCGCTGTTGCGGTCGTCCGATTGGTCCTGACAAGGACCTTTTGGCTCCGGATTAGTCGAGAGGTCTTTCGACGTTCGACCGCCGCGCTTGTGCTGGTTCGTTTCACGCATTTATCTTTCCAATTTCGAATTTTAGTATGTGATCTTTACTCTTTCTTCTTGCGCTACTCACGGGGGAGACCACGAGAAGGTCCAGCACATCCTCCCCTTCTTTTCAAAAATAATTATAAACAGGTTTTCTTGCTGTAGCCTTAATTTTCGTGTAACAACTGGTCATCTTTTGCTATTCTGAGTGCAACAAAGCGATGTTCACTTCATCTCTCACAAGTTAGTGGTGTGATGGGTATTGTTCCGGATTAATATATGATATTATTGTGTCTTATAAATTTTATTATTCAGACAATATAGTAAATATAGGTAAGATAAAGACTCTCGTATTATTATTATTTGTTTTATTATTGCCCTTATGTCTTGGAGCACCAATCTGTTAACAGCACCATGTCTTATAATAACGATCGCGAAATACATGTTACATACTGGCTTATCTTATTTTTTATACTGTCGCTAGAATTGTCGTGTTATATATTTTTTTTATTTCTCATTACATAATGTTATGATAAATACGTTTTCAAATTATAATTACAATTATGATGCAGCATTTCATTTTGGATGATACTTTAACCCTGCAATCGAGATGTTCATTACCGAAATACCTCTCTTGACCTAATCAACTATATTTACAAACTTTAGTATTATATGAGTTTTATATGAAAGTTTTACTTTAAGATGCGGCTTAAGTAGAGTATTCCTCATTCATTCATACCATCACTGCATCTCCCACAAGTGCGGTAGCCAGCGGATTAATTACATGACGTTGCATCTTGTCCTTCAAGTATTAAGTGGTGTAACTAGTTTTTACGATTGTTGAAATATATGAAGTTATTATACCTTTATAACTCATAAAATGTGTATACTCTTTGTATCCTTTTACGAGTATATAATATTACATACTGAACTGTATTTGCATGGAGCAATACTTCATATTGATTAATTGTTTGATTGATCAATTTCAATTGATTGATGATCAATCGATCTGAGATCCTTATTATTGACACTCCAATTTAATGTTTCCTTTTCGTGCTGTACTGGCTCCATAAATATTCTTCACATTATATGAAGCTCTATATATTTTTTTCTCATCAATGTTGAGGCACTGGATTGCCATTTCAGTTTTATTTGTTTTCCTTTAAAACGTATGACGTGTATACTACATATGTGTAATAAGCAAATTAGTTCGCACACAAAGCAAGCAACATTGATGAACTAAGTTTTTTCCGGGTTGGCTGGAAGAAATCGCATATGTGATAAGCTCGCTTCTTGGTATTTTCTGTAAATATATGCTTGTACGAGTATACTATATACTTACATGCAGATTATTTATTTATTGAAAAAATAGTCAATACTAATCTAAAGCACAAAATTTCTTCTAAAGAATTTCATAATCCAATCAGGTGTCGAACTCAGAACATCGAAAATGTAAAATTATTCTATTTCCTTACAAATAGGAAGGTTTTTAATTAGGTATATATTAATATAAATAGCACCTAGTTGTTTTTATAACCGTCAGAACTAATATATTTTATTCTCATAAACTTTTTCCACTCGACTTCGTATGTTTAAAGAAGGATGTAGATATTACTTTTCTCTCTCCAGCCACATTAAAATAATTGTTCCTCTTGTGTACGGTCATTGTTCGTTGCATTTATTTACTTTAAGTACATTTTTTATTCCAAATTAATTGGATATTCACCATGTCGCAGTCGGCAATTCCCCTCAGTTCAACCAACCAATTTGCCTGGAATTTGCGATCCATCTGATCTTGTTTCATTCTCAAAAAAACTTGGTATTTTTACCGTTGCATTTTTTGTCCTCTTCTCTCTCTCGAGACACTTGCGATGTTTGTAAAAGACAGTATCATTTGACGTCCTTTTTCTTTCGTATGTTGTTTTTGATATGAAACAAATAAATCGTGAGTTTTTGCGTGTCGGCGTTCGCCCAATGCCGTATCATCAAATTTAGGATGTTCTCTGATCGTGAATTCCCCAAAAGTAGTTTTAATTCTAGAATACCATGGTAACAAACTATTTTATTTTCTTATTGTATATCAATACGCCTTTTATTAAAAGTAAGTTGTAAATAATTTTAATTGATTTAAGAAAATAATATTTAGCTCTTAAAAAGAAGTAGGTACTTTTATTGCGTATTTTTTTAGTAAATAAAACAAGCAAATACGTACAGAGTGCATATACGAGTACATATTTCATTAAAATGCATATTTTCGTTATTTTGTAATATAGACCGGGCTCCAGAGGGAAGTGAGTATGCAAAATGTGAGGACCGAGTTCCATGAATGCATTTTGGTGGAGAATAGCTCAGAGAATAATAATATGGATCTTGCCGGATCATTTTGTAATCCATTTTTTTAGCCCCCCCCCGTTGATTTTTATGAAAATCGATGGAATACATACTATGACGTAATTTTATTGATAATACCTACTACTACCCCATCATGGCATATTCCACAAGTGGGGTAGCCAGCAGACCAACCGAATGCAATAAACATGCAAGCTGCTCTCTCCGTGCATGTTTATTGCATTCGGTTGGTCTGCAAGCTGCTCTCTCCGTGCATGTTTATTGCATTCGGTTGGTCTGCTGGCTACCACACTTGTGGAATATGCCGAGATGGGATAGTACCTAGTATCATCAATAAAATTACTTCATAGTATGTATTCCATCGATTTTCCTTACAAATTAGTAGGGGGGGGGGTAAAAAATTGGACCATAAAATTATCCGGCAAGATCCAAGAACTAGGTATTCTCAATTAAACTGCATTCATGGAACTCGGTCTTCACATTTTGTACACTCAACTACTTACAGCGTCTGCACTAATATACAGAAGTAACCAGCAGGCTTACTGCAAGTAATAAACATGCAGATTATCCTTTCTGTGCCTTTAAAAGATAAGACATTCAGCATGGGTGCCATGCCTCATCGCTGAATTTAAATAGAAAAGTCGTAAAAAGTATTATTCATAATTCCTATTTATATGTATAAACTTTTAACATAAGCCATCGACCACTTTGTTTTGTCCAATGTTTTCAAAGATCATACTAACATTGTTCTTCTAATACTGAGAGAGTGATAGCCGTGTTAGTTTGTACTATGCCATTCATTATAACATCTTTAAGTTGTCAGAACATTCTGATTTATAACGCTGATTGTTACAAATGCGGTGTTAAATCTTCACATTCTTGTTACAACTTATCATATTCTTATTTCAATAAACGTGATGTGCTTATTTGCTTTTTATTCTTCACGTTTTTCAACACACCGATTTTATTGAATAGAAAATCACGGAACACACAATGTGAAATAAATTCATCAAATATTCCATCAGTTATTTATCAATATCAAACATTAAATTTTGATTTTTAAACTTCAATACAATCAGTATTATAAATGGTAATAAAAATGAACACACTTGACTTAGTTTTATTTAATTAATAAATCAGTAGCTCTGCCGAGGAAGAATAATAAGCCATTCAGACGGTTTATGTAATATTAAGTCAGTGTCATCGTATGAAATATTTCTTTAAATTTTCATTTGAAATCTGGATGATTATTTTGATCATCGAAACATTCATTTTTCTTTATCGGATAGGTATACCAATTACAATTTATTGTGTATCAACACAATTTTATCGAAAAAATAAAGTAATATTATTACTAATAGTAGGTATAAGTGCTTGCTTGGGCTTTTAGCCTTATGAGAATACTTTGTATTGTCCCGGGAGTTAGCTTGTTAATAAATTTGTACCTACCTCTTACATTTTAAACGTATTGGTCTTGTTTCACTTCTTAGTAAGCATGTAATTGTTTTCCGTATTTTTCATGTAATTTTGCAATTTGTTGTTTTGTTATTACTATCTCTTTAATAATATCATTGTATTATGTATTCAGTATAAGTAGCAAACAGATGTAAGTTGTTCACGGAGTCTCATGAAAATACTTAAATACATCGTGATTTGCGAAACATCACAGTACAAACATTGAGTTCCATTAACATACTTTGTTAATGTAAGTAATTCTATGTAAAATAATATGAGTCAATTGCTTTACATAATATTGGTTCAAAATCGGTAATAGAAATGCTACGAACTGTTGTGATTATAATATGTAGGTTCGGTTTGGCAAGAACAATAAAATTTGCAATAAAATATACTGAACAATAATTACGTACTCTTATGATCAGGAAACGTAGTTCGCTCATTCACTGTGTAAGTAATGCAGAATGCACTAACATAATTTGTCGGGAAAAAATAAGACATTTGGTATCGATTTTATACCTCATTTCACAACTTCAGAGTTTGTAACGTGTCCTGAAACTGCCGATATATTTATACAAAATCAAAGGCCTCCCTTAAAAACGGTAAGAGGTTTTTAGATAAAAAAAATACCGAATTTCTTAAAAAATACACCTATTCATAGAGTATAGAGGAAAATTTCTGTACCTACTTTTCATATTAATGTGATAGTAGAAGGTTGATATTAATATAATTGTGGATCCTAAATAATAGATGTGCATGAACATTTCCGATATTCATTATTTACGTTAATTGTTGAAAACGTGTAGATATTTTCATTGCTAACTATTCTTTTTCTAATTTTTTAGCCTACAAGTGGGGTAGCCAATAATCACGAAAGCTGTCTATGTGCTGTAATATCATATCTCTTTTATATTCTCAATTCTGACAGTGTAAAAAGACAATAGAATAAAATTACATTTAATGTTACATTTTCCAATTATGGTTCACCGATACTCATTTTTTGTATGAATATTTTTGCTTGTGAAATATATTTAATGATAAAATTAGGAGGAAGATGAATATGATATGTTCATTGTTTAGACATTAATGGTCGTAAATATTATACCAACTGCAATGTCATCTGTTATAATACCTAGTACGAGTAACATAATTATATTGTTATGTAGAATGACCATTTTATTATTTTTATTTTATTACGTTTCTTGCTTGACATCGAATAGATATTTTTATGTTGAAATTCGATCCGTGTACCACCCACTTGCCTATATGAAAAATGAAAAAATCACAACGGAGAATATCGTCTTCCCATATTGAAACTGAATTATTTTTTTAGTCAGAAGATGTATTATTTTACAATCTACATAATTATAATTGGGCATTTTTTAAAACAGGACAAAATAACAGGCCTTAAATGTCTTGACATATTTTTTACTAGTTTTTTATTTTCAAGGGAAAGCGGTTCGAATCTAAATATAATGTTTATGGATGTTATTTTTATAATGAACCACTTTATGAGGTTATTATTTCTAAATTTAACACATGAAACTATACCATGGCTTGATCACGTGGATCAAATTCTCAAGGACGGCCGCGTGTTGAGTAAGAGGAACCGACGTGCGTGTATGAGGAACTGTATGAATGTGGAGGAAGCGAAGGAAGCGAAGGAAGTGTGTAAAGATAGATCTGTTTGGCGTTCCGTTCTCTCTGCCTACCCCACTTGGGACACGGCGTGAGGGTATAGTATAGTATAGTAACTATACCACATACGGCTTAGAAAAGACAACGTCACCTTATTCGGTAGTGCCCCGGACGGGACTTCTAATCGCAACCCTACCTTTTCGCTAGGTGTGCTTTGTCCAATCAAGCTATCGGGCGACATGTCAAAGACTATGATATTCTCTCTTATGAACCCCCGACAAGTGAAAAGACTCTCAGCTTTCATCTAAAAATTATATTGGACAAGTTTTGTTTTTTCTAACATGAAGATATAAATAGAAGATGTACCTACCTACCTTTTAATTAATTATGTGGTGAGAACAGAAATTTTATGTAGATTTATCCGAATTTCTATTAAAAATGAATTTTTTATCTTAAATTATAAGAACCTTAGTTATCGTAACGTTTAAAAATATTTATGTTGTTAGTTTTTTACTATGGTGCTGATCGTATTTTTGAGTATTACTAGGTAGGTACCTAATCATCCGCTTCCTTCTTTGTAATTTATCTTTATAGTATATCGTCTATCCTTCGCTGCGATCACATCAACAGTAGATAATTATATTTATTTCCCAATCAGCCATGTCCATAACTCTTAATGATATTACATATAAATTAAACTGCTGACAATGAAGGCGTACAAAAAATCTTAATCAGACTCCCAGTCATGCGTCGGCCGCTCATTTTTAATTGAGATTTTATACAAAGTCTCGGATTTTTTATACATATTATTATTATAGTTGCTCATTTGCCTAGGTCACAGGTTCATGACTGTGGATTATTATTCATATGTTATTATTTTTGAAGCAAGATCGATTGTCGAACGGTATATCTGAGATGTTTCTATGTGCCCACACAAATTCACTGACTGGAGGCTCAGCGTGTAAGTACATGTTATACTTACGTAGTCTTATATTTATATCAATACATTGCTAACTTGCAGTAGCGTTAATATTTTATTAAATTTGCATTTTTTTTGTTTCTTTTCCACTTATCAATTGTTTTTGATGTAACGAAATAACTGGACCAAACATCTGATAACTTTAATACTACGATTCCACTTTAGGGATGGAAATAGCAAGGTTTTCGCATAAAAACTTTTTTTTTTAAAAATGGATCATAAACTGAGCATGATATTTAAGACCCATTGATCTGTCGCTTCAGAAGTTATTACTATTTATGAAGTTGGAAACCAATTATTCTTCCGTGTTTAAAAAAAATATAAAATCAACTATATTGCAGCATAAAATAATTCTACAAAAGGTGGATTTATTGCATTACCGCAATCTCTAATTACCGATGAAAATTGTTAGATTGTAATACAAAATTTCAAATGTGTTGTATGCTACATGTATTATATCCATAAAATAAAATTTATAGATAAAACCAAATAATATGTCCCTTTCCTTTTTTAAAATAACCGAGTTAGTATCTCATTTGTATTGATAAAGGCAATTCTGTAAAAATCTGCAAGATCTACACGTTTGACAATCATTATTAGCAATCAAGCAAGGTTTTCAAATTCAGCTAAACTAAATATTAATAAAACATGACTGATTGAACTATGTACATCAATAGGCAGGGAAATAGAAAACTGAAGTATCGGAAAGCGGTATCTAAAATATATCAGAAATGTACACAACAATTTGCTTAGATTTGTAAAATTCCTCGATACACGATGTCTAATAATATTTTAAGCCTGCTTCTGCCCGGCTTGTGTATGCTTATTTTGATTTTGGTACCATTTTTGTTCCGTCTCTGGTGTGATGAGATTGTTGTTAAATAACATTATAGGCAGGTACCTACGTTACAATAATCACTCATTTTCAAGACAGTGTGATACTATCAATACCATCATAGTTGGGCTACACCTAATATACTAGTTTCATTATACAAACATACCTTCAATCATACCCACATATACCTACGTATTTTGTTTACATACATAATAATCTACTTAAAAAATAAAATACGTACAATCTGTATATAAAATTATGAAAATAATATTATAGGTACATTTATTATAATATATCGATTGATTAAAATGCAAAAATATTATTATTAGTTGAATAACTACGTTAGCTGTAGAACGGGAAGCCATCCATCGATGTTTAATGTAATATACATATTTGAATAATATTTCTATTGAGTAGGTATCTATTCGACGCACTATATTATTCGTTTTCCTAGCGAGATGTTCCATCAAACAAAAAGAGACTATGTTGCATATTTAATGTTTGTGGATACTAAATAGTTTGATTTAGTTTTTTAAAAAAACAATTTTAAGTATTTTTTGGTTTGTTTAATATTTCACTGTAATTAGCATTTACACTAAAGTAAGATCAGCTAAGAAGTTTTGCTTTAGAGCTATTCTTTCAGTATTTTGAAAGGTATAAATAGAGTTTTCGTAGCTTTAATGCGGCTTATATACTATAGTCCCTGACACTTTTTTTCATGTGCTGTTCTATATTTTGATTGACTATAAATATATTACTTTGAATAAATTGGTGTTTTTTATAGTTTAAGAGTTGAGTCAATGTGTTATTAAAGTACCTATATTTAATGTATTTATTTCCTTGTCGGCCCGGAGAGGCAACTTGCACACATACTACACGCAGTGGGTCTGCTGGTTACCCCACTTGTAGGATGTACCGTGATGGTATAGTAAATATCGATGGTATAGCGCACAGATGTGGTAAGTGCAGTTTTTACCGAAAATGAGTTATTATACGCATGCGAATCTATATCATCTGAAGTATGTTCCTTAGGAATACTATTGCGTAACTCTGTGTCAGTCACGAGATATTTAACAAAAACTATGTGTGGTTAGTACTTAATTGTATGGCATCTCAAACTTTCAACATTGATTATCTCAAAACTATGAAAACTGCACTTACCACTTCTGTGCGCTATGCCATCGATATATTAATTTATTAGAATGATAATGTTTTGTTTTTGTGATTTTCTTATTTTAAATTCATCTTTTCTTCATATAGGTACCAATCGTCCAAAAATTTGGGGAACCTATTAATAAGAGAAAAAAAAAGTATTTTCATGGATTATCGTAAACTTTTCTATATAAAGTTTAGTCTAGACACTATCCCACACAAATTAACAGAATTCAAACGCAGAATATTTTGTTGACTGTGATATTACTTACTTAGTATTGAACCTAATTTCAAAATCAAATTGAAATAACAATATGGATTTTTAAGGATCATAATAAATTATCTTGGTTTGTAGGTAGCAATTTGAAATATCCATCTAAATGCAAATTTTATTCTAGTTCTTGAGTTAATTTGAGATTTTAATCATTATAATGGAACATTGTCTCTTCAAGTATGGTTACGTGTCAACAAGACAACCTAAATCGTAGATGTAGAAGGTTACGTTACATTTTTTAATATTTAAATAATGATCTATTAGAAAATTCTTCTTTTTTTTTGAACGCACCCGACATCGAGAGAATTATGAAGTAAATAAATTATTAGAAAATTTATCACGATTGAAAAATGTAGACAAGATTGTCTTTAAAATATTTCCACTAGGTGTTTCGTGGAGTTCCCAGTAAAGAATAGAACACCCAATCTTTTCTGTAAGTTTTCGAGCGTCCTACAAAACCCAGGAAAGACATTGCTATGAGACATTTCGTTTCTAAGTCAGCAATGAGGTAGTCACCTATTTTGAATGTCTTATTTTTTCATTGGTACGGAGAGGACAACTTGTGGGATACTCCAGTTGTGGGATATGCCGTGATTGTATAAATAGATAAAGAAAGCTTATTATTATTATTTGGATGATTTGTAAAGCGCCGTTTTGTGAAAAAAATCCACCTCAAGGGCGCTCAAATATTATTGCACTCAGTATCAAGGAATTCTTTATTATAACGTGGTTGCATGTGCAAGAGAGATTATCAGACGATGTGTTTTATATATTTATGTACACCCTTTGCATTTTTTTCTAACATATATAATACGTAGGTAATTTGTAAAAATAATTGAACTATATAAAACAGACCTCGGTGCGAAGATTTATGATATGACGGAGGCGAGATCAAATACAACGTCCTTATATTATATCTAAGGAAGAAGACAAAAAAAAAATATAACAAAATTCTGGACTCCGGATTGAAAATATTTCAACATATTTATATAGGTACACAAGTTCATTCTAAACAACACATTATTTACATGTGTTTCTATTCGTATTCAAAATGGTGTAATTTTTCACAGTGAAGTCTCACAGTGGAAGTAGGTGTATATTTTATTTATTATAATATTACGTACATATAATAATATATGAATACAAAATGTGCGATTTAGTATCTCCGCTGGAACGCATCCGAGTGGTCCAATATAAAACTGGCTTGTTAAATAACGATTCGCCATAAATAGAAAACGAATCCATTGTCTTCGCCTTTGCGCTAACCACCAAACCACTATACTCTCCCATTGTGTTCAGGTGGATTAAAAGAAGTATTTTAATACCTTATTTATATTATTTCGATTTCAGTCTTTATATTATTTAGTTTTGTATACTTGTAAACCTTGAAAAGGCACGATTGAATCTGGTTTTTGCCAAATATATTATTATTCCTTCTTCTTTTATATTGACCGAGATCACATTTACATAATAATTTGCAAGAATCACTGGATGTGCCTATAGAATTACCTGAGATGCCTTTGACTTGTACAGGGTCGCTTTATTATCCATCCTGGAATTAAAATATTTTACTACTCAAAGTTTTTCTTTAAAACATATACATACTTACTAGGTAGGTACTTCTACTATGGCATATCCCACAAATGGGGTGGCCAGCAGACCAGCCGCATGTAATAAACATGCAAATCATCTTCTCTGTGTCAACAAAAAATTAAGACATTCAAGATGGGTGGCAAATCTCATAGCTGAATTTGACTATTTATATTTACATGTAATTTTATCAAATTGGGCTCCTTAAAAATTTATAGTTATGTATAGTATAAACATCTTCCTCTTATAATTATATTAATTGGTATAATGAAAACAAAATTGTTTTTAGGTTTTACTATGATTTATTTGTTAAATAAGTTACCAGGTTTCGACCTATGAGGTCATTGTCAAACTAACAGTTAGTGTTAGTTTGACAATGACCTCATAGGTCGAAACCTGGTAACTTATTTAAAAAATAAATCATAGTAAAACCTAAAAACTATTTTGTTTTCATTATATCGATATAATGGAGTATTACAAAATCAACGTCGACTCAATCAATATATTAATTGGGTTAGAGCTCACTACCACCAATGTTTCTAGACCATGGCTGTTTTCTTAACTTCTGCGCTATTATCATAATCAGTTAGGTATGTAGTAAATCAGATTAGGTAAATTAGAAGATAAACATAAAAAAAAAGGCGACCGGTGTGGCGCGGAGGCTAACGCACTTGCCTTTGAGTCACGAGGTCCCGGGTTCGATTCCCGGCCAGGGCAAAATGAAGAATGACCTTTTTCAGATTGTCCTGGGTCTGGGTGTTACATGTATATGTGTTTAGTGCATTGTATATGTGTATCGCCGTGTTAGTACCCATAATACAAGATTCATATCTTAGTTTGGGACTAGCTCGGTCTGTGTGAATTGTCTACACGTGTTATGTTATGTTAAAAAAAAAAAAAACTCGCCCATTGCACACTATCATTTCTTTGTTTTACCTTATTATCTAATTTTGAAATTGTATTGTTCTATATTGTGCAACAAAGTTTTTATCTTTATTTCAAGGTTATATTTCATCACAAAGTGTATTAATGATAATTATTTTCTTTGTTTCAGGTATTAATATTTGCACGTCTATTTTATCTAAATTAGTAAATCGGGTTGATAAAAATTTGTTGTCATAACGAGGAAACGTGCAAAAACACATGAAGGTAAGAGATCCTGTTTAGTAATACTTTATTTGAACAATTTACTGCTTTAAGAGGTGTTAATCAGGGAAGGCGAAAGAAGGAAACTTCTTTAAAGAATCAACCAACAATGAGCTAACTGGATTGCCCACAATATCAGGCACCCAGGCGTACTCATCACCATCGCGGAGGGCAGGACCGAAGGCAGAAATGTTAGAGGCCGACCAAGAGACACCTATATGGACAAACTGAAGAAGGACATGAACTGTGGCACATACGGAGAACTAAAGAGACTAGCTGAAAATAGGGAGGAATGGAGAAGAAAATCCAAACTCGTTGCAGACCAGTCGAGTAGATTGTAATTCACTATGTATTCTGCTTTGAGTCTGAATTCCATATGAAAAATTCTTTTTTTTTTTTTCGTATGGCGAGTCTTGGGCAGTATTCTTCACCACTTGTGGTTGCGTCTCAGACATGTTTCATAGTCTCAGGTTAAAAATTCTTTATTTTATGACAATGCACTCGAAATTGAATGAATTATGATAATTATGAACTTTACAAAAATTGTGAGCAATCAATTATTTATAATAAATACATAATACTTTAATGATAAAATAGGCAACAGACGTTTATTGTATCAATAAAATAAAATTAAAAAATGTAAAAGAAGAATGTATGATAATAAAAATAATAAATGAATTAATTATTGTCATTGTTCTTTCTAATATTGATGAAAAAAGATAAGCCAGTTCAATGAACTTACAACGATATCAATAGGCACCTGTATTATTGAATTACCTAATTGTATTTCTACGAGTACAAACAAACAATTAAAACGTAATACAACTCCACTATATTTATTCACTTTCAGGAGTTAAAATGTTTTCGAGTGAATGTGGAACTCATCTGAATGTGGATGATTAAATATCATTGATAAAAATCAGCGTAATTTTTAATATTATACATAATATAATATTTATCAATATGTACCTACGTAATTTTTTATATAACTGTGTGGTTAAGGGTTTATTATTAGCTTTATTTACTCTATGTAAGTTCTCAATTGAAGCATTGCAATTTTATTCTATTATGGTAGTATTTTTTAGGTAGGTTCATATCATAATGGTTTATCCGACTAGTGGGGTAGCCAGCAAATTTACTGCATGTAATTAACATGCAAGTTCATCATCGCAGTGGCAATAAAAAAATAAGTCATTCAGTGTAGGTGAAATACCTCATCGCTGACTTGAAGATGTTAATTGTCTTACATTTGAGGTTAAACGAAAGCCTGTTTTTCACAGGACGCTCAAATAATTATAATAAAGTGTGGGATACCTATTCTTTATTCGAATACATATCTAAAATAGTATCATTGCAGTCAACCTACGAGTATGTATCTATGCGTACATACTCGTATTATGTAGGTAGGTACCCAAGTATAAAGTCACACATTATAAACTTGGAAATTGTCCTCTGTGTGTCAAAATAAACACATTTGTTTAATAAATCCACGTGAATTTATTGGTCGCTCCTATTACCGGCGACTCCGCGGCTTAGGTTATCCTTATATGATAAACATACGATATTTAAAAAAAAAGTTTATTACTGTTAAATTCAGAAAGCAAAATTTCATTTTGTAATTGTAAACGAGACAAGTATTTAAATTTCTGTCACAATAAAAAAAAGTTTACCACAGCAGGTCATTTATACTTCAATGTATTTTTATTTAGCTTCGTTCCGATGTTTACAAGCTTTTGAACATGAGACACAATGATGTGTATCGGATTTTTAATCTTAAATTGACTTTATGTTTATTATTATTATTGGACACTTGTATGGTGTTGGGGGCATAAATTTGTTTTGAGTCCTTATTTTTGCTATTATCTTGTAATAATTAGGTATCATTTATTTTTCGTGTCGAAACCCAGAAAACCAATCCAACTGATCTCCAGTACTGTGCGAAACGTAATTACACTATACTATACCCACACGCCGTGTCCCAGGTGGGGTAGGCAGAGAGAACGGAACGCCATGTTGATCTATCCTTACATACTTCTTTCGCTTCCTCTACATTTATCCAGTTTCTCATACATGCACACCAATTCCTCTTACTTAACACGCGACCGTCCTTGAGGATGTGTCTACATGGCGAAAATGCTGGTGCACATGACCATTCTTGTACCAACACTTATGTATGCAAGCGAAACTTGGACGCAGTTGATGAAGGACGAGAGTGGAATAAATGCTGTGGAGATGTGATCACTGAGAAGAATGGTAGGTAAAACATTTCGTGATAGAGTGAGCAATGTAGATATTGGAAGAATGAGTTGATGTGAGAAGAGTGTTGTTGATAGAATACGTGTAAATAAATTGAGATGGTTTGGTCATGTGGAACGAGTAGAAGAGGAATGAATGACAAAGAGGATTATACTTGTCTGAAAGAAATTTAACTGCTTATAATAATTTAAACTGTCATACCTACTCTGAATATTATATTTATTTCATATATGATGGAGTTTAACTAATTAAGGTTTATAAAGAATCAGAATATTAGGACGAAACCACTTCTAACATTTTTCAATTTTAATTTTTTACAGATTCACTTTTTGAATCGTTGAATTAACATTTCAATATTTTTATATTTGCTTAAAAATATACCATTTTTTGTAACACAATAATACTAGTAATTTAGGAAAAATGTTTTTGTTAATCCATGAGCTTTTCTATAATTGGGAATTTATTATGTATCTACTTATACTTTATTTATATTTGTATAAACCCTTTGAAAAGCCAAATAAATAAAATAAAAAATAAATAAATGCGTGTATATAAATTGAGATGGTTTGGTCATGTGGAGCGAATGGATGGTGTAAGATTGACGAAGAGGGTGTATTTATCTGAAAGAGAGGGTGTGAGGAAGCGCGGACGTCCAAGAACTACGTGGCTTAACCACGTGGATCAAATTCTCAAGGACGGTCGCGTGTTAAGTAAGAGGAATCGGCGTGCATGTATGAGAAACTGGATGAATGTAGAGGAAGCGAAAGAAGTATCTAAGGATAGAGCGACATGGCGTTCCGTTCTCTTTGCCTACCCCACATGGGACACGGCGTGAGGGTATAGTATAGTAGTATAAAAATAAATACAATAAAAAAAATCTTTAATTCGCTACCATAATTTAAATAAAAATAGAACGATCCATATTTGGTTGTTTAAGATAATTATGTTAATTGCTACAATATAGCGAGTGCCTCTAACAATAATCATATTTTTAAAAATAGTAAAAATGATCCATTATTTGTTCACTGATCACAGGGTTTGCACGTGTTGATAAGAAACTATTACGATAAGAGATAAGAAGTGTGTCATTGGTGAATGAATAAATAAATAAAAGCGATTAGTTGGAAAAATGTGATATAATAATGTCCTGAATATTTCATTGTTATGTTGTCTCATATGGTGAAATAAATAAATCAATAACAACTGGTAATATACATTACCTTCTTGGAATATAATATGATTACACTTGAATTTAATCTGAACAGAAGATTATTATAAAATAACATAGAAATAAAAACAAGATAACATTATTATATTAGCACGAGCTCTGCTCATATTTGAGGGAATGAATTGTTTTGCTTACTGTATAATATTATAAGTAAATGATTGTTGTTGTAAATTGTGTAATTATCAATTAATAAATATATTTGAATTTGAATTTGAATCTTTGATTTGTAACTTCCGTTATATTGTCAAATTTCCTGTCACGTGCATAATTTTTATATGATTCATTTCCATTAACTGCTTGACGTAAGATATTTTTTTCAATATTTTTCTTATTATTATAAATATGGTTTTAGTCGTGACGTCTTTCACACGTTTACAATACTGACTTAATAAGTATGACTAAATAAATAGTGCTGTTTTTCTTATAACAGGTGGCCTGAAAGACCCTTTTCAGAAGCAGAAAGACGTAGTTTTTATTAAGCGCAAAAATAATATAAATAGAAGAGGTTTGTTTTATTAATAAATGCCATAATATTGTACGCCCGGTAAGGGCGCAGGATAAATTATTCAGTAGTATTAGATCCAGCGTTGAGTCGCGGTGGAAAGTAAGGAGTAAAATTACCTATACATCTTTCTCATCTCTTGAGAGAGAATAGGTTAGTACCTACTAAAGTAGGATAGAATGTGATAGTGTATTGTTGCATTACCTATATACATAATATCTAGTACAATAATAATAATATTATTAAAATGATACGTGTAGTTTGTTGTGGCGACTACGACTACATACAAATACTAATTGTTATTCATAGCCGGACGATGTCCCGCGTCGCTCGGCGTGTTATTCTGTAGGTGTTCGTCTTGTTAGCTGTCAAGTTAGACCTTTGTCTTGTCTCGTGATGTTGGAGCGCCATCTATTGTTGTCTTCTCTTCTCGAACCGTATGCGCTAATAAACGGCTACCTAATGGAAGTTTATTTAAGAGCTTTGAATCAAAAGTTCTATCTTTCTTCTACCCTTCCTAATATTTTCAGATATTTGTGTAGTCTGAATATTTTTTGGAATTAGCTGTTTATATCAATAATTTTTTAACATCAATATATCTACAAAACTATTAATAGATTATTTGTAAAACGTAGGAGAAAATTAACATCCACAAGTCAACGATGAGGTTTACCATTCACCAAGAATGTCTTATTTTTTTATTGGTATGAAGAGGACAATCGGCACGTTTTTTTTACTTGTATTTGGTTCACTGGCTACTCCACTTGTGGGTTATGCCCTCTGTGCTATAAAAATAAGACATTCAGAAATAATATCGCTAGTATCGTGAACAATCATTAGAGTTACAAAATAACGAAAAATTTAAATGGTTTGCACTATTTGTTTATTTATTTATTGATCATCAGCAGCACACTACAGACAATATAATATACGTAAACACAAACAATGTAAGCAAAGAAGGTATCAATATATCACACTATTTACAAATGTACACATTTTAATAGTTTATAGGTGTATTATATCAAAATCCCACAAGGTTGTCACATTTGAATAAAAGAAGAAAAAGTATAAAAAAAAATACGCTCTTTAGTTAACTTTCACGTGACTTTATTATCTACGCTTGTTAGTATTCGGAGACTCTCAACTCCACCTTATAATTAATAAGAAAAAAATACACTTTGATAATTTTTATTTATTTTGGTTTCTTCCCTTTCTACTCTGAAACAGGTTATAGTGCAATATCATCCGTAAGAGAAACAAGCCCCACATTATAAATATAGGTACTGACCCATCATTCGCTTGTGTTTAACTTAAGTGAAAATGCTTGTCACCATGAACCAACATAAGATCACACTTTATTCTGCGCTATTGGTTATACCATTTGACACTTTTTGACTTCACAAAAAATAAAGTTAACAATTTTTATTTATTACGTACGTACGTATTTCACTTGTTTGATAATTTATCAAATTATTGTACATGTTAATTTTTTATGTGAGTAATTATTCTTTATTTTCAAAGACCAGTTTATTTTATTGTTAGGTTTATGTCAGTAAACGCTAAAATATATTTTATATTGACATTATTGATAAAAAATATGATGGAAATAATATTTTGTTATTAAATTGTGTTTATATTTTTTTACAATTTAAACATTTTGATTCGATTTTACGATTTATATTTGACTGATTCACAATAAACCACTATCATATTGAATAGAATCACAAAAGAAAAAAATACTGAGAATTCAGTACACTGTTGTGACAACAACAAACAGTGGTATTGGGATTATCCATACTGTCGAAAATCTTGTAGATAAAAAATAGTGCTCTTTTCAGTCAATGTCACTGAACATTCTCAAACATGACCAAGCCAGGACGTGTACCTAAAACAATAGAATAGTGATATGGTCAATGACACTATCACATTACATACGAGTTTATTGTTAAGAAAAAATAAAGATATAAAATTATAGATAAAAAAGATTAAAATTTTATAATTACCTATATCTACTTATTGAATTAATTTATAGCTATATATGATTATGGTTTTTCCAGAACATTATACAATGTTATTGTTTCGCACTAATATCAAATAATCAATATAATCATGTACATAATAAATTATTATTTTTGTTTGTTTATTGTTATGATTTAAGGGTGACGATGGTTCGATCTCTTTTTTGGCGCACGTGGGTGTAACTTCTGATTTCTTTAATTCCAAATTTTTGAATATTGTCTGTAGTAATTTGCGCTATTAATAGTTGTAACGGTGCAAAGAAGTTAAGTATTTGGAAGCTCCAAATATATATATATATATATATATATATATATATATAGTACGTGATCTAAAATAAAAAGCTTTTAAAATTCATATGAGAATAAGTTTTGAAATCATATTATTATCTATTGTTTTTTGAATTGGTTGGTGACCAAGTGGGTTGCAAAATTTCAAATTTGATTAATAAGAATGTATCAGGGCTTCATTATACTAGGACATTGTCAAATAGGTCTTAAGCTAAACTCGTATTTCCAACAGAGCATCTACCGAACTAACTACACGATGAAATTAAGAAACATTTGTTTTTCATTTTCATTGTGAATTTCTACTACCTAAACATCGACACAGTGAATAACTAATACTGTAACATGTTTATTATTTACTTCCAGAATGTAGGACAGTTAAAACGCATTAGCGATTGCGTATGGGGAATATTTTCATAGTGAATATTTGGCAAGTTTCTAGCAAGGTGATAGTATAGAAGTTCATTTTGTACAAGAAATAATATATAATTAATGGATTAATTATTGGATTTTTTTATTAAAATATCACGACGAAGTGATATAATCGTTTAATTTCTCCAATGTCCGTTTTCTCTTGTAATGGCATTTGAAACACATAAAGTGAGATTACCTAATAGATTCTCACCTATAATATTAATATGCAAATGATTCTTGTCTATCAGCTGTCACTTTGTAATAATATTGTGAAGTGATTTATTGTTCTTCCAACACATCTAAGTACAACATACAACATAATATTATGTAGGTATTAACTGGTACAAATAACATTAGTATGGATCTAGATTGCATTCAGCACCAACATAACACTGCTTAAAAACACAAATATACAATGTTATAATAATCCATTCTTCTTAACACGGGAAAATAATATATTATTATAACCTACCTCGGAAATTATCACATTCAACAATCTCATATTTTACAATACTATATTAGGTTTTTTTCATTTGCCTCTCCGAATACAGCCATTGATAATAATAATAATTAATTGAATAAACACATTTCAAACTTTAGATTATACCCCATTAATCATGTATTGCTAATGTTTTATTGGTAAACTTGCATCCATAATACAATACGTTTTGTAATATTTGGTATTGTGCATGTTATGACGTCACTGATGAAAGAATAATGTAATTGGTTGAGTACATTTACACAATATTATATTCGTAATAAGATTTCGCAAACTCTTATTAGAGGAAGATGGAAACCTCCTAACGATTTCAAAATTGACTATGCATTGGACATTTTTTGCTCTTCTTCTTCTTTTCGTGTCGGCCAGCAAATGATAAAAATAACAATACATTAAAATCTATATTCCCATTCCCTCCCAGAAAGCCACGGCCACTTTTGCAGCTCCCCCCATGTGAGTTCGCTCCACGAATTCCTCCCAGTGACACTGGTTTTCATGCTTTGACATAACGTTCTTATGTTTCTTTTTTTTATTAATTCAGCATCTTTTTGTCACGAATAATTCTGTGTAGTTGAAAACAATAAAGTGAAATAATTCAGTCAATAATGTAAAAAAAAAATATATGCAATGCCTACTACGTTTTTCGTAGAATTTTGAAAATTTATATTTTTAATTCGGTCATTATTAGTTTTAAAATTGAATGATTGATAGAAAAGCTCTTCAGAAATTAATGCATGACATTATTATTGTCATTTTCAAAAATCCGCCATTACTTTTCTATGCATAATTGATATTTATTTATTTTACTTTAGTAATGACTGATATTTGGTCATTTTCATATCTCGTTGTTATAGAGACGAATGGAGAAGAAAACCAAACTCGTTGCAGATCAATCCAATGGATTGTAACTCATTATATATATAGACTGATATGATTTTAGCTATGTAGGTACTGTATCAGTAGGTAATCATCAAACTAGAATCTCATACATAAAGTTATAAAGGTTAGCTCCCGTTAGAAGCACTTGACATCTAGACTACTATAAATTAATCATTATGGTTTTAGATCACCATATTAATAATAGTAAATATTAATAATAGTCATATATTTTCATTTCATTACATACTTCACGATAAAACTGTACCTATATTGTGTTATTGATGGCACTCGGACATGAAGACTCGTTATAAAATATCCACCCAATTTGATAGTGACCTCTTCTTGAAATCCAATCTCTCTTACGCGTCATTGTTGTTATTATTATATTTACTTGTTAAATTATATAAGTACAAAGAGGGACTTCAATTAAGTGCCGCTGGTTACTCAAGTGTCCTCTTCACATACAAGTGAGTAACATGCCTTCTTCTTGCCGCAATCTGATGATGAGATCTTTGGGAAGTGATATCTTCTCTGATAGCCTCATATGGGTGACTTGGAGCGAGTATGTAACATAAAATAACATCTATAGACAAATCTTACAAATCGAGCTAGTCCCAAATTAAGATATGAATCTTGTATTATGGATATTATCACGACACAGCGCATACACACTTTTTTCTCTCTTTGTATCTTTATGTTATATATACCTACGATTAAATTTTGTAATGCACGTGGATTGCATTAGCTATACTTATTATTGATTTCATATTATATGATTGTTGTATAGAATTTCTACCACTGTCTATGACCATACCTTTCATATAGTATGTAATAATGTATTTCACGATGTTAAGCTTTTTCATAATGCCTCGTTATATTTTAATATTCTAGCTCTAGATTAAGTATTTGAACAATCGCGGTAACTTCTGTTTTTTTAACCCATGATATTTGGAGTTTTCTGCACCAGCGCCATATTGTATAGGCACAAAATGAATAGAAGTCTGCATTTTCTTTTATAAAACTGTCTATACGACACAATATATTAGATAACATCTTTTTTTGGTTTAGCCTGGTTTTCACAGTTTTCACTTACAAAGTCACTGTCAAACTCTTGTAAGTCAAAACCTGTAAAAATTATTAGTAATAAATACAGTAAAACTTAAAACATTTTGTTTGTTTACATAAATTAATATGGAGTTTTACAAAATAATCGTCAACTCAATGCATAAATTAAATATTATCATTGAATAATGTTGACACATTTTGATAGACGTGAATTTTGAAACGTCATTGTCAAGATTTTGATGATGTAAATTTTAATATTATTAATTTTTGATAAGATTTTATGATGAAATTGAATCGTCGGTTGATGTTAGACAAGTACTAGATTATAGTGAAGCTACATGTGTATGAGTTTCTCACCACTTTTCCCTGGATATTTTTTTTTTTTTTATTATTTATTTAAAAGAAACCCTCAAACAGCAGGTAGAATCTGCTGGTTTCAGAAGGCCATTATGTTACAAATTACATTAAATTTAAGAACACTATATCACACTATAACTATATTGTATATATTCACTTCACCATCACCGCATTGTAGGTATCAATATCATTAAACATTATTTAACATCACACTGGTTATATCAAATTATTCTTGATAAGATTCTTAACTTTCTTAGTGTACTGTTTTATATTCTTTGAACTTCTGATGTCCTTTGATATTGCATTATACAGCAATGTAGCTGTGTATTTGAAGCCATTTCTTCTTCTATTAGTTCTTGGCAACTCGTTTCTTAAGTCAGAAGCTGCTCTTGTTCTGTACTGATGTATATCATTATTCAATGTCACTTTTAAATTAGTCTTAGTTAGTCCACTTTTAACTTTATGAAGATATTTCACTTTTTCCAATTTTATCATTTGTTCTAAGTTAAGCTCATTGGTCAACTTATATAAATCATCAGTTCTAGTTAATTTGCTTAATCCATGAATGTTCTTTAAAACCTTATTCATGACTCTCTGCATTGAATTCCTAACCTGCATACTACATTGCGACCAGGCAAGCAATCCGTACGTTATATGTGGCACAATAAAAGCATGATATACAGTATGTTTTATTCTTTTGTTGAATAATTCATTTCTCCTCATCACACCAATAAGTGGGGATAACTTGTCAATTTTATTATTTACATGCGAGATCCAAGCAAGCTTTTCGTCAATATCTAATCCTAAGTATTTAATGTTGTCAGTTCTATCAATTGGAATTTCATTAATAACTATATTTAGCTGAATATCAATCTTGTTTTTCATTTTAAATACAATATAATTTGTTTTCTTTTCGTTAACTGTAAGAAATTTCTTTTTTAACCATGTCACATATGTTTTGAGATCGTTATTTATTTCTAATTCAAGTTCTCTTTCATTACTTGCGCTGTACACAAGAAGGGTGTCATCAGCGTATATAAAGTATTTTCCTTTAAGTTTTAAATATTTCATGTCATCAATATATAATAAATACAATAAAGGTCCCAATATCGAACCTTGTGGAACGCCAATCTCTACATTACATGACTCACTTAATTTGTTACCATTTTTTGTAATTGCATTTCTATTACTCAAATAACTTTCCAGTAATTTGCATGCATTTCCTCTAATACCAATCCTCTGTAAGCATTCAATTAATCCTTTATGTTCAACAGTGTCAAAAGCCTTTGACAAATCGATGGACACAGCTACAACATATTTACCGCTATCAAGTTGATTATTGATAAGCTCCAGAGCATCAATTATTGCAGAAGTTGTTCCGCTTCCCCTTTGAAAGCCATATTGGCATTTGTCAAAGCCAGAATTCTTCTCAACGAAATCAACTATTCTACGATATAAAAGTTTCTCAATGACTTTGCTAAAGCAACTCAGGATGCTAATTGGTCTATAATTACCACACTCCACTCTGGAGTCACTTTTGAAAACTGGAGTTATCAGTGCCGTTTTAAGACATTGGGGATATTCACCCTTTTCAAATATATCATTAACAATTGAAGTCAGCACTTTGGCAACACTTATCACAATATTCTTTAAGTCGATCGATGTAATGCCATCTAATCCAGCGGAATAACTTGGTTTAAATGCTTCAATAATCTTGATTACCTCTTGTTCATTAGTAGGTGATAAGAATATGGTATTTATGGATGTTGGTTCAACAGAGGAGGCACCAATCATGTTTGAGACACTATTTATATTCACAATTTTTTCATATAACTTTTTGCCGATTGATTGGAAATATAAATTCATCGAGTTTGCAATATCCTGTGAATCCTTCAATATTACATTATCAATGCACAGTTCATTAATAATATCTTTACTCTTAGTGCTGTCAGTGTTATTTATCACATTATTAATAATTTTCCAAAGTTTCCTACTATCACCATTTGTGGTGTCAATTCTGTTATTAATATGTATTTTTTTAGCATTTTTAATTTTTGAAGTAACCAGATTTTTAAATTTTTTTAAATTAATCCTATTTATTTCAGTAGGTTTCTTTTTAAATATCTTGTAAAGTCTATTACGTCTTTCAATCAGCTTAAGAATATAAGGCGTTAGCCAGTCATTATTTTTTCTGATTCTATGTTTTAAAATAGATGTTGCAGTCTCCTTTCCAACTTTAATAATTTTTTTTTTTTTTTTTTTTTTTTTTTTTTTTTTTTTTTTTTTTTTTTTTTTTTTTTTTTTTTTTTTTTTTTTTCTTTTTTTTTTTTTTTTTTTTAAAAAGATATATCTGGGTTTTGTTATAAACCCAAATACAACCTTATACACCTTTCACACTAAGCTAATAGCTTGTGCCGTGAAAGGGGAGTTTGCCGGCTATAATATCTTGTAAGTCTTCAATATTCACACTTACCATTTTCTCAATTTTAAGAGTTGGGTCGTATATTATTCAAACTCTATGAAACAATTTTTGTTCAAAGGGAGGGCTCCGGATTTGCCTTAAAGGCTCTCTCCAGCAAAAAACTTCCCCTAATTATAACGCTTAATGTCTCTTGGAGGAGATACTTACAACAAGGCACTACTCACTACTAAAATTTTGCTACAAATTATGTTCTTACAATTACGTATTGTTACGTGCTAAAATTCTCAACAGTTGTAGTGAAGCTGTACCAAATGGTTGAGATACTATTTCTTATTTGTTTTTAAATAAAAACAGAAATAGAATTCACAAGATAGTGACAATCGCAAAAAATGGAGTTGGTCGTTTTAAAATAATCGATGTTGATTCAATCGAAATTGTTAAATATTTATTGCTCATTTATTGTATCATAATAAATTATCGAAATTATGTATCATCCGTATATCATGCGCCCTTGGAGTGGGTCGCTTTTTAACTCTCTTCTTGGGAGCACAGAACAGAAACCTGCCTTCTCCATTCTGAGCGTCTTTGCGTCGATTGAGTTACCTCTTGAGCACTCTGATGTGGCTGTCACAGGAATGGTATATTGAAAAGATGGACGTCTGGGTCAAATCCATGCGGACGAAATACGAATGATTTTTTTACCCTCGTAATATCCGTTGGAAAATTCCATACGGAATATTTTAACGTTCCGATATCATTGAGGAAAGATCTTTCAAGGCGCCGGTAAATTTCTGGACGCAAAAATGGTGTTTCCGCTTCGCCAACATTTTTTTCATTCATTTTAAAGGCAATGCTTTGGTTTCATCTTAACATCTTACGTGTCTAATAAAAAGCAAGTAAAATAATAAAATTGACGTTGAAATGTCAAGTGATTTGCAATTGAGATATTTTTTGATTGATTTTACATATGTCCTAGATAATTTTAAAACTGTGTCAATTAATTGTCAAGTGGTTCACATTCATTGATTTATTTTATCAAAATAAATATGAACAATTTTTTTATTATTATTTTTAATTAATCCATATAAAAAAATGTGCAATAAGTAATTACTGAAACAAATTGTATGTAGGTATATAGAAATGTTGCATTTCTATTTTTTTTATATTATAATAAATTTCTATATTAAAATAAATTTAATACTAAATAAATATATGAATTATGGAAAAGGTGTTAGAACTTTTGATTGAATCTTGGACTTTGTGTTTTAATATTTAAAAATCTACATCTATTTCATCCGAGTACAGTACAGTACGGTTCGATAATCCTATCTATAATAATTGACAGACACTAATTTTTAATAACTGTTGTCATTGCATAAAACCAGGCGCCTATCTATATGTGATGCAAAAGTAAAAAAAAATAATATCTTATACTCCTTATTTGAAGTAGCTCTCCGTTGAGGTTTTTAATTCATTGTCATCGATTCATACCGTTCATCCAAACAAATAAGAGTTTTTGGTGTGTATTAGAACACCAAAAATATAATGGCTTTGTGTAATTCATTCCGCGTGATACCATAAGAGATAGTCTAGTGAAGTCTTATTTCATAATAACTCATGCCTTTTGATGATGTTCCAAAATCGTAAATATAGATGAAAATAGGTATATTATACAAATCCTAGCGAAATGCTAAAATCGTTGAATATACATCAACTTTACCCTGGACGCTATTTTTGTACGCCATATATGTATTATATTCGAAGTCAGTTTGCAATTTTGTAATTTACAAATCAATCACTCATTTTAGTCAATAAATAAATAAAGTCATATCGTTGAGGAAACATTTTTATGCTTTAAATATTGTAAAGTGTTTGTTTTTGGCGGCATGTTTGTAAATTATGTGAGTTTTCCTCAGTAGGCGATAGTTCCGTTTATTGGTCCTGGTATTTCAAATATCTAAAAACAATTAAGTAATTTTGCCGTTTAGTTATCGAACAAGTCTTTCGAGTATTGAAAATATTGTGACAGTTACTATCCTTTAGAGGATTAAAAAATATGATACTTACAGTACATTCTGCTGTGAAAATATATTTATTTTGAGTATTACGACTGAATAAGTTCTTTTATATATGGCTATGAAAGGTCACGAATTTCGAGGAAAAGAAAGAGTTGTTTTAACTGAGATTAAAAAGGAACCGACAAAATTGAGAGAAAAATAAGATTACTTCAATGTCAAGTACTCCGTTTATGCGCGAAGTGATGAAGTTGCTCTACGCAGACGTGGATGATTTAAATTTTGATAAACACATAAAATCGTATAAAGTGTTGTAGAACCTTGTTGTGTATGCAGTTGTAATACTACATAATAGGTATATGTATATTATAGTATTCGTGCCCCCAAGCTGTTTAAATTTTGTTTGTATTTTTTTTCGTTTACAATCTCTCCTTATTCCATTAATATAACAAATATACTTACTCAAAAATTGTATGACTATTTTATCTGTGCGTTATTTTTCTGTATTTAGCGTCGTTTCGCTAACTAACAAAATTGACAAAGAACTGCTTTATTCTTTTTCTTGTTCCTCGTGTAGTAGATCATTGATCTGTTGTTTCGGAAGTTGTTCCCTCTTGTAACACCAAGGACCAGCTATCTTTCCTTTTTTTTACATAATGCTTTATTAAAACATATAAATCATAATGTGTTGCCTAGGTACAAAAATATTTTATTTTGTATTTAATTCTACCAGTTCAATGTAACATTTGTAAATTAATTCCTATTATGAATTACGTATTTAATTTTGGTTGCTATGTGAGATTAACTTTTTGTACATTGAAATTGATAACATTACAAAGAAAATTGTTTCCAAGTCATGATCCCAATCTTGGATTTTTTCCAATTAATAATGTATGTAATTTCATTGTCTAGAATAAGTAGCAAAGTCCATCATTACTAATTTTAAATTAACCCTTTATTACTGAAAATCAATGATTTAAAGGCATCACGGCATTTCCCACGTATGAGGTACCTAACGGACTAACTACATGTAATAAACATGGAAGTCGTCCGTTCCTAGCCATTTTAAAAAATTAGATATTCAAGATGGGTTGGATCAAACTTATCGCTGGGGTGAAGTTGTTGAATGTTATACGAATACGTGGATTTTAACAGGATATTCGAAAAGTTACAAAAAATACGGGAAACCTATTCTTTGCCGAAGAGATAAGATATCTATTTTGTATAATTCTCCAAAAAAGATTTTTTACACGTCTCACGTAAGGCAAGCATATATGTATATAAACCACAAACTGAATTAAATTAGCATTATTCTTGTAATAATTGTATTTTAATCAATATGGTTCATCTACATTTTAAATTTATGTTGAAAATATTTTACTGACTCGCTATTGGTTGTAGATGTTTGATTACCCAAACAACATCTTGCGAAGAAGCAAATCAATTTGAGAACTTAAAGTATCGTCATTATGATTTCGAAGACTTATTTAGATTTCTTTATTGTGGACGATTGATTAAGATGACAGCTGAAAAATGATGTTTTATTTAATGACGTGGGCGAGTGGTTTGATGATGGGCTTCCGATGTTTTGTCTTTGTATTGCTACTGTTCGTTATAATATAGTATATTAAAATTCGATCGAACTATCTGCGTTACAAAATATATTCAAAATATTACGATTTGGTTTCGTGTGTGCCTGGCAAAGAATAGGTTTCCCACTTTCGTCTGTAAATTTTTGAGTGCCATTTAATAATAGGCATGTATTCGTAAAACATCACGAATACTCGTAAGAAATTTAACATATTTGATGCAGCGAAAAGAAGTGTAGCACCCATTCTGATATCTAAGTTTTTTATTGCCATAGAGAAGACAACCTGTATGTTAATTACATGCAGTTAGTTTTCTGGCTACCCTACTTTTGGGATATGTCGTGATGTGATAGCAGTTGTTGTAGTACTTAGTAGAAAAAAGTCCACTTATTTGTACATAAAAGTCGGATTTCTATTATTAGGTTTTATTCGTTGTTTAAATAATTTCACCATAAGGGATGGGAATAGGTGTACAAGTGCATATTCTTTGATATTTAATAGTTACTATTTTTTGCAATGCAAATAATAGAAGTATATGTAGAATAGTTTATCAGAATATTTCCTTGTAGATTACAAAACAACGAGCAGAACTGTGTAATATTACCTAAGACGCATCGCTACAATATTATGACCACAAGAGAAGAGTATTGTATTACAGACCGAATAAATTTACGAGAATTATTCTAGACTCTAAGAAGATATTGTCATATATCACAGACCAACCTCCGCACCTGCCAAAACGTATTCTCTGTAGGAACTTCATCTAAGCTTTAAGCTTGCTTTGTCACAACATTAACTAGTTTTCATATAATTATTTTCATTGTGTGTCTTTGATAAATTAAAGTTGACATTTTATTTTGTCGTGTTTAACCCCATGCATTCTATTATTGTTTGCTATAATTATACCATTTAAAATATATACTGTATGCACATTGAACAATACTTAGTGCTATTAATCCCAATCATACCTATATTTCTTTGGTTATATTTTTTGCATGGTAATTGATTTGTCATCTGCAGTAAATCAGTGACGTTGGAGAACTGTGACGCTATTCTTTAGTATTATCAATATTGTTACGTAGATTGGTAGCGCCTGCTTATCATTAGAAATTGAAAAAATATTATTCATAATTTTAATCAAAGTAGATGTGTCATTATGACTTAAGAAATATACAATAATCTTCTACTCAGAGTGTGCGTCAAGTGATTCCGGAAGTGAGTATACTACCGGGAAAAATATATTTATTTCCGTGCGTGATTAATTGATACTGCCTTCTGGAAATCTTTTGGTGAGTTATGTAATACTTACATTTGGGTGCGTAATTATCTTTAACTTAAGTAATATTATGGTTTTTCTTTACGTATATAATAAAAAAATATTAAAATATAGTCTTGAGTACTAAATATTTCGATTTTGTTTTATTAATTTTATAGAAACAAGTTATTTTAATGCAATACATCGACTGTTCAATTTCATAACTTAACAAGTAGAAATGTCTTAGGTATATTCAAGAAATAAACAGTTTTGTAATTTTGGTATATTTATATTATGCTTTAAAAACACAACAGAAGTTGATTATAACAATCGCACTCAGTTCGAAATATTTATTTGTGGATTTGAAAATGGGTACATTATTTTTTTCCATGACTTAATATTAAATATTAAACAAATTACAAATACATATGGTTCCCTTAATACATTTAATTTGAATGTATTAAGGGAACCATATATTTGTTTGTGGAATTTAAAGAGTGGCGTTGATTTTCTGTGTTTTTTTTGTATGTGTA
Source organism: Athripsodes cinereus (assembly GCA_947579605.1). Lineage (NCBI taxonomy): Eukaryota > Metazoa > Arthropoda > Insecta > Trichoptera > Leptoceridae > Athripsodes > Athripsodes cinereus. Next base: position 15,927,740 of record OX388316.1, on the reverse strand, counting down.
TAATTTATTTTATATGTATATATAAGACAACAATTCAATTATAAAACATAAAAATGATATTTGAAAATATACAAAAATAACAAAATCTGGCCCCAGACAGCACCATAGAGCTGGTATTAGGGGCTAGAAGATCTTCAAATGAATTTGTCTTCTATAAAGCACATAATTTACCAATTAAATCAGTCAATAATATAATAATATTATGTGCATATGGTTGAGAATGTATTTTTTTTTAATAATAAAATCTCTTAAATCTTGATAAGTTCTAACCTGATTATATTGTAGAAATATAAATATTGCAGATAGAAAAAAAACTTTCAATTTATTTAATTGCAATTAAATTTCACAATTTTGATCATTATTTTTTCAATATAAACCGTTAATTATTTTATGTATGTAAACTTTTTTCTAACATGAAATAATTTTTAACCAAAATGTAATGTGTTCATTATTTCACTGGAATTTTTATTATAGACTCATTTATTTTTATGAATTAAATCCTACATCGACGCATGTATTTATGAATCAATTTTGTTGAAAGATTATTCGTTTATTTTGTATTGAAATATTAAAATTTTTCATACATTACTCATACTGGGTAGATTCATAATTTTTAATAAATTTATTTAAACATTGTAATACCTAGATGTATTTATAATTTTCCTGGAACACTTCACACGACATGTTATTTTGTAAGTTATCATTAATAAGCGGATTCGTTCCAAAGTGCTATATTTTTTTTTGATTAGAAAACGATCGGTGCGCTGATCAGGTGATCGATAAGAAATTTTTTCTTCTTTTTTTCATATGCATCACAATAGGAATGATTTAATCTAAAGTTATGCATCATTTGCAGGATAAAAAGAGAGTATTATGTGTCCCGATGATAAAAAATCGGCGCAAGCTGGCTAAAGCGCTTTAAAGTATGGCTGAATTTAAGATGTTTAATGTCTTATTTTCTGATACTTTACGTGTAGGTCTTTGCCGTGCCTTTTACAGAACACTCAAAAACTTACAGAAAATAGTAGGAGACTTCTTCTATTCTCGGGAGGGATAATTATGTGTAATTATATGGCAATGTAATCAAATTAAACGTAGAATTGTATATTGTATTTATGTCGCAAATTATTTCACAGGAAGTTATCCATTAATACATAGAGTAAGCCAATGCAATGACTGCATAAAGTGATTTACGACTCATTTTATTCACCTGAATGTCGGATATGTTCATTTAATAACGGTTAACGTAGTGTGCGGATTTTCTTCTCAAAGTACTCGCTACTATTGGGTATAGCCGACGAACATAAAATTGCAGTAAACTAATGTCTCACAGTTAGCCTAGTTCAGTGATCGGCAAACTTATTTTTTTTTTATTTTTTTATTTTTATTTTATTTTATTGGCACATCTACAGGTTTTATACAAATATAATATATTACAATATACAAACATATTAACCCATTTACAGATTGCACATTTGTATTCGAATGTGTTTACATAGCTAAAAGAAAGATAAAGTAATAATAAAAAACCAAATACTTAAATACAAAAGAAGAATAACAAAACGACAACAAAAGAAGTTACTTAAAAAATAGACATGACACGACTCCCCAGAGCACCATGCAACCACCGCCATTCCCCGAGCCTCCCACTCGCCACCGCGGCCCCGGCGGAGCGCCCCCCACCAACGAGCGCCAATCCAAAACTTTAAAAGCCCTAGACTGAAGCCCGCCAACGGCGGACGCCCCACCGAAACCGCGGTAGCAAATAAAAAGCCCAAAAACAACAACAATCACACAACACTCCAAAAAATCATATCATGTCTAGAAATTGTTATATATTTAATGCCGAAAACATAAACAAAGTAAAAAAAAGACAATGATTTTTACAAAAAAATAAAAGTGGTTCCAAACCATTCAGTAAAAGTCAAAAATAAAAGATGAAAAATATGATAAAGCAACAAAAAATAGTAGAATAAATCAATTAGATTAGAAAAAAGCAAATTAAAAATAATAATAAGAACTTTGTGTATGCATACACACACAAATATACATACAACTACAACAAAAATTAAAAAATGTGGCTAATAGGAGGGGGGAAATGGGAAAGTTAAAGGAAATATCCTCCGAAGCATGAATTTAAGCATCTTACCTACACTACACACCCATCGCCATCGATGCAATCTCAGCCCTGAACCGCGGAAGAGTAAGACTAAATATGTCAGCCCTCTGAAACATACAATTGTAATTCTCACAGGAACGGCGAATGAACTTATTTCTGGCATAACTGGTGCCAAACCCGGTGATGTGAAATGTCTGCGGATGTCGTGCAGCAACTCTGGGTACATGAAAGAGAACCAGTTCGTTGAGAGCTGGGCAGTCGATCAAAGAATTAATGATTTTGTATAATAGTACCTGGTCAGCAATCCTACGCCTACTAGAGAGTGACTGCAGGCCATGATATCGTTCAGCCTCCCCGTAGTTGTCAAACCTCTTGAAACTTAAATAGTTGAGCATTCTTAGAGCCCTATGCTGAATTTTTTCTATTCTATCTATATGAACTCCAAAATGCGGACTCCAGACAGACGAACAGTACTCAAGGATACTCCTAACAAATGATATATACAAGGTCTTGACAACCTCGGGGCTTCTCAAAGGCTTAGTCACCCTAGAGAGAAAACCAAGCATTCTCGAGGCTTTTGACACAATACTTTCATAATGATTACGAAATGTCATCTTGTCATCCATTATCACACCCAAATCTCTCACCTCAGTTGTCACCATCAATTCTGAATCATTGAGTCTGTAGTCAAACCCGATGGGATTCTTACTTCTAGTGAATCGGATCAAATTGCACTTCTCAACATTCAGATACAAACAGTTAACCCTGCAATAGACAGTCAACCGGTCAAGATCACGCTGGAACTTTACACAATCTTCGATGGATCGAATCCGTGAGTAGATCTTCATATCGTCTGCATACAAAATATGCTTACAAAATTTAAAACATGAGTTAATGTCATTTATATAAACATTGAACAAAGTGGGACCCAAAATAGAGCCCTGTGGTACTCCAGATGGAACACCAATCCATTCTGATCTGTGTCCTCCAACAACTACCGCTTGTCTTCTATTCGAAATGTAAGAGGAGAACCATCTAAACAGATCTCCACATATGCCCAGACCCTCAAGCTTCTTTAATAAAATAGAGTGGTTCACCTTATCGAATGCCTTGCTGTAGTCAGTGTACACGGCATCCACTTGACCACCACGCTCCATTCCATCCAACACATAATCAGTAAAAAGAATTAAGTTTGTAGAAGTAGACTTACCCTGCACAAAACCATGCTGTGATGCATTAATATACGGCCTTATTGTCGAGTATAGTTGATCTTGGACTACATGCTCAAAAATTTTGGCAAAGGTACAAAGTTTCGATATAGGCCTATAATTAGCCACATCGTCTCTTTTACCTGACTTATATATCGGTGTTATCAAAGCATCCTTCCACTTGTTAGGGAAGCAGCCTTCACTCAGTGATCTAGAAAATAGAATGGACAAAGGGACAGAAAGGTTATCACGGCATTTGTATACAAGCAATGGATGAGTACCATCCACTCCCGCCGATTGTTTAGTGTTTAAAGTAGATAAGTATTTACACACCAAATCTGGATTCACAGTAACCTCACTCAGCATACCTGCGTTTGGGTCAGTTGGAGAAGCATACAATGCCGGCCGTGCATCATGATTAAAGGAGTTATGAAAATGTATAGAAAATAAGTTCGATATGTCATTCACGTTATCAGCCAATACTCCTTCAAGAGACATTGTTTTAGGAATATAATTTTGATTATTTTTAGACTTTACAAATCCCCATAATGTGTTGGGATCAGATTTCAGTGTATTTTTCATATTGTTTAAGCAATTCTTGTAACATTCCTTCGCAAGTTTTTTATGTCTAGATCTAAGAGTTGAAAAAACGACATAATCAACCCGACTTCCATATCTCTTATACCTCTTAAAAACCTTGAATTTTTCCCTAGATAATTTTATAAGTGGAAGTGTATACCAAGGCGGATAGGAGCAAGAATTGGCGTATCTAATTTTTTTTGGAATATATTCCTCTATTAAATCGTCCAACACGCCGTAAAATATTCCAACACACTCCTCACAATGCTTACCCTGAAATCGATCATGCCAGTCAATGTCCCTCAATACTCCATTAATTCTTTCATAATCGCCCTTGTGGAATAGCCTTACAGTTCTTGTAAGTGGCAATAAGGAATTTATAGTACCACATCTCAAGTCAAAAACGATGGATCTATGAAAAGAATCTTCACGTATCAACGGGTCATCTGCAGGCACCAGAATAATATCTTCCAAGTTTGATATGACCAAATCAAGCGTATTAGATGATGAATTCTGTATATAATTAAATTGATTTAGCCAATTCAAGTTCAAATAATCCACAAAGTTTGATACGATTGGGTCATTTAGATTTGATGGAGTACATTTATTTTGATCGGAAAGCTTTAACCATATAATCTTTGGCAAGTTAAAATCCCCAACAATAAGGAAATTATCATTTGGCAAATCACTCATCAGTTTAGTTACTTTCTCCATAAAAATATCAATATTTAGCGCATGGTTAGACCTGCTGGGTATATAAATACAGCAAATGTGTATAAATTTGTTGTGCCCAAGTCTTACGGTAATCCAGAGGTCCTCAACAGATGACGATGAGTCCGTACTCCACTCGTCACGACGGACAACATCTAGCCCTGTACGCACGGCTATTAAGACTCCACCACCAAGTGTCATATTCAGAATCGAATAATTTCTATCCCTACGATGCACATTATACCTACAATCAAAGAGCTCGCCATCATTAATATCTGAGTCCAGCCAGGTTTCAGTCAGTGTCATTACGTCATATTCACTGGACAGAGCATTCTGAAAGAGTTCATCCGTTTTCGTGCGCAATCCCCGCACGTTCTGATGATATATTGTCAAGTCAACATTCTCGCCAGTATCATAGTGACCAATACAAACACATGCGACAAACCTTGAAATGTGAAATAGAATATTAAAACTATTATGTAGCAGGAGGTAGGGCAAAGTTCATACGAAGAAGTCCACACAAAAACAACATGAGTCCAAATTGCAATTGAAATAGTAATCACACCAATCATATGGTAATATAGCATAAACAACACATCATTTGTCACATCACACAACATGCAGACAGCATTGATCTTTGCGATGGGTACCGCACACATCATGATAACACAAATCAGTATATAACAGAGAGTAATATATGGTAATTTTAATACATTATAATAGTCACAATACAAATTCCAAGTCAAACAATTTACCACAAAGTAGATAATTATGCACCATGCATGTGAAGCACCCAGCAAACTGAAACCAAATAAACATCTACATAATATTAAATGAGAGAGATCCACACAAATAACAAAGACAACACAAAAAATTAATACAACACTCACATCCACAACAAAGCAAAACATACATCGACGACGACAGGATGCGTGATACCTCAGAAAATATGCTGGGGAGGGGAGTATGGGGAGGGTAGGGGGAGGATAGCCACCAATTAGTATAATCACTAATAATAGTATTATAATGCATTTAATCAATAGTAACAGCTCATGATTCTTGCTGCAATATAGCACTTGCTGGTAAAACACACATGATTCTATGATATTTTGGATAAGTCGTTCTCGTTTCGGATCCAAAAAGCCTGACTCGACTCATTCTGCCTTACAAGAACTTTGTAGTTATTAATCCAGACAAATTTATAGCCCTTCTCCTTTGCTCTTAACTTTGTTTTAGATAACAAAGCCTTTCGCGCTGCCGTTAGATGTTCGTTCACATATATCGTTGTCTCACTGCCTCTCCAGCCAAGGTCTGTCGTAGTAAGCTTCCGAAGTTTTCTAGCTAAGGATAAGAATTCTTCCTTGCGTGATCGCCGAGCAAATTTAATTATAATGGGCTTAGGTCCTGACGCTCTTGTAACCACCCTGGTCATTAGATCGATGTCATCCGACCTTAAAGAAAAGCCAATCTTCTCAGCAACTTGGTCAATTATGGAAGATAAGTTTTCAGCATTTTTGAAAGGAATATTTTTTATTTCTATATTATTAGCACGCAGATACTGTTCTTTCTCCTCATTTGCTACCTGAAGAGACTGGACTGATGCTTTTAGAGAAGTGATTTCAATCTCCCTTACATCATTGTCCTTTATCTTCTTTTCAAGTGTTGTAACTCTCTGATCCAAATCATTAATGGAAGAGACACAGGCTTCTATCTGCTTTCGCTGAGAAAAAAGTTCCTCCCAAATCAGCTGTAGAGATTCATTTGTCTTCGAAACTTCCCCTTCAATACGTGCCAACCTATCAACTATGTCAGAAGATAGTGCAAAGCAAGGCTGCGGCTGCCCAACAGGAGGAGTCATAGAGAGCGTGTCCTGCATATCTGACGGAACAGCAGTCGCAAGATTAGACGTGGTCGAGGTGTTGGATCTCGGATCCTGATTCTTACATGTTTTACATTTCCAGGAAGACTTAGCGACTGATGACATCTTTTTAAAGTTTATCTCTGTTGTTTCTACACAAGCAAAGTGGAAACAGTTGAGACATCTACTGCATCGTAAGTGCTTCTTCGGACTTATAGCCAGAGTACATTCATTACAGGGTATTTTCCTTTCTGAGCCAGGCATCTTGCTATAGTGAGAAATATCGGTGACAGTAGGTACTATAGAATTAAACAGTAAGTAAATAGTCTGTATGATCTCAATAATATATAGATTTGAACGCAAGTACAAACACGAAACCTAAAAGCAGATCACTGCTATGTCAGTAGGTAGTAGGCGCCCGCTTACTAGAATTGTATGAGAAAAATGTTATCTCCCTCAATAGCTCCTGCACTGTCAAAGATACAAAATAGTCACCACGAAGTTTTTTGTGTCAAATTTTTTGGGCTTTCTAATGGTATAAGGCACTTAACAAAAAAAATGTTTGTTTCTGGGACACTTTATAAAAAGGTATTTTTCAGTCTTTAACTCGGTATAACTCATTCAATTACAGGTCGTTTTTAAAGTTTTTAGCACAGATACACTTCTTATTTTGAGTAGAATTAAAAATTATAAAAAATATTTTTTTTCGGAAAATTTGAAAAAAAATCACTCCGGAAAAGTCAGTTTTCCACTTAAACCGTCACACATACAGATATGCCACCGCGAGGTTTTTCACTCGGCTCGATGCCCTCTATTGTTATTCAATGGAAATCAGGCACTTCAGCTACCAGGAGGAGCTGCGTTTTCACTTTTCCACTGATTGTTTACAGTTTTCACTAGTTTTCCAGGTTATCTCTCATCCAGAGAAGATTACACAAAAACCATCACTTTCACTAAACAGATCGTAAAATTTCACGTCGAATGATGTATGGAAACTCCCGTATAGTGTTTAAATAACTAATAAAAATTAACTAAATATGGAGAATGAAAAAATACGTCAACTTTCTATTATGCTTCAATATAATATTCGTCAAAGAGCCAAAAATATGTACACTACACCGATCAAAAAAAATGAGAGCCAAATCTGTTTATTAATTTAGTTAACCTTTATTAAAATTTTAGAACTTATTTCCCAATTGCACGTTTTCTTATTGTTTGTTCTCTATGAATTTGACCCTAGGCTAGGCCTTCAGAGCCGCACTTACGGAGCCAAAGAGCCGCTCTTTGCCGACCACTGGCCTAGTTGAACACAATACTTACTAAGAACTGTATTATATTCGAACATGTAATCGTCTCTATAGTGCCCCATGATCTAGCCGAGATTCGATTAAAAAACTATGTACCATGGTGAAGGCAAATTGAGAATTGTCTTCATAAAAGTAAATTTTATTTTATTTTAAGCCAAGAACCTGAAAAAATTGTAAACTCTCCAGGTTGTTCAAGTTTTTTTTAATGAGAAAACACGAATGTTACTCCGATGTTAACGATTCGGCTTAGGTTGGTTTCTGTGCACTTATCTTATCAGCAGAAGTAATCTCACGTATTACTTCTGCTGATAAGATTATTGGATTTTGCACCATTTTACATTGAGTAAACATTTTATTACATGCTACTGGTCTGCTGGCTACCCTACTTGTGCAGTATAGTAGTAGTAGTAGCATGTTTTATCGTACACGGGTAAAGTAATCAAAAAGTTTGACATAGAAGTTTATGGTTCCAGGTTCAATTCCATATATTAAATATTACACAAATCATGTGATTAATATTCAGTACATACACATGTTCTTTATATATTCTTATTGAATAATGTTTTTTACAACTGATTATTGAGCGAAAATTTTAAGCGAACTCTTTACAAGAAAACAAGGCTTAAAAAATAAGGTGACATTGTCTTTTTGATAGTTTTACGTGTTCTATTTATATAAGTAACCTCATACAATAGTTGATTTTAAAAACAAATCTCGCAAGAATGTTCATAGATTATATACACTACTATTTGGGTTAGTTGGAAGAAATCGCGCTTCTGCGATAAACTCGCCCTCTGTATATTGATTGTATGATTGTCTTTGTTTTAAATGTATTTTTGTGTGAATTTGCTTGTAATCAATGTACAGTAATGTATAAATAAATAAAATTTACTAGGAGTTTCTATAAGATAATTACAAATGTTTGGAGTCAAAAACTTTACAAATACCACTAAAAATTAATCTACGCGCGACCAAGGTTTCAACAGGTAACCTGTCATTCTCAAGCGCAATATTTGACTAACAATAAATAAGTTTCTATAAGAGTTAATAAAATTATATAAACATATTTTGTTTTTTTTTTATCATGGTTACTGCTTGTCTTGATTGAATTAACTTTTTTTTTTGTCTTTCTAATATTTCTAACGCGTATAAGGCTCACACTGTATACTGTAGTAAATAAATTAATATTATATTTCTGAAGAACGTACTTAATTTTATCTTATCAAGAAGTATAAGTAATCTTGATAAGATAATTACGTACCTACTTTTAAAACCTCGTAGCTAACAGCATAGTAAAAACTCTCATAAAATTATCGTATTTTACACCACATGATTATGTGTGATAAAATAATATAAGTAGATTATTTGTCCTTCTATTTAATATATTTTTAATATATTATCAGAGCGCAGGCAATGTCGTGGAAAGAGGTGACGCAATTGTCGCAGAGACGCTCTGAATGGAGGAGGCTGGTTTCTGCCCTGTTCTCCCGAGAGGAGCGTTGAGGGCGAGATGATGATGATGATTATAAACATGATCAAATCATAGAAAGTAAAAAAAGTAAATGTAATAATATATTGAACCACCCTACGCATATTACATTAATAGATGGTACCCAATTATATTTTTTTGAGTTAACTGGTCGGCGTTCGACAGTATGTAATGATACTCCCCTATACTGTACATATGTGCGAGGCGGGTAACTTTATTTATAGTATAGTATTTTGTCTATTTATTTATTTTATCTATTTATTTATTTCATATCGAGCACACGACATAGTTTTAGGTATTTATACTTGAAGAATATTATTGAATCGAAAGATATAATTGATGGAATATAATTTATCATTTTGTGCTGGAGTGTCGTTAGTTTGGATAGCGCAATGTTAATCGGTAGAATTTTAAAATGATCGATATTGGCAACATTACTCGAGTATCGAGTGCGATGCTACAAAGGAGAGAGTGATATACAATTTGGATATGTGTAATTCACTTTGGAATTTTTTGAGTATTTTTATTTTTTTAATCAATCAATTTTAGGTTAGTTGGAAGATATCGCGCCTCCGAGATAAAAGCTACCTCTTTATATTGATTGCATTTAATATGACTGTATTTCTGTTTAAAACTGTTTTTAATCAATGTATGGTTCAAGATTAAATAAATAATAATAACTTATATTATAATGTCGCCCATTTGGAACATAGTCCTCAAAAACGGAAGATCGTCTGCTTTATTAAGAGTTTAACAGAAGGATGAATTTCAAGATAATTGACAATGTGTAAAATATCTTATTTTTCTCCTCGGCCTGTTTCCGTTCATTCCTTGATGATTACATCCTACATTTTTCCATATTCACCTAATTTGTGCCTTCTGCATCCAAATAACACCAACCATTGCTCTCCAACGGCTTTTCCATTTTTCAAATGGTAAAAGAGATTAATAATAATAATAAAATAACATACAGTATATAACATAAGAAACAAACACATTGCTAAAAGCTTATTGTTTTTTTTTGCAAAAGAGCATCAACCTTTTCTATGATAATTATGAAACAGAGTTGCTTAAAACTGTCTTAAATGATTGTATTCGATGATAGAGAAGAGGGACGAAAAGATGGAAAAGATTTATGTAGGTATGTTAAACTTTCATTTCTCAATGATTAGTCAGTCAGTAGGTAGATAATATGAAACCTCGGGGCACCGTAGGTAATGCATACATCTTATGTTAACTTTGTAGGCTATGTTTATTTTTCCTCTTAAAAATTATATGTTTCCATTGTCCTCCTTCTCATATAAAACCAGCTCTTTCGATACTAAATTGAAACCTTGTTAACACGCGCACTTCAATTTGTCTTACACATTATACCGCGGCATCTTTTGATAATACGATTTTTAAACAAGCCCCGTCCGAACATCGACCACCAATATGATAATTATTGGTCTCCGATGGAAATAGTGAAGTCTGATATATTATTATTTGGTTATACCTATATTGTGTTATATACATAGCTCTGTTGTCGTTAAATTATCATAAACAATTGCAGCAATTATCCGTCAGTTGATTCACCGTGTGGGATCTGGGATATAATGTCGCCTCAAGTGAACGTGTTTATAAATCTTTAGATAATATTCCAGAGGCAACCATCATACAGAGATCCATTCACTAATTATAATAACATTGCTTACCAAACCTACATTCATACTCGTGTTTGAGTTTGTCCAAAAATTTCACCAAATACTGCTATAAATGAAGTCTTTAATCAATATGTTCAAGTACCTACTATTTTGAAAAAAAATATTGAAAATTAGTATGTACATATTTTAAAGTACCTATGCGTATATAAGTATTTAAGTATCTCTTGCAATACAACAGTATTATCAATATCTAGTATGAATGAATATTGGGTAAGTGCTATCCTTTTCAAATGTTTTATTTCATTAAAAATATTGATTTAATAAAAAGTTGACGTTAATTTGACAATGACTTCATAAGTCGAAATCTGGTTACTAATTTAATAAATGAAATATAGTAAAACATAAAACAATTTCGTTTTCGTTATATCAAATTCATTAAATATCTTTCAGAATTTATGACTTTTGGATAAACCTATATCAAACAAACGCATATAATAACCTATGCTTAAGGAAATACGAAGAGTTGGATTTTTTTACATTGTTAGGTAGTCAGACAATGGCGTACTGAGTGTAA